>JAYKAV010002777.1:3722630-3928260 GCA_035582835.1 Phoebastria nigripes
GCTGGGACAGAGTTAACTTTCTTCCCAGTAGCTGGAGGGGGGGTGCTGTGTTTTGGGTTTGGTATAATAGGAGCATTGATGGCCCATTGACGTTCTGTGTGTTGCTGGGTGGTGCTTGCACCGGGCACTTTTCGGCCTCCCATGCCCTGCCAGGTGCATGGGAAGCCGGCGGGGGGAGCATAGCCRGGGTGGTTGACCCAGCTGGCCGATGGGGTATTCCATACCATGCAATGTCATGCTCAGTATAAAAACTAAGTGTGTGTGGGGGCTCTGGGTTCCGGGACAGGCTCGCGCGTTTTTCGGGCACGCGTCGGTTCGGCAACGTGTTGGCTCGGCAACGCGTCGGTTCGGTGGGTGGTGAGCAGTTGCATTGTGCATTGCCTGTTTTGTATATTCTATTGTTGTTGTTGTTACCACTGTTATTATTACAGTTCTACTTTGTTTTATTTCAATTATTAAACTGTTTTTATCTCAACCCGCAAGTTTTCCTACTCGTGCCTTCCCTATTCTCTCCCCCATCCCACCGGAGCCAGGGGGTAAGCGAGCGGCTGCGTGGTGTTTAGGTGCTGCCAGGGTTAAACCACGACACCATCTCACTGTAAGAGTCTCTCTAGGCTCAGACTTCTCCTTACTGTGATGGTTAAATAAGTCCTTGACAGGGGCTAGGCAGTGGGTGTGCTGTGACCACAGATTACCCTGCTGCTGAGTGGTCAGCTGCCAGGGCACAGGTGCAAGGCTTGAGAAGGGGATCTCCACTCTGGGCCCCTAAGATGGCTCTCCTGCCTCTTCTCCAGCTGGTGGACCATGCCTCCTCTGGCAGTCTTGCTGTGCCAGCAGCTTTTTACCATGTCTGCTGTCTGGTGTGCAGACTTCATAGGGCAGGGACTAGCTCTCATCTGTGTTTGTGCAGGATCTAGCAGGTGGGGACTTTGGTCTGTAGTGAGGTCGCCTCCAGAGCTGTGCCATAGTACAAACACAATGTAAGCCTCTCAAAAAACCCAATGTGTTTTAGCCACCTACATCACATCTGTAAGTACTTGAGTGGGGACTCAGTCCCTGGTGAGGCTTCTATCTTCCAGTGGAGGAAAAGCAGAACTCAAAAGGGCAGGCTGAATGCTTTTAGAAACAAACAGCCATGCAAAACCACATGGGCACTCTTGGAAATTAATCCCAAATCACAAGCAAACTCACGGAGTGGGTTAGCAACTAGAGGCAGCTCTGCATGGGAATTCCCTGCTCTTGGGAGTAACGTGGGATCCATCCTGCTGGCAGGATATAAATGTGATCAGCTGGTGAGCACCAGAGCTGGTTTTCCTCTTTGGATGGACTTAGATATTTTGCTGGGACTCCTGTACTGTTCTTACACCTAGAGTTCAACTGCTTTGCTTTGTTAAATGCTGAGGCGTCCTGAATGGAAACACTGGGAGAGAAGAACATTTCACAGGGAACTGTCACCTGGCATTGCATCCCACGGCACTGCTTTTCTTGGGACACGCACAGAGGGAACATGAGCTATTTCCACGATCTTCTGTGTCCTTGTGGCGGCAAGGATGCCGAAAGCAGGTTTGCATGTCTGCTTATGGAGAGCTGCAGCAGGCCCAGTGCAAACAGACCCAGCCTGATGACTGGTTTTATCTGCCATGTACACGAGTGACCTAGTCGGTGCCTCAGTTATAAAAGTGAGGGGGTCTATGGATGTGCAGGAGGCAAAGCTGATAGGGGGAGAGGTCACATCTTTTCTTAATCCTGTAGAGGGGGTGCAGAGGGGCCTTGAGACACACACACCGTTCAACATTGCTGCTTTCAAACACAAAGAAGTACCTGTGTGCCTGAAAATCTCTCAGTTTTCACCAGAGAAGGTGGCACTGTAACATGGGAGTACAAGTGACTCCTCAGTGAAACATATTCCGGTCCCTCTTTGTTAATATGACATTCTATTAATTTATTTAAAGACTTAAGAGCACATCGAGCTTGTAAACAAAAATATGACTAGAGATAAAGTCAGGCTAGCAAACAAAAGTCAGACAGTGGGAAAAGGGGGTTACTCTGATCTCCAAACTATTCCCGGTTCACCAAACATGTCCTTTCTGGCCACTTCGGCCACTGGGCTGTTTCCAGCAGGTGGAGAATCTCATTTCATGCCATGAGGGACTGAGTTACTTCTGCAGACACAGAGCAGCATTAGCAACATTGTGTGTGTCCTGGAAAAGGAGGTGCAATCTTCTGTTTCTCTTAGGTGGGTACCTCTGAGGGGCATCGCAGACATCTAACCTGGATGCAGGTGGCAGAGGTGTTTTACCAGTCAGCCTTTCCAGTTCCCTTCCAAATCTATTTGCACTGCCCTCGGACCCTTGATCATGCTGTGATTTCTCCACTGGCAGGCTGTGTTTTAAGCCAGACTCATGCTCATCCTTCTATTTTGAACTCTGTTGATGTAATTTGTCTTTATACAAACATGTCATAGTCACTTTTGCCACATGGTCTCATTTAGCGGTTATGACATATCTAATTCTTTCTCATTTCTCTAGCAAGTAACAGTTTGACCCTCTCTTTAGAGAGGTCTGCTGTGTCTCCTGGCACATATGTTTTTTGTAGCAACTTCAGTATTAATTAACCTTGGATCCAGAAACTTTTTAGATGATGGCAGAGTTCCTGTTCAAGAATCTCTGAAATGGTGAATCTCATAACGTGCTGCCAGATATTTTGGTCTATGCTAAGACAAATCACTTGAATCAAGTAGGGTTTCATCTATCCAGTACTCTGTCATTTGTATGGATTTCTCTTTTACCCTATTTGACTCTGCATTGATGGGTATGCTTGAAATGACACATCCAAGAGAAACACACAGATGAATCACTACTTACTAGGAATGCACCCAAAACTTCTTGGTACAAAAACCCTGCGATTTTTTACTTTTATTACCTGCACTCCTTGTTGTGCAACAGCTCACTTCATAGAAATGAAAGTAATTTTTTCCCATCTCATTCAGTCTGAACAGTGTCTGGACCATGGACAAACAGTAATCTCTAGGAACTCCATGGACCCTTTGTCAATTTGTCTTCAGACTTCTTGTAGATGCCATAGTTTGACAGCCTTTCCAAGAGCCCCTTCTCTGTAATCTCACACTAGCTAACATCTTGGACTGTTCATCTTGAAAAAGTGGTCTTTGACAACTTATTTTACTTCCCAAAAGCTTTTCCTCTTGCAAGTTAAGTTCACAGAATCACAGAAGGCCTGAGGTAGGAAGGCACCTCTGGAGGTCATCTTGTCCAATCCCACTGCTCAAGCTGGACCACCTAGAGCTGGTTGCCTGGGACCATGTCCCAATGGCTTTTGAATATTTCCAAGGTGGGAGACTCTGCAGCCTCTCTGGGCAACCTGTGCCAGTGCTCAGTCACCCTCACAGTAAAAAAGTGTTTCCTGATGTTCAGAGGGAACCTCCTGTGTTTCAGTTTGTGCCCATTGCCTCTGGTCCTGTCCCTGGGCACCACTGAGAAGAGCCTGGCTCCATCTTCTTTGCACTCTCCCTTCAGGCATTTGTACACATTGATGAGATCCCCCTGAGCCTTCTCTTCTCCAGACAGAGCAGTCCCAGCTCTCTCAGCCTTTCTTCATATGAGGAACTCAGTTGCAGCAACTCAGCTGCAACAAAGCAGACTTTTTCTAAGTATTACTGTACCCATTATTTTAAGTCCTGCATTTTTAGCAGATTTTTTTTCCCATTAGTAAAAACTTTCCTGGATTTTTATCAACTGCCTTTTTCACACAGGTACTATACAACCAATCTCATTCAATTGTTTGTTTATGCTCTATTAAATAGCCTTTTCCTGGCATGCAGCAGAGGAACATGCATAAAGTTCTGTTGATTGAAAAAAAAAGGGGAAAAATGGAGTTTTGAGAAAACAAAGCAATGATCCTTTTGGTGGGTGCCAAAGGGAGCTCTGTTCCTCTGTGTAATATTCCAGGTCAAGCAGTAATGTCTTCACCGGCACGTCATTCCGTAAACTAGGCCCAGGTGAGGTTTCCCACTACAAACTCTACTTCTGTAATCGGTCTTGGTAATGCAAAAATGTCAGGCTTAATTTTGCCACATGGACCCCTTTGGTCGCTATTTCAGAAAATGATTTTTATCAAAAGAGGTGCTTGCTGTGATGTAGCTGTGCTTGGCTTGATCTCTGTCACGTTTCCTTTGCCTTTTTGTTTGTTTCTTTCTGTCAATCACAAACCAGTTTGTGGTAAAGGCTGGTTTCAAAACAGTTATTTAAATCGTCAGCAGGGTTTGTCCTTCAGAGACATTTTGTTACTTCATTTTACATTTCTTTCTGCTGAGAACAACATTTCTCTCCAATGGTTTTCTAGCATGCACGGCGCAGAGTCGTTGTGCCTGGATGACGTTTCGCTGTGCTGAGATTGTCTCTGCTTTAGTGCAAGTCAGTCCAGTCACTGCTGTTTGCCTGCCTTATATACCACAGCTTTTTTAATTAGATGTATATTTGTTCCTGCAGTGTTTGCTTGTGCTTCAGTCTGGGCAGTAAGCAACCGCAAGCAGTTGTCAGCTAGAGCATTATAAACATTTATTTCTCGCAAGTGCTGTTGCGGCCACTGCTACAAACACATCTCAGCTGAGAGAGGTAACGTTAAAAAATAAGCCAGCTCAGGCCTGGCAGTCATCTGATCCTGCCCATCGAAAGCGCAGCTCTTGCTGCTATTAGAAGTACTCATAGTCATTCCAAGGTCAAGTGGTCAAGTCCCCTTCTTGAAATAACTGCTATTTTTGAGCATTAATTATATTACAAATAGTCCACTTTTTAAAATACTTCAGTTTTGTATAGTGTTGTTTTATTTCCCTACGACACTCTCTAACAGGATGATCAATGTTGTAGTCTGCCAGATAGTTTCTGATAGAAACAGGCCATCTTTCCCAAATGGCATTCTCCTCCAGACCAGAAAGTTCTCGAATAACTTTTCCTTGCTGTTTGCAGCCGCTGGTGAACGGCAATCCTGCCGACATGCACACGCTTGCATTGATCTCTAGCTTAYGGTGTTTCGCAGTGCCTGTGCATTCTTAGGCAAGATCTATATTGTAGGCCTCTGCTGCCTCTCAACCTGCCAGATCTCACCTCTGTCCATGTAGTTACACACGTCATCTCCATGATGCAAGGAGAAACTGGAAATGGGACAACTTTGCTATCACGACCAACAGTGCGAGGATCAAATGCGAGCCCTCCAGAACTGCTTTCATGGGCTGGAGAGTTGCAGTAGGCTGTAATATGCGGTGTCTTCTGCACAGTGGCACGCAGAGACTGGTGATCCCTAACTTGCCAGCGGTTCACACTATCTCCCCCACCTGTTCTCTCTTCCAGGAAGAGAGATTCAGGTGACCTCTCCTCCATATGGCACTGCAATGATGATAGCTCCTCTGTGTCACTGTCTGCCCATTTTGAAATGGTCCCCCTCATGTGATGTGAATTGGGAATACAAATGTGAAAACCCATTTGCAAGACTGGGGATCAGTTTCTTCTCTCGGCAGCCCTACACATCCCTTGCTGAACACTGATTTCTTCCTATCGTGTGTTACTCACAGCCCAGGGTCTCATGTCACTGACATGCCTGCTGAGTACCCCAAGCATGCTCCAGTCACCAGAAACAGAATTGCAAATTTTGAARGCACAGGAGCATTACAAATCTCTGTGTCCGCCTTTCCTCAAGGAAATCAATGTTTGTGACAGAGGCAGAAGACAGTGACCTGCCTCTCCCTCTCCCAAATGCTGTCTGGGCATGGGGAAACACCCACTGCTCTCTTCCTAGATCAGAGGAAAGCTCTGATGTGTGACTTTTGGAGCACAGTGAATGACTGGCTGTGTTGAGAACTKGACCTATCCCTGTGCACACAGTCTCTACATCTTCTTTCTTCCCTCCCTGTATCTCGCAAGCATCTGGAGTTCCCCAGGTGCACACAGAAATTCCTTCTCTTTTCGTCTCACTGATGCACGCCGCTATAACTCCACAGGCTCTGACCTGTCTCTGCACCCAGCTGACACACCTATCAGTGCTGCCAAATCACCACCCACGCAGAGTTTGAACCATCTAAAAGCCCAACTCTTTCCTGGCCTCACCTATTACATGACCTTTCCAGCTTCTGAGCCCTTCAGCATCCATGTGGACCTACATCCCCCTCATAGTGAGTATCTCTCCCCTCTCTGAAGCTCCTCAGGGCAGTTTGTGGGCTGCAGCCTCTGCAGCTGGCTGCAGGACTGAGAGATGGAGAAGGCAGAATCTAATTATCTGCTTGCACAGAAAGCTGCTATAGCTGAGACATGACACAGATCTCCTCTGCTGGTAGATTTCAAAGCCGCAAAGCATCAAGTAAGGGCAGCTCTGCTGTCTGCAGCTTTGCACACTGCAGTGGTGTGGACAAGTTTGGGACATGGCTGCTGTGCTGTGTAGAGCACTCAGTGCTATCAGCAGCAGTGTGAGCAGTGCCAGAGGCTCAGAGCACCAGGGCAGGTGATCCCTAAGTGAGGTGAAGGGTGTGAAAACAAACGCAGCCTCTGAAGGACCAAGTCCCTAGGTGACCTGCTTCCTTGTATTGCTGTACATGTTGGCATGTGGGAGCACTGGTTCAGTGCTGGTGGAGGTGGTGCAGGGCTGCAGAGGCTCTTATTCAGGCTGGGCTGATTGCAGGAACATAAAGCCTGCTTAGGCCTGAGGTTCTCCTCATACCGTGGTTGCCCCATCCCTGCATGGAGGCCTGGTTCTGCTGAGCAGGTCAGTGCTGCTTGCAGGGAGGAGCTCCTGTTGTGGTGAAGACAGCAAAAAAGGGACAAAAAAACCCCCCAACCCAACAAAAAAGGGAGGTCAAGGGTTAAAAAGGATAGAAGAAATTTATGAAATTTATGGTCTCTTGGCAGGAAGGGGAATGCTGGCAGGGTGGGCAGTGAAAATCCCAGGCAGGATGAGTCACCTGTGGAGGGGCTGAACAGCAAAGTGGATACAGTGGACAGCCGGGTGGGCTTCTGGAGCCCTTACCTGGACACCACAATGCTGGGGCTCCCCTAGCCACCCTGCTGTGGTGCCACCAACCCTCTGCTGCAGCAGTACCTGTGCTATCTGTCTCCATTGACAGCCTTCTCTGAACAAAAGGCTTTTGAGGATGGACATCCTCTTGGCCCCTGGCAACCATGCTTTTACAGGCAAGATGCAGTGGCTTTTGCAGCCCTCTCTCACCCACACACCTGGAGAGCTGGCCTTTACTTCACCTGTTATACTCCATCTGTGGTGCTGCTACAGACTGACCCCACAGCAGCAGCTATGGGGCAAATCCTCCAGAGGCTAAGCTGCGGAGGAGCCATGTCAGGCAGGCCCATATCTTAGGCCCTAGGCTCCTGCCTTCTGCAGCACCCAAGGTTTTCTGTACAGTCTCCTCCCTGAGTCCCAACCCAATGTTTCCTGCTTTCTCTGGAGGCTGGGTAAGGTGATAGCCCAAGGGCAAAGAGCTACAGCACACAGTCTTCTGGCACAACTGCTTCAAAGCAGCCTGAAAGGCTTCTTCATTAAAGACAAAATATTTGTTCCAAAGGGGTTCCGTGTTTTGGCTTGGTGTTTCTTTTTCATTCCTCAGTGCTGCTTAGCTACAAAGGCTGATTCCTGGTTAGGAAGGAGCAGGTGTGGAGAAGCCCAACCTGAGGGACGCTATGCTGGAGGCAACCTATTGATAGGAGGGGACGCACCACTGTGTTCTCCAGCCCGGTATTCCCATGGCCCACAAACGTGAGGGGAACTGGGACAGCACATCGCAGCAGGAGCCAAGAGGTAAACCTCAGAGCATGGGAGGGTGTGTGTGGATTTCATTTAGCATGTTCTCCCACTGTGCCAGTAAGAGCATGTTGTGGCGTATGCCTTGCATATGGGAAACACCAGGAAGGCCCTGGCATGAACACGTGCAAGAGCCTTTTTGCAATCTGCCCTGAATACTGTTAGTGATTGATTAAGTCTGTTGAAGCCACTAACACCATCATTGCCCATGGCAGAAGAGCTATCCTGAACAGATCTCACAGAAAGGAAAGCTTGAAAGTCAGGGAAGAGAGCCCAAGCCTAGGAGGAAAGGGACTGCAGGAGAGAGAAAGGCTTTACTGAACAGTTATGAACAGAGACTGGAGGAGGTAAACCAGTTGTGGCTGTGGAGAAAAGGTCTGAGACTAGCAGGGAAGMGGTAACTGACCCTAGCTCATGTGTGTGCCCACGTGCCATCTGAACATGTCTCAAAGGTGAGCTCCTCTCCACTGCTCTGAGGAGCAGGAATGGAGGTGACCAGCAGCACTCAGGATCCCTCTGCCCTCCATACACGCAGCAGCTGTGACCTGCAAAGCTCAGCCCTCCCCATGCTGTGGCTTGCGTGATGCCTCCTGCCAGCATGCCTTTACCTTGAGGGGTCTTGCCAGTTGGGTCGGGCAGGTAGCTCATATACATAGAGATTGCTCTGGAAGAGGGATTTTGGCTCCCACCCAGAGTGTGGCTTACTTTTGAGTCTAAAAATGCATTACTAAGCATGAAAAAATAACATTCCCTTCCCCTTACTCTGCTTATTAGCATCTAGGTGCCTTCAGGAGCAGCCAGTTAAAGTCCTTGCAAGACACTGGCAACAGAACAAATAGGTTGGCTGTAGAGAAGCAGCCCAGACACTGTTGTACCACCTCTGAGCTCCCTCTTCCCTCTACTCATTCATTTATCTTCATGAGTTACAACTGAGAGCTCTGAAAATGAAGGCACACAGCTGTACAAGAAGACAGGAAACTTAATTCCTTATGGAGAAAGAGGAGGGTCCAAGTCATGGATTTAAAACTATGAGATGATTTCCACCCCTGAGATTTTGCTTGTATTGTAGGGTCTCCCAGGGTGTGCAGGGCTTTGGGGCTTGGTGAAGAATTCTTTTCACAGTGTGTTTCTGTTAGAAAATGCTGATTCATGAGGCCCTTGTTGTTTGGCAGTAGTGTACTCAATTGGATAAATCCATGGATGGGACTCGGGCATGTTAAATATTTGTTTGGTAGGACAGGAAAACAGTTAGCAGCTGCTGTGTTGCCCCTCACCTTGGGTCCCAGCCTCCTGCCTTGGATCCCAGGAGCTGTAGCCAGGCCAGGAAACTTCTTTTTTTGGTATCCAAAGGGTAGCTATCCCTTAGGCATTTTCAAAATGAAACATTTTGCATGTTTCATTTGGTGGAGCCAGAGGGGCTCCAAATGCCGGAACCAGAGGGATTTCAGAGCCTTCAGTGGATGTTGGTGCCTCTTAGATGAATCCCTGTAACTAGCTGTGTGCTGGCTCCTCATCTGATGTGATGCAGGGTAGGAAGGGTTCACTCACACCTCTGTCAGTGGTCCCTGTCTGCATGCTTTGTATTCATGGTTACACAAGGGAAGGTAGTTAACACTGATGGTATCTTGCAGCAGGGAGAAAGACCAAGGGGGAAAAGATTCCTTCGTGTGACTGAAAGCATGGAAATGGCAATAATTTAGGAATAAGGCAGTACTTGGGCTCTGACCATGCTGAGCTGGCTCTGCTTGGGTGTGGAAACAAAGCACCTCTGGGCTTGTCCAGCACTCCACACATGGGAGAGGACCTGTGAAGTTACAGGAGATGTAGGAACCAAGTAAAAGGGCTGTCGCTGGAAACACTGGATGGTTGCTTGGCTACAAAACCTGTGTGAGTCAGACAGGCCCCACCAGAGCCAGTGAGCTGACGGGTGGAAGGTGGGGAGGAAGCCAGCAGTGGACAGGATGCAGAATAGGTGCAGCTGCACCAAAAGCCCTTCTCCTTCAGAGTCCAGAGCCTTTGGCTGACTGTAAGTGAATCTGCTTCTGGGGGGTATATAAAGGAAGGTCCACGTCATGGCAGCTCTGACATGCCAGAGCAGGGTCAGTGCTGTGCACAGTGACGGGCAGGAGCAGCTCTGTGGCGACTCATGAAACAGCTCAGCCATTCCCAGCAGTTCTGGGGCAGTATCTATAATTGAAGAGCTCCGGGAGGTTTGCAGGCTTGTGGTTCTCCACCAATTAGGACTAAAAGGCTCCATTTATTAACAACTGGCTTGTTTAAATAACAGCTCTCATCAAGTGCTTTGGCTGTGCACTTGTCTAAGCACTGGGAAACTTGAGTGCTGTCTGGGCTGTTTTGTGGTGCCTTGCGGGTGCCTCTCTCTGCGGCCCCTGTGCCAAACCGGCTGCCCCCTGCTACCCTCCAGTGCCCTGCTGGGGGGCACAGATCCCTGCCCACTGCCCACTGCCCACTGCCTCCTGCTCCCATTCCCAYGGGACTGCCTTCCTGCCTGTGCATGCACAGACCCACAGCGCTTCCCCCTCCTGGTAATGTACTCACACTTGTGTGCATCAATTAGGCTGCTTTTTGGAGGAAAAGTGGATTTTGCATTCAGTGCTGGCACTGGAGGGACGGTGCATTGGATCTTGATGGAAGAGATGATGTGTCAGGTTTTGCTTTCTTCTCCCCAAGTGCTCGTGGGACACACTTATGTGGTGCTTGTACTGTTCCTGCTGAACATGTTTTCCCACTCTTGGACTTCACAGAAGCTTTGCAATTTTCTGCTCTTTCCTTGCATTTYGGAGCCTCCCTCCTCCCCAAAAATAGAAAAAGAAAATGAAGCCATAAATTGTAGAGTAAAACTTTTACCAGAGTATGTTGTGGTCTGACCAGGACYCGTACAGATGGAGTTCCGGCCATATGTTTCTCAGGCCAGACCAATAGTACTTCACAACTGAGCAGTGCCTGCAGCTAGGAGAGACTTGGCCTCCTCCTCCACCTCCCTGAGGCTGGACTGTGTTGCAGGTTCATTGCCGAGGCTTTTGTTAAGCTCGTGCAGAGCACTTTACCAGCCAGCTGAGGAACGGCTTCTCCTCCAGCACTTGGAATTATGGCCATGTCCCGGACTTGTGAAAGCAATAGCTGGATCTTGAAAGTATAGGTATGTGGCAGACAGAGATAGGGATGCTGTGCCAGGGCAGGGATCCCTTTGCCACAGCACAGCCTTGGAGCCTTGCTCCTGCTTTGTGGGCCCCCATGACAGGTCCCAGACCATGCAATCAGCTGTGTCAGGTACAGAAGATCGCAGGGTGGGGGGAGATGCGAGGTGAAGCTGGAAGGAAGGGAAGAAGTTGTGTCTCAGGTTTGCTGCAAGAGGGGGAAGAGGTGGGAGATTCTGGTTGCCAGACCCTTGCGGGACTTTGCAAGGTGCAATGTACTCTGTGCCTGGCCATCATCACAATCCTTGTGTCCCCTTGATCTTCATTCCTACAACAGGCTCCTCATCTCACTGTGTGCACTGTACACCCCCTTTTCTCATGTTTCATAGTGTGTCTGGTTCTACTAGGGATGGATGGGGGAACCTCTTCAAACGGGACTCCCAATGTTGAGGAAATAGCCAGTCCCAATGGCTCTCTGGTTTCCCTGCTCTTCTGGATGGATGCAGCCCTCAGCACTGTGCTTTCTGCAGCGTGTTGCTGGTATGTCTCTAAAGCTGGAAGCCTCTTGGCATGAGAGGAGGTGCTTGAATATGAGGACCCCTGACTCCCAGGCCCATTGTACAACCTGCTCTCCAACCTTTCCATGCACAGGCTCTTCAGTGAGCACAGCAGTCCCTTTGCTCTCTCCCTGGGTATCCCACAATCTGTTCCAGCAAAATCCCTTTCTTATTGTGAGCTCCAGTAAGCTCARCCCTCTGCCAGCTCTGCTCCTCCACCTCTCCCTCTGCTGCATCCTGAGCCTCTTCAGTGTGCAAGGGGTGTTTTGGTATGTCCTACGCTCTCAGGCCCTGGGGAACAAAAAGAGAACTGAAGTTTATTGATAGAACTAGTGAAGGATTTATTTTTCTCTCCTTGAGCTGCAGGGAGGGAGAAAGAGAGAGACAGACAGAAAGGTCAAATTATCCTCTCTGGCTCTACTGATAACATTTCATTCATCTGTGGACAAGATGAATGTACTTAACATCCTTCAGGCTGTCTGGTGCTAAGTCTTCTGCCTCTTACTTCCAAACTAAACTCCCTAATTTCTCTGCTCTGAACACTAGTCCCTGGGACTTTGTGAAGTGATGCATCTGGGGTTTAACGTCAGTCGTGACTTATATCTCTGCTGCCATCTTCTTCAGTCGCTCGGGGGGCTGATGCTGGTTTGTGGGGCCAGTTTGAATTGCTTGTGTTGTGTTTGTGCTCTTAATCCAGCTGCTGTAGGTGAGGTGCCTCCAAAGACAGTTTGTGCTTGCAGAAGCCAACAGCTGAAAGATGATGGGACAGAGAAAAAAAGTAGTGTGAGAAGCATAGATAGTAAATAGCCTCATTTGGTCTGTGTTTATTTTGCAGGATGCTTGCTTTTATAATTTATTTGGGTTAGAAGTTAGAGACTGCAACTAGGACCTTACAGCTAGCAGTAACCCCAGAGACCGATGAAAGTTGTTGAAGTAAGTTTCCTAGCTTTGCGTAGGATTTTATTAAAGTGCCAGGCTTGGACTCTGGCAGTTTCATGAAATCTCAGGGGGCTTTTAGAAAGTAAGCATCTAGATCTGGTGGTTGCAAAACAAGAAGGAAAACTTCCCTAAGCACATCCTGAATGAACAGCCTCAACCTGCCTTGGTTCAGTAGATGGCTGTTGTGATTACAGTGCAAACAACATGGGACCGTGACTTTTTTCTGAATGCTCTAGGGGCAGAAATAGAGCATCTACAATCTACCCCTATCACATGTATGTCCCTGCACAAGTGAGAATATGTGAGCTGGAAGGGGAGCTGAGATGGAATAAATCAGGCTGGCATTTGGCCAGAGCTTGGCCAGTGTGTGCCATTTGTAGAGAATCCCCATGGATGCCTTTATGCAAAGAAACCTGGCTTATATCTCTCCTCCTGAAAGGCAGTATCTCCCCCCACCCTTGCCTAGCAGTTAAATATCCCTTCAACCTCAATGGACCTCCATGGAGCTCTCCAGGGCCTGATAGGATTCTCTTACTTGCTTGTGGCCACTGCTGAGGCTACTATGGCTGCACAGAAGATGGAGAAGAAATTTATGCAAGAGGGAAATTATTGTTTTCCAGYTCTGTAAGCTCATTTTTACATGGTCAGCACACGCGCTCACGCACATACAAAACTAACAGCCTTCTGCAACTGGAACTAATTGCCTTCTTGTCAGCGATCTCTGAGGAGATGCGAGAGGTGGAGCAGGCTGGCTCCTTCCCTCAGACAGTGATGCTGAAGAACCAGGGGGAGGAAGCTGCTGTGTACCTCTCTGCAAAACAGGATGTCATTCTCCAACATCAAGACACAAATATTCCCTGCTGGAAGCTGGCAGGAATCACTCATATGTAGAGGAGGGAGGGGGGTCCTGAGCTGTCACTGTTCACTTGCATGTGGTGCCTGTTAAACAGAGACCTCTCTTTGGGTCCCCCAGAACAGGAGATTTTTTTTTTTAAGAGAAACTTCTCAGTTTCTTTGTGAAGTACTTCTKGGGCACCATTTGTGGCCCAGCTCTCCTCACCTGCACCTAGCTGCCAATCAAACAGAGAAAAGGCAAACAATCACTTTAATTGCCCTTTCTTCAGGCTGTGCTGTTGGGCTATATTCCCCAGCAGCTCTGCTGTGGCCTTCCTGGACCAAGGCTGGTAGACCCAGAGGAACAGAGAAATGAGAAATGGGCTGGGCAGAGCGGAGCGGTAGCTCCTGCTTGGCACCGAGGCTACCTTAAGCAATGGGATAGATGAGCTCATTTGTCTCGTGGAGGAAATGACAACTGCCTGTTTCTTCCCTCTTCCACTGAAGGCTGTGGTGGCCCTCAGTCGCTGGGGCCTTGTCTGCAGGGTGGGGGGTGATGAGCCCCTGCTTTCCACATCTGTCCACTTGCTGGGGCCATGCTGGGCCTTGGGATGGGAGCACTTGGGCTCTTGAGCGAATGCCAAGGCAGCCCCACTGGCTCCCTCTGGGGTGGGAGTGGTCCTACACCTGCAGCAAGCACAGCGTGCAGACCTATTCACAGCATCTTCACAGATATATCGGTTTTAGCACAGGGCCCGTGCCACTGGTGTCCTCTCTGGAGGAGGCTGTTTATTGTCGCCAGGTTAGTTGTGCCTTGGCCTGTGTAACTGGAGCCTTTCAAAGCTCTCTAGGTGCTGCTGGTGGGTTTCTCTCTCTAAGGATAGATGCCTACCACAATGCCAGGCTCCCCTTATAGCCATGGGAGAGGAAGAGCATGATTTATCTCATCCTTACGTACCTATCTCAAATAGATCAAAGAATCGCAATGTAAAAGTACCTGTCCTGCCTTTGACTGCAAGCAGGTCTAGCTCCATTTCCTATGTTATGCTTTCATCTGTGCTTAGACATCAAAAACTACACACTTGGGTATCTAGCTCCTTCCTCACATCAGAAGTGCATCTCCTGCCACCTCTATTGCTCTCATCTCAAAACTATCTTTGCCTCCTAAGGAAAGGTTTGTGGGCAAAGTATCCCAGGCTGAGCTCTTCTATATGCACTGTGAATGACTGGCCAGCTGCTGCAAGTGGTACAGAGCATGGAGCTCCTGACAACAAAGGGACATCTGGAAGGAAAAAAATCAACCTTCCCCTGCCCCAGTTGGGAGCTTTTTCTCAAGACTGGGCCAGCCTGGGGGTTGTGGGTTGTAGGTTTTTTTGCCTGTCTCTGCTGGGACCTCCTGGCAATCCAAGATGTCATTGCCTGTAGGGTTTCATCATAGGACCTGAAATCTTGTGTCTTAAGGTCTCTGTGATGTAAGGGGTTACCCTGTTTCTGCTCACCTCAGTGGCTTTTTGTGTCAAATGCAGCTTCTCTTAATTATGTCCTTGCTTGTTGAACAGACCTATCTTGAGCTCCCTCTTTCTTTTGGCCTCCTGCAACCTTGTTTTGGATATGAAAATACACGGCCTGAATTCATAGGCATATTCAGAATGTTTTCTGTTTTTTCTTTCTTTGCCCCTGGCAGTTTTTTTGGTGTGTCTGGTCCCTTTTAGCTGCCTGGGAGTTACCATGGGCTGGGTCAACCTACCTGCTTCTTCCTCCTCTGCATGCCCTCCAAATCTTCCTGCTTCTTTTCTACTCCTGTAGCTTTTTTGCTCTTTGCCAAAATCAAGCTGGAAAGAGGAGCCCAATACTCCTTGTCTCTTAGGCCAACAGTGATGCTGCCTCTTATAAATTCTCTGGAAGTGTCCTGAATAGCTCTGCGCTGCTCTTCTGAAGGACTTGGCAGTCTCCTCCAGTTCTTGATAATGCTGGCTAAATCTCTCATATATCACATTATGCCTCCCAATAAACTGAGCATCAAAGGCTTTCTTCACCTTCTCGTAATATCTTTTTTTCTTCTTTCCTTCCTGGGAATGTCAGCGGTGTTTCAGTCACTACCTTGGGCCAAAAGCTTAATTGAAGCCATGTACCTCCCAGATGAGACCTGCTGTCCCCTGAAGTGCCCATGCCTTCCCAGCCAGCTAATCCAGCTTTCTGGGACTCTACCATTAAACATCCCGAGGGCTGAACTTGTTACAAGAAGTGCAGGTATTGTCACGGTTATTAAAAGAACAAGTTATTATGCATAAGCAGGAGCTTTTCTAAGATCGTTATCTAGAGCTGTGTGCTCCTGTTATTTGCTGCCTGTGGGCAAGGCTGGATGATCAGAGGCGGCCAGTCTGCCTAACCCTTCCCATCTCTGGTCAAAATCTGCTGCTGATAGCCACAAAGCCCACGCTACCTACCGGGGAGTGGTGATGGGGAAGGGACCACTGTGAATAACACACACATCTTTTCACTCTGGTCTTTGCCAGTGCTGCTGGCTGGGTTGATACATGAAACTCGGGCACAGGGGAGAGGCTCATATGTGGCTGTGCAAGGCAGAGGCAGAGGAGCCTCCTCGTTTGGGGTAATCCACTCCTGCCCACATCTGTCCTTTAGCAGGAGCTGTGCATGTGAGTCTCCTGGTGAAAGGGTGAGCACTCTCTCCCACACCAATTCCTCTCACTCCCCACCAAGATGTGCTCCTGTGTTCCCTCTCTTCTCTTGAGCTTTTTCCTTCTTTGGCTATGTTTAATTAATTTTAGTGATGGATGCCTTGTACATCTTTCCTCAGCCCTTTTTCGCCTCGCTGCTTTAACACAGCTTCTGGGCTGACTTCTGCATCATCTCTCCATCCATTCCTTTGCTTTGTGTGCTGTGGCCTCTGTGGTTTTTTTGTCTTCATGTGGGATATTTTCTTTTTCCACTCAACATGTAAAGCAAAGTTGTGCTTTCTCTTTATCCCTGAATGTTTCCTGCTCCCTTCACTGACTCAGGCCTTTGCAGTCAGGTTGCTGCTGCCTGGTGGGCACTGAAGAGCACAAACTCCTAAGGCAAAACATCTGTTGCAGGATGATCTGCCAGGAAGAAGCATAGCTGTGTCCTATTGCCTCCCTTGGACCTGCCTTCCCACCAAGCGCCGGGTGCATCACAAACATCAGTTCCTGTCTGCATCCTCTCTGGGAAGCAGATGCACATGGGGCAAATAAGTGTGGTTCTTTCTGATCAAGAATAAGTGTATTTTCTCTGGCCTTTTTCCCTGCTGCTGCATGAGCTAGTCTTAGCAGCAGCTCTTCCTAAACAAAAAGCCTGCAAACAGAGAAACTGTCTGTATCCTCTGAAGAGCCTCCCTGAGCGATGCTTGCTGGGTGGATGGTGCTGGATTTGCAGGGGGAGAGAGTGTTGGTGCTTCTCTCCCATGTTCAAACCCTGTTCTCCCCACTGCCAGACAGACTGGGACAGGAACTCTGCCTAATTAATCATCATTGAAAGAATGTCTCCAGACACCATGTTCTGTATTTACCTGATGACAAAAAGTCCCTTGTACGATTTCTTAATTACAGACCTGTTCCAAGGGAATTAATTTGTTGGAAAAGGGAAGGGAGTAAGAGAAATCCTTGAAGAGCAGGTAAGAAATTTAGGCCAAATCTTTTAATATTGGGGGGATTAGGGTTAGTGCAGACCTGGAAAGCTAGGTAGAGTGCTTCTGTTTGCTCACCTACAGGAGACACTGGAGAAAACCAAGACTTGAGGTTAGTGACTGCATCTACATCTCCTCCCAAAGACCTCAACACCACATCTGCAATGACCCTGGCCATGGCCTTTTCCCTGCCCAGAGAAGAGCATGCTCCCCTGCTTTCCTGGTGAGGCAGGGAGCCATCAAGTATGCTGCTTGCCTGTGCTGTCCACAGCTTGTCCCTGAGGCAGGAAAGCGGACGGAGAGCAAGGCAAGATGGGGACCTGGGGCTGTCTCCTGAAATGACAGGAGAGGCTTAGCAGAGACCGAAGGCCCTGGGTGCTTCATCTCCAGGCTAGTGCTCTGTCCCTGACCTTGAGTCAACAGGCTCCACAAGAGGTTAAAACTCACTCTACACTCCTACCTCGCTCCAGAGAGCCCAGACCAACCATCTGTGTCCATCTCTTCTCCTCAATTTGTCCTGTCTGATGGATTTATCCTTTAGAGAATCCCAGCTTTCCTGATACACTTTGAAATTTTTCATCAAGTTTCAGAGAGGCTTTATCGAGGATTTGTGCTATCTTCAAATATAGTCTTCATTTGCTCTTCAATTTTCAGCTTCTTAATGCGGCAGGTGAAAAGCCTCCTCTCTCTTTTCTGCCTTATCACTTTACTGGCCAAAGAGCAGCAGGACAAGAGTTGGTTATTACCTCCCCCTGATCTATTCTTTTCCTCCTACTTGTCTTATGGTGAATTTAAATTACCGGCACGTGGGGAGAAATCAACACCGACTTGGTCGAGCCCTGCGAAAGTTGCTGTGGGTGCTCTTAACCCTGCTGTCAGCTCTGTCCCAGGGATTTCAAGGATGTTGGAGGGTGCTGCCGTTGTGTCAGCCTCTGCAGCTCTGCTGTCTGTGCAGGGCACAGTTCAGAGGTGAAGCAAGGAGACAAGCTGCCTGAGGTTATCCCTGGGTACTGCAGAAAAAGGGGCTGGGATCTGGGGGTGTCTCTTTTTCCTTGCAGTCCACAGTGATTCATGTTGACTCTGGTGTTGGATCGATGGATGGAGGTCCTGTGCTCTAAGTTCTCTCTCTTCCACCATGCCCATTCCTGTTTTAGTGTCCTGGGAGTCCTCCTGCTGATCAGGTGAGGGGTCACTGTTCCCAATGGGTGGCTTTGCAATGGGTTGCTTTGTTCCCAAGGCCTTTCGTTGCTTATAACAGGACATTTTTCATACACAGTTGTTCAAACAGTGCTGGGGCTGGCAACCAGTTGGAGCAGTTTAGGTGAAGGAGGAAAGAAGGTGGAAAGAGAGGGAGGGTACTCCGGCATTATCTAATTACTCCTGCTGGAATTAGATGAGAAAGCCAGGTTAGATGCTCCATGCGATGTGCACTTAGCACCCTCTGGATTGTAAAGGGCTCTTCTCCTTTCAGTCAGGAAAGAAAACCTTAAAAAGTCCACGGGTGGAATGTGTTTACTGTCTACACAGGAYGAGGAGATCCCTCCCTCCTTCCCTGCATCACTGCAACACCCTGCTTCCCCCCGGGGGACTTGCCTCCCTGTGCTGACCAGCCCTGGTGCTGCTGAGAGATCTGACAAGATCAGAGTCGAGGTGGTTTGGCTGCAGGCAGAATAATTCTTCCTTTTATGGCAATTCTTCTGCTTCTCCCCCGACAACGGCCTTCAGATCCTTGCTTAGTAACAGAGGAGGTTTTTCTCCTTCTCTAGAGCCCTCACAAYAACAATCTCACCCACGTAGAAACCATCTTGCCTTCTGCAAAGAGCCACCCCTCCCAGGTCTTTCGCTGCAAGGAGGTTCCAGCTGTCGGAGAGGTGGAAGGGGTGTGCATGAGGGAGATATCCTTCCAGGCTCCGCTACCCATGGCTGCTAAACTCACTGGTGTAAGGACAGAGGTATGAATGTGGGATCTGCTGAGCAGGACAAGGAACGGATTTTCCAAGCCCCCAGATCACTTGGGTGCAATATTTTGCTGCTGCTTATAGACCAGGGCAGAATTTGGTTGTAGCTACAGTTAAGATTAAAATTTGTTTGCAGAATGTGCCAGTGGTACGTACACCACCAACGATATCTATGCTTATTGAGCCAAGGAGGATTCAGTTTCCCATCTGGCAGCATCTTCACCCTATTTGTTCTTTCACACTATGGTGACGCTCTCCATCAATCTGCCAGCTTCTTCCTTTAGGCTGAGTGGAGATTTTATGCTATAGATTCAGACTTTTGCATTTAAACACCCTCCCCTCCACCTCCACCCCAAAATAATACTCATTAAAAAAAAAAACTAACCGTGAAGGGATCTGCCCTGCCTACGTAGGACTGGAAAAGCTGTTGTGATTTCAGTTGAATGAAATCATAGATGAGCTGGGGGAAACCAGGACAAAGGAGCAGATGTGATTCTGCAGAACTTCAGCCCTGCTGGGTCTCCCTGGCAGGCGTCTGCCCTTGGCACGGCAGCTACGGCCGGGCTGTGCGGCACAGAGACGAGAGGGGTTTCTGGCATGGGAAGGGCATGAGAGTGAAGGCTACAGACAGTAGCTCTGGAGACTGCTGTGCCCTGCAAGGCTGAGATCAGGAGACTGCTCAGTTCTCATTTGCTGCACCAGTGAAAATACAGGTTGGCCGCAAGACCCTGCCAAGGGTATGGGATGCCAGTTTACTTGCTGGGAGCACTGGTCCAGGAATCAGTTCTGAGCTTCAGGGGATAGGAGTGAGGCAGGGTTGCAGGTGTCGGAATTTGGGGAGGGAATGTAGCTCTCTAATCTGATGCAGACAGATTTAGCTTTAGCACCGACTCGGAGAGAAGGCAGCATGTACTAATTCATCAGCAGCTGTAGGATATTCTTTCATGTTGCTTGGATTTGAGCTCTGGCAAGATCAGAGCTTGAGGGGGAAGGGTGCACTCTGCTTAGGTAAGGCTGTTCCCTGGGGCTTGGATGGGGAGTAGCTAGGCTGATCCATTCTGCTGGTTGACTTGTCCTCCAGGTCAAACTGAAAACTCTGGAGATCTGAGTTTCTATTTATTTGGCAGCAGTGTTTGCTTTGCAAGTTCCCTGCCCACACATCACTGCTGGCATGGATGTCCTCTCCTAGCTGTAAAAAGAGCCACTGCTGGGGTGCAAAGGCAGTTTGGTGACATGGTATCTCTGCTAAAGGCTCTATAGCAAATAATACCTCCAGGGCAGAAGTCAGTACCTCTGAACACACTTATGGGACTTTATATGATGTAACATTTTGCTAAGTGTCTGCTCAGATATCTCTGTACAGCACTGCATGAGAATTACCCTTGGATTCATCTGGGATGGTGTTTCTGTGCCCCTTTAAGTGGAACTAGAAAGTACCTTTGCACACAGGTCACCAAACTCATCATGAAAAGGATTGCTCTCTATGACAGTGTCCTAGGGTGGCTTGTAACAGCAGCTGCAGAGGGCAGGCTCTCGGTGTCAAGCGCTGTAATGCTGTTGCTCCCATTTGCTGGTGCTTCCAGGGAGCTCACAGATTTCATTACATGGCATTGAACATGGCACCATCTTACATGTGTATGCCATCCCTCCTAACTAGCAGTTTAGAGGATCACTTTGGGTTTTTTGCCCTGCAAACTCAGATCCAAATTCATGATCTCACTTTAGCTCCATCCCGAGGGTGACTGGCTTAAATTACTCCTTCCTCTTGAGCAACATGTGGCTTGAAACAATGCCAACCAGTAGCCTGCCAGTTACTCAGCCACCCGTTACTCAACTGTTCATGATTCAAGAGACTGTCAAACAAATCTCTCTCATCTTTTTCCAGGTCTCCATATTGGCATCCCTTGTTGTCCTCACTGAAATGCAGGGAAGCCCTGTCTGTGGAACATGGTTGACCCTGGGCATTCCAAATCTGGGCCAATTACTAAGTACCAGAGAAAAGAGAGGTGGATTGAATTTGGATCTCAGTGTTGCATGCCTCCACACACGTGCTCCTTGCATTTGAGGCTGTGTAGGGAGTAGTATCTGATTCTGGTCCCTATCTGGATTGTGGCATCCCTCAGAGGATGTTACAGATGTTTTGCAGTGGGTTGCCACTCAAGGGTATGTTTGCAGTGCCAGTAGGGTGGATATACAGTGCTTTTCATGGTGGGGCTATAAAATGAGTGGGTTATGGGGAAACCTCAGAGATGACAAAGGTTTTTAATTCTATAGGCAAGCTGGGTCAAAACCTCTTATTCTTTTCCCAGTGTATAAAAACAAGAGGAATGGAGTATGAAAAACAGTATGAAATCTAGATGAGAAAAAAGGAAGTGGACTACTATGGAAAGAAAGGAASAATTAGGTGATAAAGCTCAGAGATCCAAAGAAAGGGGTCAGTAAGATTCAGAAAAAAAGGAAGCTATGTCAGATTTGCTCTGATCCTTTCTGAAGCTGCAGGATTCATGGAAAAGTTTATCAGTAGTTGCATTAAAAATAAATCTTTCTTATTCTGCCATGGCCCAGGATTACTCCTGCATGGTTTCATCCTGTACACAGCAAGCTTGATAGAAACAATTTGTAGGGTTTCTCGTAAGGCCTAGACTTGTCTCATTTAATGTTAGATACTTAAATATTATACGTAATTATAATTAATGGGGAGACCAAGCAGGCGAATTGCCTTCTCCCCCTTTTTCTATTGACTGCAAAGGGCGGCAGTGTGACTGGGTTTCTAACTCTGGCAGATTAATTTGGGTTCAAATGTCTTCTCTGTACATGTGTGGTTGCAAAAGGAAGGCTTCTGGGGCGAAACCAGAAAAGAGACTGAAAAGAGAGGGGGAATAGTAAAGCATTTTTCTGAAGCACTCAGAAATCACTTGCTGCGGGGCCAGGAAAGCTGGCCAGGTGGCCCATGCACTTGTGTCTGTGGCAGTCAGGAGGGTGCCAGATACCACAGGCCATCAGCTCCTGTGCAACATTTTTCACAGCGCTTTGCTCTGGCACTCAGAGGAGGTCCTAGAAAATACCCTGACTCATTCAGAAATGGCCCCACATGTTTCCTCCATGGTGGGAAGGAAGGAGAGGAATCGGGCTCCTGGAGCTGGCCCCATATGCCTCTCCTTTTCAGTGTCATCCCTCTTGCACACAGTGCCCTTTGCTGTAAATGCGTGAGGTGCACAGGGGGTTGCAGAAGCTCACAGCTTCCTCACTTTATCTTTCTCTATGTCTCTCTTCCTCTCTCTCCCCTTCTCTTTGTCTCTTTCTTTTTTTCTTTCCTTCCCTTTTCCCTGTTGGCAGCAAAATAATGTCTTGTCTCTGAGCAACGTTCACGGTGTATAATTTACAGCCTATAAATAGATCACTGTTATTAACAAAAAAAAAAATATATATGGCATACATGCATTTTATTCCCTTTCTAAGCATTAACCAAACCATTGCAGACAGAGAGGAGCCGCTCGCAGTACGAGGTGTGTGGCGCCCAGCTGAATGGCCAGGTCTCTTTCTCCTGTGATTTCTCATTCAACTCGTTCCACCCCATCTCTTCATCCCCTGCTTCCCTCCTGCTTTTCCTTTCCCCTGCCCTTGCCCCCCACCATGAAGTCCCCTCCCTGCCATCTGGAGCCACCACCTGTCTCCACCGCTGTGCTCTCTGCTCCTTCCCCCTGTGCTCCCAGCTGGTGCTCCAACTCTGGCCAACCCAGAGCGAAGCTCCTACTTGACCAGAAAAGCACGAAAGTGAGAGAGGGGAAGAGAGCAAAACTTGGACACAAAAGCCAGCAGGCGGAARGGCTTGCAGCAAGGCACCACATGGAAAGCACCAAAGCCTGGAGGCTGAGCCCCAAATCCAGATTTGCTGAGGTCTCATGCTTCAGACGCATACCTTGCTTTCCTTACAGCAACGCTGTCTCCTGCAGGTGACCTCCAGTGCCATGGACCTGGCTTGGCTGTGTAAGATGGCTGGGCAACCATGGCAGAGCATTACCGCCTCTGCTTCAACCTGCTCCCTGGTGTCCTCCACCTTGTAGGCACCGCTGACCCACCTTGGATCCATCTTGCTCTGTAGCTCTTCCAGGAGCTTCATTTTCTCTCTCTCTTTCTCTCATACCTTGCTCTCTGCAGCTACCAACCTCTGTCCCTCAAAACCAGCCACCTCTCCCCAAGCCACAGGGGAAGCCCTGTTGAGGCTGGGCTGTGGTGCCGAGGGTGAGCTGGCAGAGGCAGGGCTGCTGGAGAAGAGGAGAGCATCTCAATGTCATGGGCAGCGGAGGCCCCTGAGGACCCCCCAGAACCTGCTGGCATATGGCGAAGGCAGCCAGGAGAGGACTGGATAATGCGGTGGGCTGGCCTGGGGGTAGGGGGAGGGTGCAAAACCCATTTACAGGCTAATCTCTGCAAGGCGGCTGCCAGTGTGGAGGGGTTAATAAAGGCAGTGGAGGTGGATGTTCCCCTTTGCAAGACCTAAAGGAGGGATGGAGTGACTGGGGCATGGAGGAATAGAACTAACGGTGCCTTGCATTTCCATAGTGCCTTGCATGCCCAGGGATCCCAAGGGATGTATGCTGCACCCCACAACACCCTTATCAGCCATCAGGGGCTCGTCACATATCTTGAACTGACTGCAACGTTGGCCCTGCAGGCTTCAACTTGACCCCAGGCTTTGCATGACTGGTGTGAGCTTTGCACTGTCTGCAGGTATTTGGGGGCTGAGTGGCTCACCTGGAAGATGGCTGAGAAAAAACCAAACAAAAAAATAAACGGTTGCAGACCTGGGGCAGGGCTGTGACTCAGAGAGGCGCTTGCTGTCCCCAGCACCCGCTCCTCTCTCAAGGGGTGCAGGCAGCTGAGTCACTGTGGTGCAGCCCAGCGTCAGGTGGCAGGGACATGGGTGCCCGTCCTCTCCATGCCAGGACACACACTCCGTGCAGCCGGCCACACCGGGGTGCCGCTGGCATGGGCAGTAGCCGCAGGGAGGCAACTTGAAAGGCCAGTCCAAGGCAGATGCACGAGCGCAGCATGAGACTGCACAGTCCTTGGAGATTTGGGTTATTAGGTTTTTTTTAAATAATTTCCTGGAGGCTTGCAAGGTTTTCACAGTAAGAACATTGAGGAGGGGCTGTCTTTTTATTTTTTTTTATATATATWTTTTTTTTTTGTTATACAGTTGTGTATTGCTCTGAGTTACAGGATGTAGCATCCTGGAGTCTGTCCCTGAGCTGCCTTCCTGGGCTCTTGAATTTTAATGTAGAAAAAAAATCTTGTGGAATAGCTGACAGAAATAACACATTGAGTCACTGTTAACGTGGATGGCGGGGCTCCCTCTCCTGTCCATGTTCCAGAAGAAGGCACATGTTCCAGAAGAAGGGAAGAAGCCATAGTCCTAAGGCCAGGTCCTTCATCTTTGCAAGTGGCCACGGAGGGAGAGTGACCCTGCTGCTGGGCACTGGGCATGGCAGGAGACCTGAGGGCGGACTCCTGAAGCCCAGGGCATTGGAGCTCTGACGTGCACCTTTTTCACCCTGCAAGCTGAGGCTGGACTCCAAAACACATCAAGAGATCTGGGGAGTTTCAGTGGAACGTGTTCAAAGGGGCTGTGAAAAATTACACTAAAAGCAAATTCAAAAAATAAAACAAAAGGTCTGAAGTGCCAAGCAGACACAGTGGCAGCTCAACAGGCATTGGTCTGGATTCCCATCTGGAGATTGGCCTAGGGATACCCTTTTCCACCTATCCTAAGATCGTTCTTGCCTTTTGACTTGGTATAGATTTATTGTCTTTTGCATTTAGACAACTGCCTCRGCTTTCAAATGTCAGCTCCGGCTCCTGTATTGTGCTCAGTGAGAAAGAGTTTCAGTAAATCTTGTGAGGCGGTAAGGTATTCAGAAAGCAATAATGCCGGGGTTCAGAGAAGTGTCCCATCTGTAACAAGTTTAGACATGCCTTTAACAATTTAGTGATGTGTGTTCCCGTGCTGGGCTGTATGTGTGTGCTCCGCTTGCATTTCTGCCTTTCAGATGCCAGGGAAAACTCATCCAGCAGTGTTATATATCATACATCGCTTTCACGCAGAGGGGCTGCTTTATTTGACTAAGGGCAGATATTAACGTGCAGTAGAGATACCACAGCATCTTCTGTTACTGCTCATCGCTGGGCTACAGTAACTAATCGTGTGGATGTTAATAGCTCATCACAGATGGGAGATAAAACATCTCGGTTATCATCACCGTGAAGGAGCATCTGCACAGCTTTTCCACTGGCCAGGGAAGCTTGATACAGCCAGACTTGCTGTGCTAGTGCTCCAGTGCCACCAGATGTAACTGCATTTCTGCGAGGGTTAGCAGACTGGGTAGCTTGAGCCTTTTTTGTTCAAACAAAAGCAAGGGACTGCTCTACTGACTGCTGGACTTTTGCAGAGTGATCTGCTGCAGTCACCTGGACCCACCATGCCGCGTGCCTTAACCGGATTGAAAGCTGTGCCCTTTGTTGAAATCAAATGGCTCCCACCACAGCCTGTCTAAGAGACCCCTAGCTGACGTTTACCAGTCTGCCAGTCTTCCCACCTGTGTGTGAGCCCATGCGGCTACACCCTCACCATCCCACTGGCACATAACAGATAGGTAGATAAAATCCCTTCGGAAAATACAATTAGCTGGTCAAAACCAAGAGAACTTTACTGCCTGGAAGCACTAAAAGTAAATCAATGGAAGTCCTAATGTTCCAGATGAGCCATTTTACCTCTGAAGGCTGTGGGCCATGCAGGGAGATCATTAACATTCCTGGGTGACAAGTCGACAAATGCAGAATTGACAAATTCCAGCCTCAAGCCTTGGTTTTGCATCCCAAGAGGTGACATTCAGGTGGGAGCAAGCAGGAGCAGGGTCTTTAAGCTTTGGGGTATGACTCCCCTGTGGAAAGTCAGGGCTCCCGTTGGCTCCCAGGTGTAAGATGAAGCAGCTCCTTAGCATCTCTAGCCTGCACATAGGTCATGCACACSGGCTCAATTCTGGAGCTGGAGGGAACCAAGGACCACCCTGTGTCAGAGGCTGTGAGTGGCAGCTCTAGGTGATGCTTTCTAAAAAGCATCCCCCCTGGGTATGATGCAACTCTGCAGTGAGGACAGGACCATCTCCTCTCTCTGCTCCAGGGCCAAGGGTCCCCAGGTGAGTGCGGGGCTGGGGGTGCTCCCAGCTCCTGTGGGCTGCTTGGAAGAGGTGATGTGGCACAGAGCAGTCTGGTGGCAAAGCAGTGATGCCAAAATCCCTCCAACTGGCCACTGAAACACTGCTGCCACCTGTTTAAAAGTAGAGTTTAAGGGAGCCAGATGCTTTTGTGGGCCTGTGAACAGAGCAGGATCCTTATGGGGATGCCTAGGAGAAAACATGGGGAAGAGGATCGGAAGAGGCAGGAAGGGATGGGGAGGGAAAGTAAGAGAGGGAGGAGAGAAGAGAACATGATAGAAAGAGGAGGGAAAGGGAAAATGAAGGAACAGGGGTGAGAGAAGGAGACAAAAGGAGACAGAAGTTTGTTTGGGCTTTGGGTTGCTTTTTTTGCCCCCTTGCTGGGCTTGATAAAACCTCTTTTTGAAGCTGCCTCTCTCCCAGCAGTGAGGTGCCAGAGAGGTGAGATTATGGGGAAGAGAGAAATATCAGTGTGGGCTCTGGGCACCCTCCACCAGCCCTCCTCTCCTTTTCCTCCTGCCCCAAGAAAAATCCACGGCCAGAGCTGGAGTGGTTGTGTGCACCTCTTTACCCCCAGCATCGCAGTTTGCTTGGCTGACCCTTATACAGGTCATGACTCCCCCACCCTTCTTCTCCCCATTGGCTTCATGGTCACCTTTCTGGGCATTTCTGAGAGCAGAGAGGATCTGAAACACGTGACAGAGGGAGGCCAGTGCAGACATCTTGCGAGAGATGCAGAGCCTGGATATGTTTTTTGGACAACTCTTCCATCCCACCACTGGGCTGGGGGCTGGGAGCGTTGAGGATGCAGGGCTCCTCTTCTCTCCGGACTGTGACAAGCTGGCATCCCATTTTGGTTTGTCTCATCAGCAGAAAATCTGGATGCCTCTCTAGAGCTCATCTGAACCCACTCAGTTCTCTTGCCTGATAAAATTTTTGTCTGAAATTAGTCTGATGAGAGTGCTTGACTGACACCCTGGGAGACTCACACTTCCCTTTCATCACCCCTCCAGATAAAAGCTCCGGCTGCAGCAGAACAAACATAACATGTGCATCTCTCCTCCTGGCCGACCATTTCTAGGAGCAGGAAGTTCATTCTCTGTCCTAATGGGTCCTTTGCCTTCTGGGCTAGGGTTGCCAGCAAAAAGGGGAATTAGATCCAGCTTTTGGATGCCCACGATAAGCCATAGCACCAACAGRAACATGAGAAATTACCAGCCCATTTCTCACTGGGCACTGTAGTAAAAACATTTTCCCACTAACTGCATGAACTGCAGGTGAAAGGCTCCCAAGCCTTGTCACCCCAGTCTGTTTAACACTTTGACCCAGGGAAGAAATAGTTGAACTTCAGCTAAACAGAGATCTATCTCTGTACTGTGCCCATTTCTTACTGCAAACAGTCACACTGGTAGGTTTCCAGCCAAGATACAGAGCTCATAAATTACTGAGACATCAATAAATGACTCAATGACTTTAGAGTGACTAAAATGAAACATATCTTATTTATGTTAATGAAAATGACTGACATCCCCAGCACCTGTCATCTTGAAGAATCACTAACTGCTTTGCAGACTACGTACACAGCGATCATTCAGCCACAGCTGAAATGCAGCTACCTCTGGGGTGGAGTGTGACAGATGCTTAATAATATCTGGAAACCCAGCAAAGACATGTACAGAAGGAAGCCAAAATAACACTTCGCATGGAAACCAGTAGGGAGAATTTGAGGTAGCCAGTGTGTAACAATAAACTGGAATCCGATGAGATGCTAAGCTGCTTTTTGAGCAGTGCCTGACACTGAAATCCCAGGACTTTGCTGTCAGGAAGTTGGGGAGTGCACTCCATCAGCACTGGGGGTAGTGTGTCTGCTTGTGAGGAGTTGCGTGCTTACTTTATGTGTGTTATTATGGCAGCTTTGCATTTAAATGAGGCTGAATAAGTATCAGTTTGTCCATGTAAAATGCTTAGTTTGTACAGGCAGCTCAGCAATCGCAAATGCCGGTGCAGAACTGGGCATGCAGGAATGTGCCTCTGGGCTCTGTTTCTGCAAACCTGAATGAGCTGTCACGAGCAGGCACTTGGCTTTCCATGTCATTCAAAGCCAGTATGTTGCACATCTTCCCCGTCTGCTGTTACTCAGAGCTGTGAAGCAAAGTGATAGAAAACTAAAAGCTTTACCAAGTAATTTAAGAGAGATGTTTATTGGTTTGCTTTCAAGTCACCTCTGTGAGCGCCACCTTAGTAAAGCTGTAGATTATTGCAAGGTTAAACAAAGGATGATGCTTGGTGCATGTGCATGAATCGCATCGTAGGTGCCGGGGTGGAAAGCCTTCTCAGTTTCGCAGTCCTGCCATTTAAGGCCATGCAGAGCTCTTCATATGAGGTCAGTTACACCCCTAATTACGAAGGAGGGAGAGGTTCAGGAGGTGTAAATGACTGCAGCACTGTCCAAGTAAAGGCAGATTGGCCATTTTACACCAGCAGAGCATGGCTGGGGGATGCAGGTATCGAAGAAGCAGAACCAGGACACCAATCCAAGAACTTCAGGGATAAATGGGAATTCATGCAGGGAGGTAAAAGGGTCTCCTCTGTGCCTGCTGTTGGAGACTCCAACACGCAGGTCACTGTGGAACGGAGGCAGCGTTTGACCCCTCAGCAGACCACTGGCACGACTTGCTYTCCCCATATACAGACCCATCTTCTCCAGCTGTGCCCCACAGCGCCAGGACCATGAAATACTCCCTCTAGGGTAAGGCAAGAAACTACCCTGCCTTGTCCTCACCCAGAAAAATGGATAAGGGAAACAGCTGTGGGTGTTTTATGTCCTTTTGATTCTGTGAGCAGAGAAATGACTGTTCCCCCAACACCATGCTGAGTCAAGGGAGAGCCCACCAGTGCTAAGCTAGATGCCTTCCCAAGGAGAGAGATGTAACAATTTCCCCTGAAACGACTCGCTGACTGCGGCACACGTTCTGGATGGATACGTACAGTTGCTTTAAAGCAAGCTTCCTCCTTCTTGTATGTTAATGCCTTTTGCTCAGCAGATGCTCTCTGGAGCGTGCAGTATACTGAAGGGTGCAGACGGCAATTCAAATAATAGGGGTGTAAGTGTGTGCGTAATATATCTAGCGTGCTTGCATTTCCTAGCTCCGTGTTGTGTGTGTGGCCAGCCCTGGACCCATTTCCCCCTCTCTGACACACACGCACACATTGCCACACGTTCCAGACTCCCAGGCATGGCTGCGCTCCCGTTCACACCCTGCCTGCAGAGCAAGTTCAGAGGGGTCCATGATGCAGAACAGGCAGAGCTGCAAGTCAGGAGAGGGAAAAGGAGAGAAAGGAGGGGAAGAGAGCTGCGGGAGAGGCCATGCCACCCCAGCTGCAGTCCTCAGTCACTTCTTGATTTGCAGCCCAGGCAATACACAGCCTTCACCTTCCCCACATTTATCACCTTTATTTATTAGTCTACCCAAAATGATTGCAGGGGAGACAACTGGGCACTGCTAATAATTAAGACAGCCAAATGAAGGTAGAGCCGAGTAGGAATAAGAGGCAGGGGAGCAGGGGGAGAGAAATGTCAATCCAAAGAGCGGGGTGCCAGGGTCTCTTAGGCACGCTATCTTGCCCCACCACCCCATCTCCCTGCAAACACCCATGAAGAGTCGACCTGCTGTCTGTTCTCTGACTCAAAGCTGAACAGCTTTAGCTCTGCAGGTATTGCAGTGGGAAAACAAGCGTTTGCCAAATTTTTGGCTGTGTAAGTGCGTGCCCTGGAATCCCTCCCTCCCCACCCCGGGTGAGGCCACTGTCATAGTGACAGCCTGAGATCTGGGGGCAGCATCCTGGCTGCACTGTGTCGCCACACCTATGAGTTAGATACCACTGAAATTTTCATGCACGGGAACACCTGAAAAGGACCCTGAAACTCTGACTGTGCTGGGTCAAACACAGCCACCTGGCACATCATGTCCCAGCTTAAAGAGAAATGCCGTAAATGAGGTGGCCCAAGCACTTTAGACTGTAAAGATCAAATTGCCTAATGAGGGGTATGAATGAGATAAGAAGGAAGATGACAATTATGGGTCTATAAACTTCAGGCCTTAAATGGATCTACTGCCAACAGTTCAGGAATTAGATGAAGTCCTGTCTCACCCCTTCCCAGATGCTTTCATTTTCCCCCATGCAAGGTGAAGGGCTGCCCCACATACTGTTCCCTGAGGGCTGTAGTTTCTAGACAAGGCCTGGCTTGGAGAGGCTCAACAAAGAATAGCATAAAAGCCTTCTCCTTTTGACCAAAGGAGCAAGGATTGCTTTCAGTAACAGTGCTTTCATACTCATTTACTCCTGATTTACACTACTGTTCAGGACAGCAGAATTGGGATGTGAGCACTGGTTCCAGTGCCACCCACGTTTGCAAGGCAGGGACTGAGCATGGTCTGCTTGCTCTGCTCTCAGAAACCCTCTTCTCTCGTCCTTTCCCCTAAGTCAGCAGGGTGCTGTTGGTTGGCTTTTGAGGGGACCACAGGAGCAATCCTCCTGAGCCAGAGACTGAGTGTTCAGCTGCTGCATCTAAGCTGTAGTATCTTCTTCAAATTAGAGCCAATGTTCCTATTGCTGTGTAGCTTATAGGGGCCAGGTAAGTATTGCTAGACTGTCCCTGCTGGGCTGTGAGATCTGTGTTTTCTGCAACACCTGAAGGTGTCCAGCCAAGGGGGGCCCTTGCTTTGCATCTCTTGCTCACACTTGGGATTTAGGTCTGCAAGCTTTTCCTGCTGTTCAGGCATTAACTCACTGAAAAGCCTGGAGAAGGCAGCAAGGCAGGTGGCGAGGGGAAGGGATTTGTGCTGGAGTCAGAGGATAGTATATATTTTAAGACCGCAGGGAAGCTGTAGGGCATATGACCTTTAGTAATCTCCCAGCTTTCAGGCTTCTTTCCTCCCCATTGAGAGCCTCTCTCAACTGTGCCCCAGGGGATTTCAAGCGTTGCTATTATATATAATTGCACAAAAAAGGAGAACGCTCTGGCCCATGAAAGGAATAAGAGGGATAAACTAATTAATTCCAGGCCACAGAAGTGGAAAAGAAAGCAAATACTCGGCAATTAATCAGGGGCAGCTGAGCCTTTCTCTCCTATCAGATATGGCGGGAAGTGCTAATTGCAGAAGATAAGCTACGCAGTGGGGTGCATGAAGCTGCCTTCTGAACTGGGGAAAAAATAAAGCATTCAGCTGGCAGTACACAGAGGAGAAGGAGGGGGAGCAATGGGTACCCTCCGTCAGCACAAGCCGTAGTGTGGGAGCAGAACGTTGTAAGGGGTCTGGGCCGCTCAAAGGGATTTGGGAAGGGCTGGGGAGTCAGGGTAGTAGGCATCTGGATGGGGGATTTGACTGTGAAATCATCCACCTCTCTATGCTTCACTCCTTTCATCTGTGAAATGGGATTTATGGTTCTTTCCCTGGGCTGGCTGTGGCCAGGGAGCGTGTGATGCTGAGCAGAGCTCAGGGGAACCCTCATAAATCCCCCAGTACGGATGGCTCCACTAAGTGGCTGTGAGGCCAGCAGAGATGCTGTGGCTCTTGGGACAGGTAGCGTGGCAGTGGATTTGGTAGGGTTGCTTGAGGCATGCAGCTGCACATGGGCAAGCATCGGGTTAGCTGCTATAGCTCGCGTTTGGCTTCACTGGGTTTGGCTTCTGGCTGAGAGAATTGCAGGGGGGGATTTTCCGAGGTCTTTAGTCACGTAAAAATGGAGACAGTTAGTGCAGAGGACAGTTAGGTTTAGAGGTGCCAGTGCAGCACTAATTTCAAGGGGTTGATAGCATTAGAGCTTGGGAAATTCTTGTTATGCTTCTCTCTGGATCTGGAGAGGCCTTCATATCTGGGGAAAACCACGATGCTTTAGTGACTTGGAGGACTGGGAAAAGCCTTTTAGCACCTGATTCCTTCTCACTTGTGCCTTTCTTCACTGTCATCTTGCCTGAGCCTGACTCGGCTCCTGATGGAGAACGTAGGTTGCCTCCTCAGATGCAGGGCTTGAGAGAGCACGTACAAGGTGGTCGGTGGCTCTTTTGGGCAAAGGCTGTGGTCTGGGACCTCTGTATGCAGGGACTCAAGAGGCCTTCTAGCTCCATCTTTTCCTACCTGAATGCCAAATGAACAGGAACAGCCACAGCACTTCACTTGGAGGTCTGCGCGCAATCCTCACCTCTTTGATGTTCCTCACTCAGCACTCGGAGCCCAATTACGTACCAAGACGAACAGGCATCATCACTTTGTTCTTCGGAGAATGCAAAGGAAAGTGCAGCTCCCTAAATGTTATGGGTTGTTGTTGGTTTTCTTCTTCCAAGTGCTCAGATCCCCTGGGGACAGGTCTTTTACATTAGACCYGGAGGGGATTGATTACCAAGTTGTTATGCGTGCTTTATTCCTGCCAGAGCCCGTGAAACTTGGACATGTGCAGTGGTGCCTGGGATGGCAGAAGGCAATGTGGAAAACTACATGTACAACCCCCCCTGATGGGAGTGTAAATCTGGAATAACTCCCTTTTAGCTTCAGTAGCCACAGATTTACATCTGTGCTAAGAGTAGCTTGGCCCTCCCCTATAACTCAAGGCACATCTTCTGTGCAAATAAGCTTCCTACTTGGGCAGCATGTTTCTGCCTCTTGCTTGGGGAACTAGGAGGGTCAGCACTGCTCGGGGCAGCTTTCCTGCCCTGCTACTGTCTGTGCCCGTGCGCAGAATCAAATGTGATCTGGCAGCTGCTGCAGCAGCCCTTGTATTTCGCTGTCCCATCCCTCCCAGGATTTCAACACATTTGCATTCCTCCTGCTCTGAAGATGAACTGCAGGCTTCCTCTCCAACAAACCTTCGTTTAGGGGAGCAGAATTCATCAATATTTCATGCTGAAGGGGGAGAGGAATATGTATATGTGCATATATACTTAGAGAAGGAAAGGTTAGTGCAGTGAAAAGAGGCAGATAAAGCTGAGGAAGGAAGGAGGGAGGTTTAGAGGATCTGTTCCTTCATTTATTTGACCTCTCTTTGGTTATGCATAATCCTAGGGAAGGAAAAATCCATGTGGCATTGAAGAATCCCTGTTTAATCATTCTTTTATTTGTAGACATCAGTGCTGGCAGTAATTTCATGATAGCCAGGTGGAGACTGCAGATATAGATAGGGGAAGGGAGAAGGAGAGACAGAACAAATGACATGGAGAGAACAAGAGGCAGTGTGAGTGAGTAAAACACGTGCGCACATGGACTGGGGGGATTTTCAGCAGCAAGACTCCTTCCACTAAAGCCCCTGCAGCTCTTACTCAGCATAATGTGGCCAGTCGAGTGAATACGATGCTTTTAAAAGTCTCTAGCAGCTCTTTCATTAAAAGCTTGACTGCGAGGCTGGGTTATAAATAATTTGATATTAAACACACACGTCAAAGAAAAGGGTGGGAAGAGAGGGAGATTGTTTTCAAGCCACAGAATAATTATTCGGGTGTATAATTTTAGCTCCAAGCTTCTTGGGGATGAAGAGGCAGCACAGGGCGAGGGACTGGTGAAGAGTAATGGTTTCAATATCAGGCAAGGCTGCGTTGGTGCTGGCTGCAGCACAAGGTGGGGCTGCCAGCTGGCTGAGGTGCTCCCATGTACTGCACGGGCAGAGGCTCTGCTGCCCACGTTTTACAGGATGGGCTCAGAAATAAGTGTCTGGGCTTTCACTCACTGCCACAGAACATCTGTGTGTGTTGTGTACCCGTACCTACCCTGAATGTACACACACACACAGAGTGTTCACACCTGGGTCTAGCTTGCACACATGCACACACACATCTATATGCTTCAGACGCTATAGGAGACTCCTCCAGCCAGGAGTGCTGACGCCCAGGGCTGTGCATCACAAAAGGGATTTCTGTGGGGCTGTGTAGCCTATGCATGAAGAGGGCTACCTACTGTGGTTGCTTTAGTTTGAGAGCCACCGGGGCTGTTGCACCCCCTCCTGTGCCCCAGGCACGCTCACTCACCCACATGCTTGTTTACAGAGGTTCCTTCATGCTTGGGGCACCGGCCTGTCCCCCACAGCACACACATGTGCACACACGTGTGCACACATGTGCCTCCCTCTCCCTCCCTGGTCTGGGCTCTGTGCACCGGCTCCTCTCTGCTCATGCCATTCCTTGCGGCCCCTGCTCCTTGCTTACCTCAGCGTTGCTTCATGTCCCAGCACTGAGCTTTTCGTCAGCTGGGCTCAGACCAAACTCTCATGACAGCAAGAGCCAGAAGCCTCAGCCCTGGAGCAGGGTCCAAAACCCCTTCCAGCCTGGGCAAGCTGTGGTTTGGGTGACCTCCCCTGGAGATGGCACCAAACTGTGTCCACCTTGTGCTTGGTCATAGCTGGGGACCAGAGTCCCTTTGGGCTGTTGGTGCTCACTGCCTTGTCCCTAATGCACATAAAACGTGGGCGCAGAATGACCTGGCCCCAGAACACCCTACGCAGACCTGCACCTTGGTTCATGCCACTTATGTGCCTCAGCTCACACCAATGGATCCCCATCTCCAGGTACCTCAGCTCTCTCATTTCAGCCCTGGAGGGTTGGAAACTCCTCCTACAACTAAATCTCATTAGCTGTACTGGGGACTAGCCACATCATCCAGTAGGAGAGGACAGCCCTTGGTTTGACCTGGAGATCTGTCAGCCATATTGCGACGAGGCTTTGTCCCACCTCAGCCCTGGGATGGAACTGCTTTGTCTGTGCAGACTCCTCCTTGTCTCTTGCCACCATGGTAGCTGAGCCCTGGAGGAGGCCACGCTACAAGGGCTAAAAATATCTCTTGGGAGCCAGAGTTGTGGTGTGGGACTACAGGGAAGGAGACAGGCAGCTGGGGTGATGAGCAGCCTTTCGAACCTGGGTGGAAGAGGGAGAAAATGCTGTGGGATTGGCAGCAAGCCTCTGTGTTGGCACACTCCAAGAGGGTTTCGTTGCACCTGCGTGCAAGGAGAGGATTGCACAGCATCACCCCTGTGGAGAGCCCACATCCCAGTCCCTGCAGGATGGGGTTGCTGGAGCACAGCCCACGCAGGGCCTTCTCTTCGGTCAGCTGGGCGTAGCATCGTGCCTCTCCGGTGCTGCATGGGGCTTCTTGAGGGGGCCAGCAGTCACCTGCGCACTGTCTGCTGCCTCCCAGCTGTTCCCAGCAGCTGGCTGTCTCCTGCACAGCCCGAAGCATTGGGTGCGCGGTTACCTTAGAAACTGCTTTTTCTCTTCTTCCTACTGCTGTGCACAAGTTAAGTAATGAGTAGCAGGAGACATGCAGGCTTCTGCCTCCAACTGAAGAAAAGACCCAACGCTCTGCAGAGTGGTCTTATCCCTCCCTGTGAAGGGGCTCCTGGCTCTGCTAGCGGTGTGAAAAGCCCTTATTTTCTGCCATAGCTTGGCTGAGGTGACATTGTGGAGAGGGAGGATGGGCCAAGAGTCTTTGGGGTGATTGATACGTTACCGTTGTGGATGCTCTTGTTTCTAAGGCAAATATTTCTAGCCTGGGGCAGGCATCTTTATCTATGTTTGTATTCACTTTATGTTAAACAAACCTGACTCTCATACTTTCTGCAACATGGAAACACTTTCCTCCCTTGTCTGAAGGCTCCTAGGCTGGAAGAATGGGATTGGGAAGGACTCAGATTTACTCTCTAGATGGCATTTGGAAATCTGCGGCTGGGTAAGGTATTCAATCCTTATTACCTTGGGACAGTCAGTTTCTTAAACCCTGGGCTAGTGGGGGCAGTGGCACAGGTCTCTCCCTCTGAAGTAGGCTGGTGGATCTCAGGCTGGTTTCCAGGTAGGAAGAATAGGACCATATCAAACTACCACTGAATACCTAAATGCAGTCTCAGCAGGAGATCAGGGAATGAAAAGCAGTGAGCATTTGATCAATATTCCTCACTAGTTTTAAACTGGAGTCACCTTAGTCTTTTTAGAAAACGGATGAATAAGCAAAAAGATCTCAAGTCCACCTTGTGCTGTACCGATGTTCTTATTCCATACCCATCTAAAGCCAAGGTTCAACACAAATGCTTGTTTACTACTGATTTTTCATATTTCACTGGCTCATTCACCCATGGGATTGGCAATAAGTGTCCATGGATTCTGGGGAGCTGCAGGAAGAGTGGGGTGATATCATTTTGCAGAGCACCTCTTGATGTGCGTGGACAGCCTGTAGTAGGCAAACTGGAGGGAGGGGAGCCCTATGCTGGGGAATGGCTTTTTCTCAGATGCTCTATGGATACAGCAGAGCTGTTTGTTTGTTGCAAGTTGAGATTTTATGTTTGCTTTGTGGGTGTTGTTCCTCGCAACCCCCGTGAGCAGATTTCTGCTTCTCCATCTTAGCTGCATGTGGCTTCAATTACACTGAGCGTTTGTGTGGCTCAGTGTGCAGGGAAAGGCTCCGGATCATTACTGTGAAATGTGTTTGATCTCTTGCCTTCCCGTTTGAAATGGAAATAGCTGCTCTTGTCAGTTCGTCAGGTCCCCAAGTAATCGTCCCACCAGTTCCTCCGGCAGCCTCCCTCCTCCTCCACCACTCAGGAGAGGTAATGACCAGCCCACTCCACCTCAGCAAGAGGCTTTTTTTCCCTTTCTCCCAGTGTCATTTTGATCCAAGTTTCATAATTCCTTGTTCTTCCCATTGGCAGCGAGCTCCTGTTTTCAGTGACCCCCTCTTTTGCCCTCCTTCTGCCCCTCAGGGTTTGCATAGCTTTGGCATCCCTCAGAGCAGAAACACAATTTCCTTCCTTTAGGTTGTGACTCCTCCTCAGGGCTGAGTGAAGAAATAGGAGATCACCTGGAAGTTCACTCCTCCGCCCTTTTACTCAGGTCTTCCCTTCCCTGGCACGACTGGTTGAAAGTGGTCCCTTTTGGTGGTGGTTGGTTGGTTGTCCTCTTCACTGCCTTTCTGTCTCCTAACCAGAAACTGGCACCCAGCAGTCCCAATTATTGTATTCCTCTAGCTCAGGAGCGTGGAGAAGATGTGTTTCTGTGTTAATCTCTCCCCCTCAGGCAACCTTTCAAAAGAGGCCTCCTGCCACAACTGCGAGCCGGGGAAAGAGCAGGGAATGGGTTTGGGGGGCAGGGAAGGAGAGCTCAATTTCTCCCATTAACATTTTTAAAAAATGGAATTGTCACAGCACTTGAAAATGTCTACTGCAAAAAGGACCATCAGTTTCTCAGTTTCTGTAGGGCTCCCCACTCCTTTATCCCTCTAGTGTCATCTCCTTCTCACCCCATGATCATCTCCTTGCTTTTTCCCTCACTAGTCCCTTCTTCCCTTCCTTTCCCCTCACAGCCATCACCCATTAGGCTGCTGGACCTGTTTTCTGCAGCATCCGTGGCTCCCATGGCATGGGAGACCAGCAGCTGGGGTACAGGCACCCTGCAGCCTGCCCCCAGCTCCGCAGCAGGTCCCTGTGCAGGGTTTCCTCCGGCTCCACATCAGCATGGGGGAGCAGCAACGGCACTGGGGGAGCAGCAACTCCCCCAGGCACGGGAGCAGAGAGACCCCGGCTGCAGCAACCCAGCAGCCCTGTATTCACCTCCGCAGAACATAATTAATGCTGCTCATGCACGCTCTCTTATCTGAAACACGGAAGAAAAATGAGCTGCAGTGAAGGGAGATGGGAGAGGAAAAAAAAAAACAAAAAAGAAAAAATCCCTCTCCCTGGTTTTCGTTTGGCAGTGAGGCGAGGCAGCAGACGGGCAGTCAGCATCCCATGGTCCTGGCAGGACCAGCCACCCCATGCTGCAACCCCAGCACTTGCTCACAGCCAGGCAGGGTCAGGCCTCCCAATCCCCCTCAGGGGCTTGGAGAGCAGGCTGCTGCTCAGCAAAGCAGGTTGTGACTGATGCCTCCTTCCTGCTGGGAGGCCCTGGCTGCATGAGGCATCCTCCTCCTTGTGTGGGAGACCATCCCTCCTTCCCTCTCTCCCTCTCCTCCCAGGACAGGCCCCTCTCTCCTAGGAGAGGAGGACCAGTGACCAGCAGTGACACGTGACATGGGGGACATGAGTTGGACAGTTCTCTGAGAAGCACCGGGCATGGAGAGGTTCATGGCATGGCTCCTGTCCTGCTGAGGTTCTGCTCTTTATTTCAGGTCTTTATTTCCTCACCCAAGTACCCATGAAGCCACAGGGCATCTTCAGCAGCCTCAGGCTCTGGCTGACTGGTCACTCATGTTCCTGTGAGGATGAGGCATGGCAGGGGAGCATGACAAGGGAAGGGAGGTCAGGTAGCTATGGTGCCTCCTGCCTGGCTATTTATGGCCATTTCTGTAACAACTTTGGGCAGAGAACCTCTTGGCAATGCCTACTGCCTCTTGGTTGCTTTCAGAAAACGCTAGGAAGTGGAGGGGTTGCTTTTAGTGGTTGTCTACCCTTTGTTTTCAACCTTTGAGATGCTCCATCTCTGCTTTTCCATGCATTTTTTATGCATTTTTTGCCCATGGAGGCATTAAATCAGCCTTAGTGTGGAATACAGTGAGACCTGTGATGGGCATGTTGGGACCTGGACAATCTGGGCCACTTTCCAGCTCCACCACAGATACTGTGTAGAACTGCCTACTCCCTCCGGGTCCAAAGCTCCCAAGCTATAAAACTGGGCTAAAACTGCAGAGAGGGAAGGATACATGTCATCAGACCTTTGATGCTCCTGATGGCCCAGGCTATTTGTCATGGGAAGGCAGAATAACCTGGATCTCTTGGGGTCTTTTTTACCTCTACCACCTCCCAAAACCTTTTTCCCCTTTTTCCCTTTCCCTGCTCCCATTTTCCTCTTTTCCCTAGAACCCCCATCTCTTTGCCAGTACCCATGGCCCTGTGAAGGCAGGGGTCTGGCTGCCCCTCAGCCCACCTCTGCTCAGCTGGGTGCTGTCCTCTCCTCAGAAGTCTGTGACCTCTGCCAGGGGGTTGCCTCTAGCTCATCACAGTCATGAGCATGTGTCTGCCCTCAGCCTTCCTAGACTGCAATCTCTTTTGGGCAGGGTTATTCATTCACTCCCATGACCAGGCAGAAGGAGCCCCTGTGTAGCTCAGCACAGAGGTGGTGAGGAACTGATTTTTTTCCCCCCACACAGTGTACTTTTACACACCTTTTTGTGCTTGGTGGGAGAGCAAAGGTGTGACCTGACTGCTGAGCTCCCCCCTTATCCAGAAATAGGTGTGTTCGCCTGCCTTAAGTACAGGTAAGGATCTCCACACTGCAGTGCGTACAGTGTTGCTTCACGTGCAAGATGCTTTCCTACCTGGGATGAACACCAACTTTTCTGGCTCTCTGGGGGAACTGGGTTGTTGAACACCAGGCCCCACCAGCCATTTCTAGCAAACAAATAGTTTGTCTACTTTTTGAAAGTATAGTCATTTGACTTCCTTTCCCATGGCTTTGCGTACCCTTTCTCGGTGGTTTGCCCCAGAGCAGGCGGTTCCTCCTCTAGTGGCAGCGTGGGGGTGCTGGTCCTTTCCTCTCCAGCACACCTGCTGTGGGATGGGCATGAGCACCTGGATGGCTGAGCCCCAGCATGTGGGGATGTGTCGCTGTGCGCCTCTCTGAGATGTCACAAGCCAGTGAGCGCATCGGCTCCCCGCACGCTCGCTGTGTCACACTTCTCAGCTGAATGCACAGGAGCCTGCTGTGGGCTGCCCCTCCGGTCCAAACCAAACCTGATAATTGATGCAGTAATCCTCTGGATTCCCTCATTAACAGCCGCTAATGGCCAGCGTGTTAGYGATGAGTACTGTGAGCAGGACCAATTCAGTTAAGCCTCTAATAAACCCACTGTAAACGGCAATAAGCGTGGAGTTCAAAGGCAGAATTACGGAAACTCTTTGCAATGGCTTGTGACAGCAGATTGGGCATACGATTTGCTCTGATTAATTGACTGCAAGGGACTGAATGACTTTCTTGGAAACCCTTTGCACTGGATAGGCCACCCGAGGAAGGAGGCAGGCGAGGCTGTGATTCCTGCACAGGCTCCACATGCTCCCATCCTACCTCCAAGCGAGGCAGCAACACGGGGCTGGGCTGTAACATACACAACACCATGGACTTTCAGCCATGGGCCCAAATGCATCGGCCCAAGTCCAGTGCCTTCATCTTCCCGTCTCAACATCCCCACAGCACATCCGTGGTGACCTCCATCAGTCCTGTCCCCTCCTTCCCAAGGCTTCACCCCGCCTTTGCCAGCGCAGCGAGGCTCAGCACTGGCTGGCAGCTCCATTGTTACAGCTGGGCAGTCACAGATAGTGGATAGCAGAGGTGCCTCTCTGAATTATTCAAGAGCACATCATGGTTTCCTTGCACACTTAATTTGAAATGATTCGGCAGGTGATTTCTATAGATAATTTGTGACCTGTCGCTCATCCAGAAAGACTTTGCAGTGAGCAAGGCTAGGCAGAAGTGTTTCATTGAAAACTTCTTCATCTCGACGGTTATGAGTTTTGTTTCTTTGTTTTTCTATTCCCTGGATAAAAGTTGAATGAATTTTGTGAAATTCCTTTTGAGAGGATGTGGGAAAAGAAAACTTCAATAAGAAAAAGATTTAATTTCAGAAAATGCCAGAATTGCATTTGAAAATACTATTTTTGATTAGAGATTCTTCTTCACTTCTTTTTTCACATTATTTTATGCTGTGAAGGTTACATGTGCTGACATCATCATAGCACATATAAAAGCTATAAAAGGTAACACAAGACTGGAAAATGAAATAAAAATGAAATATGAGAACTGAAAACATAATTTTTAAATGTTTAAATAATTGAAACATTACCAAGTTCTATTTCTTGAGAAACACTGGCATATTCATTTCAATTTCTAGTTGTTGTAATTAATTTCATTCAGCATTTGAGCTGATTAGACTGGACAGGTAGGTCACATAATAGGTCTTTGTTCTCTTGTTGGATGTGTGTAATTCCTGGAATAAAGTTTCTCATGCAAATCCTGACTACAGAGAGCCTGAAACCTCTCTTCTCACATCTCCTCCTCATTTAAACATTGCTGCTTTTGCAAACTCACGCACAAGTGAAGTAATTTCCTAGAAAACTGGTGAAAATGACCATAGATGGGGTACTAACATGCAAAATGATTTTGTAATTGAAATGAATGTTTCCAGCTGATTATTTCTTGCCTTTGATTTTTTTTTAAATTCTTCCTTTGGTTTTACAACGTCCTGGTTCTACAACCTCCAGACTTTGCAACACCTTGCAGATACACCTTGCATGAACCAAGAGCCAGAGCTCAGCCCAGCACAGAGGGAGCCCAGGGCCACATGCATCGCAGAGCTCCCAGCTTGTGCTTGGGCAATCTGCTGGCTCACAGCCATGTTGGCTGAAGCAGAAGGTCAGATCTGAAGATGCAAGGGTTTAACAGTAGGGTTTGCCCAACCATGCCCAAGAGTGAGTCAGGCAGGAGCTGTTAGCAATGAAGAAGAGTAGACGGGCTTGATCTGCAGTCAATCTCAAATGCTTCTGAATCAATTGGACACTTTCCTATGCAAGCCCTGGGATTGCAATACCTATGATGGACATGGGATGGGAATGCGTCATCATGCGGTTCTCCTTCCAAGCATGATAATACAGTCACCTTCTGGAAACAACTCCCAGTACCTAGAGAGAGGTAGGAAGAGCTGTTAGCTCTTGGTGATCCTGCTCTGGGTGGGATTTCAAGGTAATGGCTCTCTGGCACCTCCCTTGTGTTCCCAGGAGAAAAAGCTATCTACCACTCCATCTGACTCAGCCCAGGAGTAACAGCAGCCTTTTATTCTCTACCAGTACTGCCCCAAACAGAGCTTTTAACCTTCTTGTTAACGTGTGTCAATCTAAAAAGACTCCATAAGAAGCAATGTAAGTTTTCCATAAAAATACGGGGCCTGCACATAGCAAAAGAGAAGGAGAGAAGGAGAAAAAAAGAAGACTGGAAGGACAGCAAGCTGGTCCAAACCCAGCACCAGGCACCATGGCTCCACTTGCCACAATACTTAAGGACAGGTATAATTCTCCTCACTTCATTCGTGAGGAAGTGAAGCGCTCTCTCTCTCTCTCTCACATGCTCTCACTCTCTTTCTTTCTCTTTTCCTAACGCTCTCAGAGACTCCGATCTTTACTCAGTCATTCTGGCTACAAGTTTCTTTAAATTATAATTGGATAGTCTTTCAGATTCTGGGGGACCCCGCTGCCAGAGAAAACCCTGGGGATATAGCCCCTATTTGATGAAATTGGGAGTTCAGTAATCTGATGAAATTGAGTAAATTAACAAAAGACTGACTAAAGATTTGATTCTCTGTTCATAGTAGAAATCCTGTTTTACTAGTAACTGTTTTTAAGGAACTCTGTGACCAAATACGTACACTTGCACATCCATGTTCTTTTATTTTATTTTCTGTCAAATAAGACTCTGAATTTATGAATATCATGATCTGTGCATGCCTCACTGGGAAATTGGACCTTAGCCTGTGTGCTTGCTACCCTTGACCTTGGAGAGATCCCAAATGTGTAGGCACCATTTGAACTAATTTCTCCAAATCCGTTTCATTTTTGCACTCTGAGTGTACATGTGGCTGTTAGACACATGCAAAAGCCCTACACGCAACACACGGGAGGGAGGGCTGCAGTGCTAAGGGAAGTTCTCCTTGGGTTGGAAAAGCTCAGCCTGCTGTGTCCACCCCAGAAAGATGGTTTGGATGTTACACAAGTGTATCAGAAATCAGGGCAGAATGGATCAGAGGGCGAGGCAGGACAGGGGCAAAGCATGGGGAGACACCTCTTTCTGAAATTATACCCTTGGAGCACATGTCAGCAGGGACAACGCTGAATAACTCTGAGCAGTAACCTTGCCGCTGGGTGCCTGTCACCACCTCCAGTTTCTGTCTTGTCTTTTCTCCCTTTCCCTTCCCCTCACTTCCTGCACCCTTTTGTTCTCTTAATTCTTGCTTATGAAGAACACCACAGCATTCATATGTAAATTGCACCGAGCGCTGCAAGGGGGAGTGGGTCTGAAGGAGAAATACGTGTCATCCTCCCCCCGTTGCATTTTCTACTCCCCAGTGGGCTCCTCTCCCTGTCTCTGGGAAAGGAGACAGGGAGAGCATATGAGTGGGATGGTAAGATCCCACGCGTGGCCTCCTCCTGCAGCTCCTTTGCACCTCTGCCTCCATGGTCCCCGTTTCTGCAGTCAGCAATTAAAGCTGTGATCTCTCTTGGTGCCCACAGCGTGCTGGGTGGTTGGAACTGTAGGTACCGCCCTGCACCGGGGTCACCCCAGGTACCAGTCTGTCACAGCCCTGAGCTGCAAGGCTGTCCCATTCCTTTGGCACAAATATGATGACTGTCATAGTGCTGTTGTTTGTATAGGTCTAAGTCAGGTGGAAAAGTCACATATAGACACACACATGGAGTGATTTCCGCCCCCCCGCCCCACTCCAGGAAAGGGATTTTCAGGAGAAGTCTCCCCCAGGGGACTGGAAACAGAATTTCTTCATGTGTAGGCAGTGTGCTGGCAGGTTTTTGTCACTTTCATTCACTCCCTAGATAGGTTACCGGGGGCTGAGAGCTACTGCTCCTCTCTTCCCTGTCATCTCTTAGCCGGATAATCAGCTCCAAAACTCAAAGATTTCTGTCCTGCAAGTCAATGGAGCAAAGCTGTGTAGTCCAGCCCGAAAAAGGAGCAGAGATCTACCTGGACAGCTTTCCTATTCTGCTGGGCACTGATGCATTTATTCTCACCACACCCCGTAGTCCAGATTTAGTTTATTCAGCCATGGCAACCCAGCTGTCTGGGACCTGAGCTGTATCTTCTCCCAGGCTGTGTATGATGTCTCCCCTCTGCTCTGCCCCCCCTGCCCCCTTGTTGAGGAGCAAGCTCTGAATTCGGCACAGGTTCAGGAAGGTTTCGCACCAGCTACTCACCCTTTCAGTCAGTGATGCCAGGGTGTCTGGGCTGAAATACCAGAGCAGCTGGTTGGAGACACTCACCTTTCTGAGCGCGAGGGATGGCCATGCAATATGGATGGTGCATTGCTCCATGGGGATGCCAAGCCTCTGCCACGGCTCCCCCAACAAGCGCTAGCCCACGCCAGAGCACTGCAGGGGTAAGGAGTGCGGCAGCACCTGCAAGTCCTGGGCAGACCCAGGGTGCCACGGTGGGAAATGCTGGATGCTCCCTGGGCTCAGAGCTTGCCAGGGCCAGAGGAAGATGGTGAAGACACAGAGAGCTGSGGCAGGATGTAGATAGCCCCTTGCCAGACAGCAGCTTGGTGGCAGACCCTTTACATATCCTGATCCTGAGTCCAACCCCATGCCCCCCAAAGGTCAGTGCCATTTGTGCCCCATGCAGTTTAACCTGACTTCTTTGACAAAACCATGCTGTTCTGTGGCACCCCAGTAACTAGGGCTGCAAAAGGAAAAGACCAGGAGACTCCATGCCTAGGATGTGTAATACTGACCTCCATTTGCCTGCTGTTGTCACCTTGCCTTTTTAATGTCTGTTCATCGCACCACCCCGTCCTGATACTGCCCAGAGGTCCTGGAGGAAATGCTTTGGGGTTGGAGAAAGGTTAAAGGGTAAGGGGTGCTGTGGGCACCAGAAATGTTTTGGAAGGCAGCTTGGGTTGGTGGCACAAACATGTGCCTTGGGAAGTGGAAAGACCAGCAACAAAACATTTCAGGCAGCACCTGCTGAAGGGTGTATCCTTCACCCAGGAGCAGAGGGGTGCTGCTCACATGGATGGATGGGCAGCAAAAAACCCTGTGGCCTTACCTGTTGCTGTCACCCACTCAGCCACCCTGGTACTGGTAACATTAGGAGGTTTGATGTTGACTGTTGGCAACCATTTTGGCTTTCGTCATTGAAGTTGCTGGTCACTAACACATCTGATGGTGGGCCCTGGTCCAGAGTACCTTCAAGTCAAGGGAGACTTTCCTATTGTGTTTAGCTGGTTCTGGCTCAGAGGCATGCTGCTGGAAAGACAGCAACACTGGCCACTGGACCGTCTGTGCTTTGGCTGCCAAGGTGGCTAACCCTAGTTTGCCTCTCTCCCTACCCACGCAGACAGGGCCCAAGGAGCCACCATCCTGCGGTGAACCTGGTTTGGCAGGCGATGAAGCCTTTGCTGCAGGATATTGGACTGATGCAAGGGGGATGGCGAGGAGAGCAGTGGAAAGGATGGAGGGACAGGAGCAAAGGATTTCATCCTGCAGTGGGGCTGAGATCAGCTTATGGATGAGTGGACGGGTGGATACAATGCAGAAAAGCGCTTTTGTCTGCAGTGCATCTGAGATGGGCGAACGGGAAGGTGCAGCTTTTGAAAGGATGTTTCCCTGCAGCAGGGCTGACCACAGCTCGCATGGCTGGATGCAGGGATAGGGCAGCACTGCCTCTGGTTATACTGAGAGCGAGGGATGGGAGCAGGCTTGCAGGCAGATGTGATTCTCAGCACTGTCAGGTGTATGAAATGCCCATCCATTAGGAAAGAAGCAGCAGCTTTATGCTTTTGATGTCAGCTACTGATTTACAGTGATTTATATCAACAGCTACAACCTGTATTTACATAATATTCCTCACAGGACTGTCAGGGCTCTGTACAGGAGAGAAAAAATGGTCTTAGGCTAAAATCATAAGCCCTGCAACCTGGGAGAACCTTGGTTCTTTCCAAGACTCTGCCAAAGCCTCCCTGTATCCATTTAGAAAGGCTGCTGTAAACTTAGCCCTTCATGCCTGAGTTTCCCCAGCTCTGAAATGGGGACAGTAATGCTTTTTGTCTTCACACGGAGGGGTGGGTGATGGCAACTTAATGAGATGTGCTGAAAAAAAAAAAAAAAAAGTGTTTTAAGATCTTGCAATAGAAAATGCACAGCTCCTAGCAGTAACATCCCTGGGGTGAAAGAGCACACTAAAATCTTTAGTAATCCTGGTTTTCTCTGGGCCTGTCTCCAATGAAGAGACACGCTGTCTCAGACTGGATTAGATGGAAGTGCCCGGGCCAGGAGGCACTCCTTCAATTGCCATTGTTTGCATGTCCTGATATTTAAGCAAGTAAAAAAAGGACACGTTGGGGTCACAACCCCAACAACAAACATAGGCCTGTCAGGGGCCCTGCGTAGCTTTGGTTTCTGCCCAGAAATTGATGTGCATTTCCTAACAGCCCCCTTCTGCCTGCAGAGTATGAATTCAACTGCTTCTGTCAGAGCCCGGTGCCTAAGAGGCTCTGCTGCTCCACRTGGGACCCCTCACCGACAAACCCAGTCCCTTTGCAAGGTGCCAAAGAATGGGAAAGGGGCTGGCTGGCTCATGGGGAGTGAAGGTCGCTGTTGCCCGGCCAGGTGGTATGTGGGAGTGGAGGGCTCCGTCCATAGTTCATCTATGTGACTTCCCACTGGGATTGTTTTCCATCTAAATCCAGATTTATTTCATTTTTCAATGCATTTGGACTTTCATTACACTTTGTCTCTTGTGGCTTCAGAAGTCCTACACTAGTCTAGACGTTATTTTATTTTTGKTTTTTTTTTTTAAGCCTCACTGAATAAACTAACCAGGTTGGAACATTAAACATGATTTAGTGAAGCAGAACCAGGAGAAGATATTATTTCTTGCTYAAGATGGCCACAGTTGGACTCTCCCTATATGAGCAGGCAAAATGACTGAGTTTCCTCTACTGTGCCAGGTCCAGAGAGGAATCTCTCTTCTCGTTTCAGGATGACAGAGAAAAACCGTGGTCAGTGAGAACATATTTGTCCAGCTCAGCAGATCTCCCTTTATATTTATGTCCAGATTCTGCCAGCCCAGAAGAAATTACTTGTCTGAACCAGGCCTCTTAATTATTCCCTTTGTGCAGTTCTGGGAGAAGCACCCCAAGTTTAAGCTACTTGATGGCATTCCAGCTCTTACGCTGGGTGGCTAGTTAGTGTCTCCAGCCAACAGAGGAGAGGCTGCTGGCTGCAGCAAACAAGCGGATACACGTGTTTTGGCCCACAACGGACTGTGATGAAGATACAAGAGTGTTATGTGAGGCTGCATTAGGATGTTATTAGATAATTGTGTTCTGGATAGCAACTCTCTCCCAGGCACAGGGCTATGTGGCTCAGAGCACCATACTGGCTCTGCATCACCAGAGATGCTAAACAGATGAAAGGTCTTTAGTCCATATGTCTTGAAGTTGGCCACAAGTAGGAAAATATTGATTCGTGATGACAAATGTAATTTCTAAATTAATTGAAGAAAGATAGCATTCCGCCTCAAGCTGTTCCATTTGCATAAGAATGAGGAGATCACCTTAAACAAGAACAAAGAGACCCTTATACATAGCGAACTGTGAAAAAAACAAATTAGCTGGAGGTGGGAGAGCTGAACAGCCACTGACAGGACAAAATTAGCTAGTCTGGATCATAGCTGTTATAGAAACAACAGAGAGAAATGAAAACAGACCTTTTAAGAAAATATGGATTTTTCTCAGGAAAATACACTCGTGAAGTACATCTTGCTACATTTCACTTGATTGATAAATGACCTAATAAAACATGCAGCAGTATCTGCCATTAGCTAACTCTGTCCAGTTCTTGGTGTGGCCATAATGTACACACAGTAATCTGCAGAACACTTTAACATCATCTGGCAAAGATGTTCCCATCTCCAGTTTCTTCCATAGGTCTATTTATGCACATTGAAATGTTTATGTCCATGCAAAATGCAGGTTTGAAAGTATCATCTCTGGCATGTTGCCTGCATAACTTATATCAGCAATAGGCATCTGATTTGGCAAATCCTACTATGGGGTGTTGTACATACACCCATCTAGGCTATAGCTTTGCTTTAGCAATTCCCTGCTGACAGCAACACACGCGGGTAGACGCAGTTCTGACCTCCATGGAGCAGCAACACAACCTGGAAAAATTCCTGGGTGCACGTGCATGCCCTGCAGCCAGGCCTGAGTGGGTGAAGCTCCCCTGTCCCCTAGTAAATCCACAACCGGCACAATTCAGGAGCAAGCTTTTCTGACTGTGTCCATATGCTGCAGCCTCCCTCGGCAACACTTTCCTTGAACAATCGCTTGAACACATGCTCAGCATGGATGCGCTTGTCTCATGTATGGTCTCACAGGAGGTCTGTGGCAGACCTAGGAGTTGAACCCAGGTGTCTGGGACGGACCCGAATTCAGGGCTCTAGCTGGGTGGTGCATCACTTAAGCAGGCCAAGGTGACAGCTAGCAGCAGAGATTAGGAGTTGCTGCTTTCCAGATCTCCGTGCAGCTCTTCCTCCAGCTTCCTTTCTCCGTGCACACACACCCAGCCTCTCACTTCATGCCGAAACTCTGATAAAACTATTCCTGGCTGCCAAACAGGCAAATTTCATAGAGATGGGGGAAGGAAAAAAAAAACCCCTTATATTTTTTCATGGCAAGTGTTTGCTCAGCTCTTCTTTTGACTATGACTAAGAATATTTCATACTCAAATAATCCATCACACTTAATGCTGTTAACTTTTCAATACCAAATGTACAACCCACAGAGTATAAAAAAACTCCTTCTGGGATTCTTTATCATCATAGCAACAACTACAGAAGATATTTGTCCTCCTGGTGAAAGGCATTTAAACCACGTGATCTAAAGCCCTTCCAGCTCTTTTCAGGCCATGAAAGATAAAACTGATTCACAGGTGAGACAAATCCTCATTGTTTCTCCCTTTAAGTGGTTCTTCTTGGGAGTTTCTTTGTAGAAATAGGGTGGGTGGGGGTATTAACCACGTCGGAGAGGTGGCAGGTATAAAGGGAAGCCTTCAGGGTGACTTTTCAGCTAATGTCCTTTTGAGACCATCTTGCTCTGGAGTTTGTTCATTGCTGCAGTGTCCTACAGCCCCATGCCCTGAGCTGGGGGTAACCACTGCCTCTGGAGCTGTGCTTGGCACTGGGCTGTGCTAACTGCTCGGCTGCTGCTGCATGCTTTGCCCTGCAGAGATGCTCGCAGCGCTTTCCTCCAGCTGCTCAGGGAGGCAGGGAAGAGAGGAAGGCTGCCACTGGGCATGCAGTGGCTGGAGAAACTGCTACTGGTGGCTACCTGTTGTTCTTCCCAAGCCCTCTGATCTGCTGCTGTAACTGTGTGCTTGCTCACTGCCTAACCTGCTCCTGGGCTCGGGAAACAAATCGTGGGTTACAGGAATTAATTGGCTATGCTGGTTTATTTTAGCAGAGCTGTGCTAGGGAGTGCCAATGATGCTGCTCTGCTGGCAGGTCTGGAGTGTGTTGATTTCTTAGCCTCCCTGAGCTGTACCCAGAAAAGTGTGTCCAAGTGCAGCCTTTAGGTGCCTACAGGGGTACCTGTGGTTTCACTCCACTCCTAGGGCACGCAGATTTGTGTGGGTGAAGCCGGTTCCGCTATGCGTGAGTGCCCAGGCCTTGTTGTGAGTGACAAACCTTGCACATGAGAAACTAGGGGAGCATCTTGGTAGTTAGCAGGTGGACATGCCGTGCCCTGGCTGTGCTGGTAACAAAAGCCAAGCTTACCCAGTTTAAAGACCTAAAGAGGGAAAATGTTAAGCTGAAAGGAGTTTCAGGATTTTCTTAAGTGCTCCTGGGATATGCAGCTGATGTATGGCTCATCTCTGCCAACTGCAGCGATTCATCCAGCAGATCCTATACGCAGGAAACCCAGACATTTCTTGAATGCCAAAAACCTGCTGTGCCTTTACTACAAATCTGAGTGCAAATCCTGAATCCACAGCCTTACTTCAAAAAAGGGCATTTCACTAGCACAATCTCTCCCAAGTACTGACTTCTAGATTGACCTTAAATAGATTTAAATAAATATTTGGGATTAAAACAGTCCTGGGGAAGGCTGGCTGCTTGACAGAGCAAGCAGGAGACTAACTCTTGTCTTGATCCAATCTCTACTGCCATAGGCCACCACTGCCATTTTCCTTCTGAATGGAGCACAGCAAGGCAGTGCTGTTTCCCTCACAGCTGAGGCAGGGACAAGCAGATGAGCATGGGACCAAACTGCGCAGGGAGGTGGTCCCTCATCCAGGTGCTGCCTCGCTGCTATAAGGTCACTCTGACATCTACAGGAAGCTCTTGGCTGCTTTAAATGCTGCTCTCCTGAGCAGAGAGGATTGTGATCAGACCTGTGAGACTTGCTCAGGAAGGAGTCACACCAAGCTGACTCTCGTGTCCTTTGAGAACATTATGTTCCCTGATTTAAAAGTGTCCTGCAACTCTCTCATGTATAAATCTGGCTGTGATGCCCATGGGTACAGTTTATCCATAGGCTCCAGTCTGATTCTTGCTGTGAGAAGTCTCTTCAGGCCTGACTTGCCAGCGGATGCTCAGCTGAAGGTGAAGTGGGTCACTGGCCATCGAGGCTGTGTGGACTCCAGTCAGACTCTCAAGGGAAGTAAGTTTTGGCTGGGTCCTGGGTGGTGGCTCAGCACAAGGGAGGGGATGCAGAGAGCAACTCCTTTAGTCATATTCTGAATCTGTATGGACTCCTTTAATTTACTGGAAATCATGCTCGCTTGACATAACGAAACCCACAAGATCTTCTCCTTGAGTCGCTGAATGCCGAGCGTTAACCTGGGCTTTCAAACTGCAGGTTGTGTATTTATTTCAAGCACTGGGAGCAGCAGGACTTTAACTATCCAAATTGTTAAATGCGAACTATTAGGTAAATGGTATGAAGAACGCTGTAGGCTACCCAAGTGAGTATCGTTTTACGGCACTGACAATTAAACTGTTGGAACTTTAAAATGTTCTCTCGGTCTTAGAATAAAAAGGCAGATGTACTTCGGTAGCCCTTTCTGAAGAAGGTGTGTTAAAGTCTGGCTCTTTACCTCAGTAAAGGTAAAGGCCTAAGTAAAGGCATTTTCAGGATCCTGTTGTGTTAAACATTTTTCTCATCCTGCATAAAAGATGACCCTTTTCACTCTCTTGCTTCCTCAGAGCGAGTATAAAAGCTGCCGGCTCAGGTGCCCGCTGCAGGGGAGGGGGAAAGAGTCACGGAACAGGAACCAGAACAGCTGATACAAATTACCTTTCAAATTGGAGCAAATGCTCCCAGAAATGTCACCTATTAAAAGATCAACTAATAAGTTCCTGCTGTAGCCCAAATAGCTCAAGTAAAAAAAAAAAAAAAAAAATGCTGGTAGTCTTAGGCCCAGGCTTTTTGTGAGCTTTGCAATCTGAGGTTTGTCAGTTTTGTACTTAGCACGATTGATGAGGCTCTGGGTAATATTTATTACAAAAACCTGCTGGATCCCTTTGAAAACCTGGACCTTTAAGAGCTGAGAACAGCCATGTGACTCCTTCCCCTTGCCAAATCAAAGATGAGAACCATAGCAGATAGCCAGAGACTGCTGATGCCAGGGATGGCGGGTGCTTTGCTGATTCTTCACCTGCTGATTTGGTATACCTTAATTTGAAAAATGCAGTAAGCCTCCCAGTGCACTGGAGCCTGAAAGAGCAGTATGGTTTTGATGAGGTCACGCTTAACACTGTGTATGTTATTCCTACAGTTTCCAAGATGAACATCCCTTGGCTGCAAAAGCTCTAAAATAAGTATGGTTTGACTGCATCCTAATGGGTAGATTTCATTTTCTTAGAGTGACTCCTGATCGCTTTTCAAAGTCATGTGTGTAATCACTGTGAAACCTACAATTTTCATAATTATAAATATTGGCTATTTTAAGGTTTATGGAATCTTCCTGTCACACATTTCTTGTTTTCCCAGTTAACTCCTGATGCTACCAGCTGTGAACTTGGAAGGTCTGTACCGTCCTGGCATGGGTAAGGATCTTATTGGTAAAAAGGTATTTTAGCTATGGAAAAAGCCTATCAAGGAAAGACTAACTGGTAAAATAAACCTCTGTAATTAGTAGGTTCTTAGAGCTAATGATAGTGAGACCAAGCCCTAAATTAGAGGCTGTAGAGTCCAAAGGCCACTTGAGTCCAGCTGACAGGATTATGTCTATTTGTGCAACTCCTGATTGTAGCTATAGTTGAGTCTCTTAAACTTCTGGTCATCTGCTTCTTGACTCAGGGCAGCTGCCGCTGTGGCTAATGCTCAATCAGATATGGCTGAATGAGGTCTATCTACAATAGCCTGGCATGAGCAAATCAGGTTTTCCTGGTCAAGCCCTTAAAGAGTCCTTGTAAATCAGTACAGTTAGCAGCAGGACCTACCAGTAAGATGCTAAACAAAGAGTGATATGTTAATGCCAATTGTATCGTAACAGAAAGTAGCAAGTCCAGGTAGGCATGCAATGAAATGCAACATCTCTACACAAAGGGTTTGCAGTTTCACTGGGGAAAGCACCCCAGTTGGGGTGATAGCAATCTGTATCACTCGTCTGGTAAGTAAGATAATTTTCTGTCTGCCCATATAATACTTGGTGCAGATCCCAGCTGTGGTGGGCTGGTGGCCTTCGGCTGCTGATGGAGGAGGGCTTGCTCTCGGGGTTAGACTGTCACCCACGTAGCCTAGTTTAAAATTAGTAAGGATGTTTCTGCATGGGTGGCAGCTGCACCTGTATGTTGCAGTGCAGATGTGTCTGTAATCAGGAAAGGGTTGGAGGGAGACATGGTTTTTTTTATCCTCTGGAGTAGGAGAGTAAGATGAATGGTCRTTTGAACACAGTTACAGCTTTCTGTGTGGGTGAATTGCTGATGGTGTTTATTGTAAGACATTCCACCTGGGGGAGGAGTAGGACAGCAGAGACCCTTCTGTCTCCCTCCAAGAACCATGCAAGGGGAACACTGCCAGCAGATGAATGCTTCTGTACCTCTGGCTTCCTACCCTCTCTGACATGTATTCTGTATAGGAGCAGCATTGATGCAGACTCTTACAGAGCCACCCAGGATGCCTTCTGCCTCCACACTCCATGTTCCATGTGAACAGAGTGCCATATTTCAGGTGAATTACAAACAGGGTTAATGCAAGTGGCTCCGGTCTTGTCTGACACCAGACCCACCAAGTCACCTAAACAAGATGAGCTAAGACCTAAACCTACCTATGCCATGAAAAAAATTGTGCTGTCTGCTCAGCACTGTATGCAGAACACACACCTTGATGCTTTGTTGTTTGTGCTTTAATGGCTGGATGAAATAGGGTTTTCCCTGCATGACGGTGACCACTTGCCTTACTGATGTGGTATGGACAACAGGTGGCCCCTGGCACCTCAGTGCTCTCTCCAAAGCTTTTATTCTAGCTTTCTGACAAGCTGTTGCACYGGTAGTTGACTTTGCTGGGGTGTTTCCTGGGACCATCACCAATCTACCTCACCTGCAATGCCTGAGTTGGGTTATTCTCAAGCTACCACTCAAGGAAGGYTTGGTTGCCCTGTGGCCAATCTGCCAGTCCTGTAAGGGCGCCTTGGTTATCTTAGAGTGGCACATCCTGGAGGGCAGCATGCAGTGGCAGGGGACATCCCATGCCATCCTGGGGATGAGAACAGCGTTTGTACTCCTGGCCAGGGAAGAGAATTTTGACTTGTCATCTGGGGAGCAATTGTTTGCCACCACTTTTCCCTCCAGATCCTCTCCAATGCAGGAACAAATCATTTGTTCTCCTTCTCTGTAGTGATGTTTCTGCCAGGGGCAGCATAAAAGGGAAATAACAGGGTATATGGAGCCAAGAGGCAACACAGTGTCTGTGCTGTGCCAGACAAACTAACCCAGTGCAATATATTAGGGGAGGGCTAGAGCCAAGAGCTCTAATTCACAGTGGCTGTGACGCAGTGTGCTTCCAAAGGCTTGTACAAAGCCTCCCCTTCCTCGGATCAGCCCTTTTCTGTGAACAACACAAAACTTGCAATGCTCTCAATATTTCCTGTGCACATTTCTTGGGGAGCATAGTTCTTGCTGTGAACACTAAGCCTCAAAGTAGGCTGAACGCAGGGTAGAGAACAAGGTCATGGCCCTTCTGCTCCCCCTCCCCTGACATTCGCGGTTGACTGAAGCAGTAGAGCTAGATGCCAATAAATCAGCAATCAGCCATGCCCTTCTGAATAATCTCCTGTTCCCCTAAATTATCTCTTCCATCTAATATTGGTGATTTCATATAATTAATGCTAGAGAAGGGAAGGCTTGGGATTCATGGCCTATAGGAACGCAGGCTCTTGCTATGCAAGTTTCCCCTGCATCTGAAAGAACTCTGCCTTAAGTAATTGTTGCCCTGATTTTAGGATTACTGCTGGAATAAGTTAAAACAGACAAACYGAGTTGCCTGATGCATGGCAGAGGGGGCTGGAGCCATGAGGTCTTTGCTTTCACCTCACTGCGCTGATAATGTCTTACACAGGCAAACTGTGCTAATCCCAGAGCGGCTGGAAATCTCGCCGGGAAGGACACTGCCTGCCACTCCTGTATAATAGAGGTGGAGCGTTTAGACACACGCAGGCTTACATAATTTTCCTAAGTGACTTCCTCTTTGATAATGTATAAATCAAATGTACCTTAAACTGCTGTCCTGTTTTCCTGAAAGCCTGGGCAAAGCTATGCAAGCTGGGAGTAATGATCCCTTGATAAATGAGGGAACATAACTTGCCAGGCAGGGGGGAAATGGTGCAGGTGACATTCTCGTGAAAGGCACAGAGAAAGCCTTTGCAAAGGCTTTACTGATATCCCTGATACTGGTGTTGGTTATGGTGCAGACTTCAAGTGGAGGAAGAGGATGTTTTGAAGGGGATGATTTCTCCCCTGCTGACTTGGAGGGGAGGAGAATATGTATGTCTAGGGAGTGGGAAGCAGCCGTACTTGCTGAGCCACAGCATGGTGACAATCTCTCTGGCCCCTTCAAGTGAATATCTGCTCGTTTCCATCAAAATGATCGTTACTCTAAAAGGATGGATTTGAAATCTCTTGGTGTATGGGTTTAGGGAAACATTAACTTGTGTGATGAACATCTGGCCAAATGACACATAGGCAGAGATGCTACAGTTTCCTACACAGTATCCGTGCGGAAGTGGTCATACTTTATCTGAAGGGAGTTGTGTTCAAGAGCCAGTAATGAGTCCATAGATCTCATGAGTTTCATTCGTAAAACATGTTASCAGAGGTTATAAAAAGGCTGCAAATTGAAGCCATGTTGCTGCATTTGTTGAGCTGCTTTGGGAAAAGGGCAGCTGTCACCAGCTTCCTGAGCTCATCTCCAGCATGGAAACAGCAACTGTTGGCAAAGGTGGTGGCTTTCTCTCTCTTCCGTCTCCCCTGTTTTGCCTCTGCCTGTGGTGTTAACTCCCAGAAAGGTGAAGGGATCTTTTGACCTGGGTTTTCTCTCTTATTTTGGAAGGCTTATTGCGTCTGTTTTGGATCTTGCTCAGATGTAAACTGTTTGTTTATCTCTTCACAGATATAAAACACGAGGCTTTATGGATGTAGAATCAGTTYGTTACAACTCCTTGGGTAGAAGGTTTAATCCTCTCTTAAGGGTGAGGAAAGGCACACAGATAGAGCTTCAATGACTGACTGGAGGCCTAATTATGGGTAGGGAGTAAGCTTGAGATTAAAAATAAGGTTTGAATTCAGCCCCTTAATGAACGCTCCTAGATCTCGCTGCCTCATTTTATGCAGATGTACAAGCAGCATATGTTTTACACAACAGACTCATCATGTTGACTCATCGGAAGGAACAGAAAAGGGAGTGTTTCTGTATTACCCACTATCTGCCTTTTGCGATGCACTTTCCCTGTCTCTGTACCTTAAACGCCCTCCTCGCTGTGGTCTCGAAGTGTGTGTGCGTTTGTGAGGCACAGGCTTCCTTGCCAGATGGAAGTCTATGCAATCACATTTCAAAGGAAGGGGTAAAGGTGGAGGGGGAAGGAGGGGATTTTGGCAGGCTGGAGCCGGTTGTGGAATCTGCCCCCTTGCCCTAGGAATGGCGCAGATGGGGAGCGCCATCTGCCAGTGCCTGGACTGCCTGTTCTAGGGGGAGAAGGAAGCCTATAAATTAGTCTCTCTTTTTCTTTTTCTCTCTATTTTAACATTTATTTATTTGTTCTTTCCTCTCTTTCCCCTTGTCCCTCCCTGCCATCAGCTGCAAAACTAATGGCATCATGTCAAAATCTGTTAATGCATCTGCTGTGCAGGTTCAGGTTATCAAAAGTATTAGCTAAGCCAGTCTGCAAACACCTGGGGAACATCTGTCTGCCATCACACAAAAGACTCTGGGTGGCAGGGAAAGTTAATACCTCTAATTGGTTATGAAGCAGTATTAGGAGTTGAATGATACCACCTTGGAATTCTTCCAGTGTCCCCAAATCTGTTGCATGGACTCTCGCTGTGCATGGACCATGACCATAAGGGAGCCTAGGGAAGACTTGCTTTGGATTTGCCAAGTCCCAGATATTGATGGTTGATGGCGTTAGTATGAAGTTCTTGCTCTGTTATTGCACCCTCTTCTCTCTAACGACTCCAGTGGTGATGGCAATGAGTGACTTTCCCCAGCCCATGGATGTTTTGAAATTGGTAGTGGGCATGCTTTTTGTTTCTCCCAGTAAGAGTATATACTGCTTTTGAGACTTTTGCCATCAGTGGCAGAACCCTTGTTGTTTCTCTGGGTAGCAGATGCTAACTGTGTCTCCAGTGAAAACCCTTTCCTCCCTCCTCCCCTAAGAAATAAACTATAATTATCCAGGCTGAACGTAGGAGAAGGATTCACAAGGTAGAAACAAAAGATGGAGGTGTTTTTAGCAAATCGATAGATTTCTGAAGAGTTGAGTAGCACAGTGAGAGCTGTTGAAGGACTGGCAGAGAGGATCAACAGCATGAATCCGTCCAGCATGAGGTACAGCCACTTGCATTGACTCAACCTCCTGGCTGCTGCTAGAAAATCTGAACAGGAGGAGTTAAAAAGCCATCCCAGAGCTGTCTCCTGTGTGGAGAGACAGATATGGTGGCTGAAAATCTGCCCTCCACTAGACTGCACTGTAGACCAGGTGAACCGTGGCTGCCTCAGGGAAAAGGGGAATGTAAGCAGCATGAGGAGGAAGCACTCCCAGGGAAATTTTGAAACAGCACTCAGGAGGAAGAAGCTGTCCTGTACTGCTGAACAGGGGATCCTACTGCTTTAACTCATCTGCTGCTTCTGGATCGCCTGGCTGAGCTCACTTTCCCAATCTGCAGCAAGTTGGGACTTCCTTGCTAGGTCCTCCTACCTGTTCTGGGTGGTTGTGTCGCAGGTTAGTGCTGGTTCCTCTTTGTGTTCCCAAGCATCTTGTATCAGTCTAATGATCTAGAGGGAGATGCTGAAGAATCTTTGTTTTCTCCATAGACTGGAGAGAGATGGCAACACTTCCATCCCTGGCTTTGGCTCTCCACCAAGCCTGGTAGCAGAGGGACCGACCCCAGCAGGTTCAGTCCCGTACCTGGCTGCCCTAGCAATGATGCACAAGGAGGCAGTGTTGGCTGATGCCCGGTCTACTGCTGCCAAGGGACCCTGTGGGTTACTGTGCATGGGGTACCGTGATGCATGGGTTACCATGATGAGGTGCCTGAGGATCTAGTTGACCTCACTGGACATCCAATTCCAGGAAAGATGTGCTTTTCTCGCTCCCTCTTGTAGGACGTGAGTGCTGCTGACAGAAGATTCCACAGGTCCTCCCATGCCTGACAGTGTTTCAAAAGACAAAAATGGGGCATGCGGGAAGGTCACAGGCCTTGGATCTCAGTGGGAAGAGGTGGAAGATCCCCAAGGTGCCTGTCAAGACAGCTCCAGTGAGTAGGAAGCTGATCTTGACTGGGAAGACTCCACTGAGGAGGTTCCTGCTGTGACACTCTCTGTTTTTGTGCATAGGCTAAAAACACTGCCCCTGGATCCAGACTGGTTTTAAGGTTTGCTGTCATCATCCCTTCGGTGGCTGTAGCATCAACATCCCTGTGTGTTAGGCCATTCCCCACTGGAGGGGCGCTTAGTCCTCAGGAGACAGCACTTTATGGTCTGCTCCACAGGCAAGACTCTCTTGCTTCTACTCTTGCCAGAGCTTATCAGTGCCCTGCAACCATAACTGCTCCTACCCCTCTTCCTCAGCGCTGGCTTGCACGCTGGGGACGTCTCTGTGCCACCTGGCAGCCCCTCCCACGGTCCCAGCACTCCCAGTCTCTTTGTCAGGCTGGGCACGTCAGGCTCTGCTCCCCCGGGTAGTTTTGTTCCTTGCCCACCTGAGTGCTGATGCTATGGTAAAAATAACTCTGCACGGAAATGAGAGCACTGATTGGGATTTAAATAAAATTTACATAAAACTCTGCCTTGAGTACTAATTAATTAGGTRTTAAAAGCCCCTGAAAAAGCAGGAGGGGGGGCTTGTCTGCCTTGCCAAATGGGGGAAGCTATTAGGAGGGAGARGCGAAGACTTTCAGTGGCCTAACTGAAGTACTGTGCTCCAGCCGGCTGGCGCGGTGGGAGATTTGCTGCTGCCAGGCAGGAGAGAGGCTCCCTTTTTCTGCGACGGGGCTGTGCTTCCAGCCTCACTGGGCGTTGTCTCTAGGCCTCCTTCTTGCTCCGGTAGTGCTCAGCTCCGTGCAGGAGAAGAGGCATTTAGCTCCTGATCTTGTCAGCTACCCAGGGTAGAAGGCAAATGCAACAAGAGGGAAGAGGGGCTGTGTTAGTACTTGCATGTGTTCCATGGTAGCTCCTCAAGGCAACTTTTCCCCATCTATTACAAATATTACAAGGGACACCTCTGTGGCTTTTGGTGACTTACTCGTTAATTAAGCAATGAGATGTACCAGTCTGGCTGACACCACCAATTAACTTGTTCCTCATACTGTCTACCTAATTTAATCTATCTGGGATTTTATAGAGTGCTCGTGGCCATGGAGAGTCTGAGGGTAGGGAGGCCTTTAAATTTTACTGCAGTTTATATAATGCTGTCTGAATCCCATGGCCACTGTTAGAAAATGGGTCACGTAAAGGGACAAGCAGGGACATTCAGTTGCTTGAGCCATTTCAGATGGGATTGAACCAGCTTTCTGTGTCAGAGAAAACATTTGGCTTTCACTGGAAATGGGCTGGACTCCTCACACCCCAGCAGGTCCCCAGTGAATTTCAATGGGCTGGGTTATGAGGCTTCTCCACTCAGTAGCTCCTTGCTGCACACGGCAAGAAGTCCTGCTGCATGCTTAGAGATAGAGCCTGGCAGGATATTGATAACAGTTGGTGAGAGCCTCCCATTTGGGGATAGCTGGAAGAATTCAGACTGGTTTTTCTGCTTTCAGGACCTTCCAGTTTGGAGGATCAYGGTGCGGTTTTGATCTAGATGGGCTTCCTGATGGAGGCTGTCTGCCAGGTCAGGCTCGCAGTCTGTCTCGTTCCCAGCTGCTCTGGGAAATGTCCCCGTCTCCTCCTCAGCCCACCTGAGCAGCAAATCACCTTTCACTTGCACAGAGACAGGCTTCCTTGGTCTATCAGCAGCCCAGTGGTTGGCCTGCCCGAAGCTTGGAAGACATATCCTCCTTTGAAAATTGAGGGTTTGTTCCAAATTGGGGGATACACACCCCAACATAATTACAAATATTGAAATCCTCTCCAGAATGGAGTTTCCTCTCCTTGCCCAGCTGTACTCCCAAAGAGTGCAACAAGCTGCTTGTGCAAATCTGAAGGCGATATTTCATGTGAGTCAAAAATCTCTCCCTGCTCAGCTTTGATGTCCAATCTCTTTTGGCTTTTTTTTTCCTTTTCATTTTTCAAAGAGGTCTGGAGCTCACAAAATCCACAGGCAGTGGAGAATCCCCTTGTTGTGCCGTTAATTTTTCTCCACAGCTGGTCATTAAGTACATGGGAGCTGCAATAAGCCTTGATCTATCCCAGCCTTGGCATACACTACACTTACCTTGAGATGACAACAAATCCCCAAATGGGAGTACTTTCTCGTCTCCCACATTTCCCACTTCATCCCCCAAAACCAACCATTTAGACTCTGCAAATATTTCRCTCAAATGCTCTTTCTCAGCATTTCTCCCTGTATACATCTGTGCCCCCAAATATTTTGAAAATCCCAGTGTCCCTGGCACTGAGCTGTACCTTTRTGACTTGTTTTTGTGTATGTAGCTGAGGCAGATCTGCCCTGATCAATGCATGGATGTGGAGCTTTCAAGGAAAATAAAGTGGGTAGCCACCCTACAGCGGTATGTAGTGGATCACCTGTGCTTGGGCCACTGCAGTTCTGCAAAAGATGTGAACAGAAACTCCTGTGCTTTTTCCAGTGCTACAGAGGTTAATTCTAGTTCCTCTGCCAAATTCCAGGTGAGRTTGTTACATGCTGCTTATCTAATCTTTTCTTTGCAATAGCACTTGGCTATTGCTATGTTGTTTGGGATTTTTACCAGACTGGTAATGGTCAAAGGCCTGGGGAGCAAAGTCTAACAATCCAGATTAGAGTCCTGCAGTACTGGGTGCTGTTCAAAGATGGGAGAAACCAGATGGAGACAAACGTGTGGTTCTCTTCCCCTGCCCCAATTCTTACCCCATTTCGATGCCCATATTTGACATATTTAAATTGCAACTTCAGGCTGAGTGAGAGCACAGTTAGCATAGCAGGCTACATATACTTTTGAAAAATATAATTCTTCCTGGAATCTCAGGTGCGCTTGGCTTTCATTTTCAGGTTACATATTGTACCCTCCGAGTGAAGTGTAAAAGCAGAGCTGCTCTGTTCTGCATGGATACTGAGGAGCCCACAGTGTCTGTTGTTGCAGGAAAAGTTTGTTCCCTTTCCAGTGTCCAAGATCTCTTTGTCCTACAATGCACAACACCCTGCCAGCCTGTGTAGTGCTGCTGCCATCCTACCGGTCACTGCTGCAGAGCTGGAGACACCATTTGCAACACGCTTTTGGGATGAACTTGTGTGGACTCCAGAGCTGTGGATGCCACAAAAGTAACATCTCTCTGCAACTGGACAACATGTGTTCTGTAACCAAGGTGGGGATAACTGAAAGCAGCTGCATCTGCATGCAATATGCTGATTTTAAAGTGTTGAAAACATGTCTAGCCGTCTGGGTCTTTGGCAAGGTATCCAGACCAGCTCCAGTGCTCAATTTGTCTCTGATTTCTAACACTACCTTCAGCACAGAAGTATTTGAACCCCACTCAGCAGTATATTATGTTAGAAGCTTGATAAGCATATATGTAACTAAATAGGTGGATTTCTGAAGAGAGGAGATAACTTTGAAATATGAGTACTTAACTATCCATTGCGTTGTCTTATCAAATGGGTTTGGAAGGAGACTCAATCTCTGTTTGTTTCCATTATATTTATCTTGTGTCAGGCTTATAGTTCAATGTTTCTGCAATTGTCAGGACTTAGAAAGGCTTTACTCCCTCCCATCGTCTGAATTCTGTTTCTTTTCCACCTTTACATCACTGGAGACAGTCATGGCTTAGGACAGGATGCAGATCACAGAGTGGTGGTAGAGCTTCAGATACCTTTGATGTGTCCTGCTCACACGCTCAAGACATTTGCTGAGCTTATTAATTTTCCTGCTAGATGTCTGAACCCTTTTAACCCTTCTCTGAGGGAGCAGGGATGCTGTTTCCTAGGATCACCTGGGAATTTTGTTTAACAAATTCCCTTTTAATGCAGAGATCCACAACAATGACAGCACTTATGTTCTATCTAATCTCTTCCAATGCCACATTACTATGGTGGCATACTATGGGTCTTAAGTTTGTAACAGTTTGTTGGAAGCATCCTGTAGCCCCTAAACTGAGCATCTCTTGTGTGGCTGCCTGTGACGACCAGGCAGCAATCTCAATGCCATGACTGGTCTGATTTATTCCTCTGCAGAGCAGGACACCTGCCCAGAGCTCCTCACACACTGACAGAGGTTAGGATGGTCAGGATAAGATCAGTTCTGCATTGCCATATTTCCCAGGAAAGCATAGCCTTAAATGTAATTACCTCAGCCTTTTCATGCATATCCTCTGTTTGCTAATGATACCCCTTCTCCTTAGCTGGAGAAAATCCAGAGAATTTCTCAGTGATGGTGAATGGAGAGAGTGGCTGGTGGAGTGGTGAAGGCTCACTGCCTCCAAAATAGCTGCATTTTATTTAAGCCATTTCAGCCACCTCCTGTTATTCTAGTGATCACAAGGGAGCTAACTAGTTTCAACTCTCTTAAAATCTTCAAAACCACTTTATGTTCCTGGGTGCTGCTGTTTTTCATTTATTTTTGCTTGTAAATCCAAGCTCTTTTATTCATGTATGTTCCACTACATGTCTTCCAGGTAAATAGGTATTTTAAGTAGATCTTTTAAAGGTTTCTTAGGGATTACTATTGCAAAGAAAGAAAGAAATCACTTTCCCATACACGTGATAAATTTAGAGTCCTGTATTGCAAGGTTCTTTCAGAACTGAGAACAGTTACATTGTTTTGGGCGCAAAACCATAGATTCAGGTTGGAAGAAACTCAGGAGGTCATTTAGACCTTGCTCAAAGCAGGGTCAGTGATCTGACTTACCCCACCTTGCTGTCTTACACACACTCTAACCTTAGCTCCGACTGTAGCTGTCAGGCGCTGAAGGAAAAAAAACCACCACAAACCCCACAACATTGTATGTCATTTTGAAGCACAGCCGCAAACACTACCTTTTTTCTCTCCTACAATATAAGCAATCTCTTCTGCTAATGGTAAACTGCAACATCCCCATTGGATAGCACAATTCCTTAGAAATCTGTTGCACACGACTGACACTGGTTTCAGTCCAGACCTTCTTCTGTATTTTGAGTTGTTAGGAAGCGCTGGGGGCTGAGCGCAGCGAGCTCTGTGTTCGGGGAGAGGGGCTGCGTGCAGCACATGGCAGCTCTGGGTGAGGCGGTGCAGACATCTACGTGAGACTGTACTTAAGGCTTTAGGACCCAAATCCAACACAAATAAATTTGGCCCAGATGTCCTGATATTTTAGGCACCTACCCTAAGGGGTGGAGGAATAAAACCATCTTTCCTGAAGTGAGTGGTCTCACCTCTGCGCTGCCATGGCTGTGCCAAGGGAGACCCTGGAGGGCAGCTCCAGCTATTGGATGGGGTCTAGGGCTAGAAAGAAGCCGTGGTGATCTCARTCCTGCTCTTGGCTTCTTGTGTGTGCAGGGTAAGTCCCGCAGTCCTTGGGAGAAGATTTACAACAGTATGTAGGTGCCTGACAGGGGTCATACTGGGATCTTCAGAAACTCCCAGGCACCCAAGTACATCAGTAAATCTGCACCTCATTCAGTCCCTCATGGCAGGTTCCTGAATTTATCTGTAAGGAGGTAATCCATGGGTAGGAGAAGCTGGTGGATGCCCGGTGGGCCACCACTCTGGGGTACGGGGCTCTGCTTGAGCCTGTGGGACCTGAATGGCAAATGGCAGAAACGATGCAGTGCTGGGAAACTGAACTCACCAGAAACCTTTCCCAGCCTCACTAGCGAGCTGTCTCCTTCTGCCAGGGCTCAGCCCAGCTTTCCAACCAGGTAGCCATCTTCAAACAGACGTTGTTAAAAAAAGAAAAACATCAACCTGTCAGATTTTTTTTACTTGCCTAAATGTGGATTTCCCCCTGACACTTCCTAATTACCCTGGCCTATAGTCCAGATTTGACAGTGGTCAGCCAAGGGACAGGTTTTCCACACACCCACATGACTCTTGGTTACTGAAGTCCTGTTGACGAACTCTCTGTACCAGGTTACTGTGCAGTCAGAACACGCTTCTTACAGACACAAGAATCACCAATGAGTGAAATAGCTTTTCTTCAGCTAAATATGCCATGCGTTTAAAATGTCTGTCCTCTATGATAAGATCTCCCAGGCATAGTGATAGAAGGTGTGTGGGCTGGGACTATGCCTTAGCCAGAGATATCGTAGAGATCTAACAGAAACATTGAGGTGGAATGGATGGGCTTGAACAGCACCAGAGGATGTGGCAGAAGGACAGGAATGACAGCTGTTGATGACACCTAGGCTAGAAGATTATCAAGATCACAGCACATCTTGCAGCTTCTCAAAACACCCAGATTGGGAATAAAGCAAAAGACAGACTGAAGCCATTATGAGGTAAGATAAAGGACAAGCCTGGAGCCATTAAAGACATCCAGGTAAAGAGACTAAAGAGAATAAGCAAATCAGCAATGTTTCCTAATACTTCTGAGAGGTGGAACAGGGCAGGAAGACAAAAGATCACAACCACTGTGGACCCTTAAAGTGAACAAAAGGCAGATCCAAAACCAGCCCGTGGTCGCTTGCCTAAGAGGAAGTATAGAGATGTGATGACTCATTAGCTCGTGTCCCTTGTCCTCCTGTCTTTGCAAGGAGTCCTAGCTGGAGCACATAGGCACACACCTGTTGGTGCCTGAGAACATGTGGGCATGAAAGAATGAGTGTGAATGAAATCAGTGGTTTAGATTAAAATCATCTCCCCCGATAAGGTCTCTCATTGAACTCTGATGCATTAGTTGAGATTTGTGCAACAGCAGAGCACTCCTGTTCCTAGCAAAGGAGTCAAAGTGTGATAAACCCTAAAAGATGATGTTCTGCATGAAGAATGTGGAATATTCACATGCAGCCCTGTGAAGGTAGGTGTGTGCTCCAGAGCCTGTGGTTAAATTAATTCTTAAAGCTCCTCAATTTGACATTGCTTTCCTCTCCATACAGAATGTAACTGAAGGAGGGATAATTTTCTCTCCTCCTCTGCTTCTTTCTTTCTCTACCACCTGTTCACACATATGATGTCTTCTGTCACCAAATACTATACATGCAATGTTGAATGAACATGAATGGCTGCAGTCCTGAGGCAAAGGTGTGTTGGGAATATTAAAAAGGCAGGCTGTGAATGAGGGGAGAGAAACTCTACAAATTACGTATGTTCTTCCTTGTCTTCATTTCTCTGCAAACTCTGGCTCTAACTCATATGTGAGCTGCAAGACAGCTGTCAGACTGAGCACTACTTATTAAATACATCTAGTGAGGAAATGAGGATTGGGCTAGTGCAATATGGAGAAGCACATCCTTCATCCCTGTTGGCAGATGGCTCCTGGCTCCTGGCTGGACCCAATGCTCACCTTCCCAGGAAGACTGGAAGTGACTGCAATTTTATCACCCCGCTCTGTCTCTAAGTGTCTCAAGGTACTTGGATAACACGAGTGTCTGAAGTCCCTACACACTTTTTCCCCTACCCCATTTTCTCTCAGAGACTGGGGACACACTGAATGCAAAATGACTTCTTTATTCCTTCTGCTCAGCCACAGCCCTGCTGACTTCAAGCACAAGTCCTGCTGTGTGAGACTACAGCCGTAGATAATGCGGGAGCAGTTTTGTGGCTGTATAAAGGAGTCAGTGCTTAGAGGGTGCCTGGATCCTGCCTGTCCCGCTGCCTGCCCGCTGCGTACACTGAGGTGTGACTGGGTCAGAGAAGGGGGGTGGCTGGTGCTTGCTGGGACTGGATGGCTGCGGGTTTTCATTTGTGTGATATGTCTCCGTACAGGCTGTGCTTGTGTGAAAGCACACCAGCTGTGCATGATACAGGTGTGACATAAAATGTAATGACCCACTGAGTCAGAGCAATGGTCCGCACAGCCCAGCGCTCCGTGTTCTACAGTGCCAGTAGGAGATGCTATTTCGGAAGAGCGTGGGAGCCTGGCTGCTCTCTGCAGTGCCTTCCCTGTGTACCCCAGCAGCATCCACAGGCCTGGGCTAGGGGTGCCAGTGGTACATTCCTGCCTGCCCACTTCAATAACAGGGCCTTCTTGCACATGAATTTATCCAGCCCCTTATGACCCTGATGACACTGGCTGCCTCCACCACCTCCTGGTGGTGGAGTCCAGGTGTTCCCAGTTACTGACTGTAAAGAAGTTCTTTTCTTCTTTTATTCCTGATTCAACCAATTTCTTACTGGTATCAGGGAGCACCCTCATTCTAGCAGCATGGCATTTGGTGAGCAGCAGTTCTGCTTTCACCTTATACACTGCCTTGGTGAATCTATAAAGCTCCCTAACATCCTCCTCTCCAAAGCAAAGACCCCAGCTGTTTCAGTTTCTCCTCCCAAGGTGGCTGCTCCATCCCCAAGCCATTTCAGTTGCTCTTCTCTGTGCCTTCTTTGACTCCACTATGCTCTCCTGGGGAGCAGGGACCAGAACTGCCCAGTGTTCCCCAGAGCTGAGTGCACCTGGGTTTTATATGGTGGCAAAATGATACAAAGGAAGAGGACTGTACAGTGGCATCCTATTCCACTCAGGAGTCATCAACTTTGGGCAGCGCTGCCTTTGTCCCGTCTTCCCATCCATTCCTGGTATTGGACAAAACTGTTTTCACCAATCATTTTAGCTGGGATATTTCCCCAATGTTTTCTGTCCTTGTAAACACAACACTAAGTAGAGAAACTTTCACAGGGTGCGTGCAAGAGAGAGACCCTGACTTCTTGTTCTGCAATGTGGGGACAGCTCAGTTCAAAGCTCAGGCTCCCTTCCAAGCAATGCAGTGAAGGAAGCCCCAGTAGATGCATCCTCAAGGGAAATGCAGCCACCTCTGGGTAGGAAACTACCGCAGCAGAGCAGGTAGAAGAGTGTGATGACCCAGGGAGGAGTGAAGGTGAGGGCTACTGCTGATAGAAGCGGCTTGAGGGAATTTTGAGGCAGACTAACTGCCTGAGTTAGCAGTTGTGTAGTTGAGAACCTCTCCTAAACCAATCTTGCAGAATGCCCACCAGCCAGTATTTCTGATGACCTTGCTGAAAGGTCTGCTATAAGGCAGAGGAGCAAGAATGAAGAAAGAAGGAAGGACTTCCCTGGCTCTTTTCCTGAGTGTGAAATGCTGAAGTTCTAGATAGCTTTGGATTTTAGTGGAGAACAACCAAGAGAGAAAGCAAAGAAAGCAGAGCCAGTTTCTGGGGACAGAATAGCACAGCAGTGACTTACAACATCTAAAACTGAAATGTCCCTGCACAAGGGCCATGCTCTGTTTAAAGAAAGAATTGTAGCATTTAGAAACTGCGTATATTCTCCAGCAATTTCTAACCGGACCATGGCAGGACTTGAGAGCATCACTTTCCACTCATAATATGGCTTCTAGCACAGTCAGTGCAGACTTTTGCCATTTCATTCAACATCTTTCAGGTAGGAAAATGGGAGAAAGGGGGCAGCCTGTGCCCTACTATTGCATGACTGTGGCTTCGGGAAACCTCCTTGAGTCCTGGTGACATTGCATGTGCCGGTTGGATGCTCTGGGGGAGACCGCAGCAGGTGAGGGCACCACCAGCCAGGGCAGGAGTTCTCAGCTGGTTGAGCATAGCACAGGTGCTTCTGGGGGGGCTGTGGCATGGCAGGACTGAGGCATCCTGTCCTCAGCTCCTGAGGTATGGCTGGGGCAAATGCATGTTGTGTGGGAGGCCAGAATATCCCTCAGGATGGTGAAACAGCCTAGAAAACATATTTGCCCATTTTCATCCTGGTCCTTTTGCTGAACTCTGCTCCACAGCGGAGACAAGCAATTTGGGCCTTCTGAGTCTTAGTGTCATCAGCTAAAAAATGGGGCTAATATCAAGCTTAGCTACTTTCCAGTGAGTTGCAGCTAATTAGAGTTAGCGTTAGTTAATGTTTGCACAGCTCTGGGATGTGAAAACGGCAATATCATGCTAAGTATTACTCCTGGTGCCTAGACACCATGATTCTTCATAACCAGAGCAGTCAATTAAATTAGCTGAAAGTGGAGACATGCAGCAATGAGGAAGGCGGAGGAGATATACAAACATAATACTGTACACATGATGGCCTGCAGCTGCAGAGGGCAGGGAAAGCTCTGCTCCTGCTACTTAGGGAGCCAGAGAGAGAGGTCTCTGTTTGTGTAGGAGGGCAGACGTTCCCCAACAGCTTTGGGTTGCTGCTGCAGCAGACCACTGGCTGAGGAAGGTGTCGTGGTTTAACCCTGGCAGCACCTGAACACCACGCAGCCGCTCGCTCACCCCCCCGCTCCGGTGGGATGGGGGAGAGAATCGGGAGGGCATGAGTAGGAAAACTCGCGGGTTGAGATAAAAACAGTTTAATAATTGAAATAAAACAAAGTAGAACAGTAATAGTAACAGTGATAACAACAACAATAGAAAGAGCAGGCGATGCACAATGCAACTGCTCACCACCCACCGAACCGACGCATTGCCGAACCGACACGTGCCCGAAACGCGTGAGCCCGTCCCAGAGCCCCGAGCCCCCCCCCACCCTTAGTTTTTATACTGAGCATGACGTYRCATGGTATGGAATACCCCATCGGCCAGCTGGGTCAACCACCCCGGCTATGCTCCCCCCGCCAGCTTCCCATGCACCTGGCAGGGCATGGGAGGCCAAAAAGTGCCCCGTGCAAGCACCACCCAGCAACACCCAAAACATCAATGGGCCATCAACGCTCCTATTATACCAAACCCAAAACACAGCACACCTTCTCCAGCTACTGGGAAGAAAGTTAACTCTGTCCCAGCCAGAACCAGGACAGAAGGGAAGGGTCAGTTCCTGACAGATTTATGGGATAGAGGGCTCTGCTCAAGTCTCACATGGACCTCGCTGGGATGGGTCGAGGATGCTGATTCTCTGCGAGGTCTACAGGACAAAGCCAAGCAGCGCTTCCCAGAGAGTGAAGGCCAACCCTGCCTCATGTCTGTCAGCCAGCACCATCCTCAGCAGGGAGCAAGGAAGACTCTTCACCAGGGGCAGTACAGGGCAGTGTTTCACCAGCCATGGTGCAGGACAGCTCTGGGTGTAACACAGCCTGATAGGTACACCATCTCCATCAGGAGATCCATTTCACCCACGCCAGCTGTGGGCAAGGAGTAGACACTCAGGGAGAGCATAGGAGCAGCAGGGTGGGAACAGAGCTGTCTCTGTTCCCAGCAAGGCGCCGTTCTGAAGGGGAAAGGAAAGTAGTGGACTTGGTTGAAACCCAAGAGGGGGATTTAGAAGTGTGTGATGCCATTTCCCAAACGTGGATTTTGTCCAAGACACTTGGATCAATACCCTGTTTTCTGGCGATTGATCCAGAACGACTACCCATGTCAGGACCTTGGCTTGCAGCCTCTTTCAAGAGCTGTCCCCAGCCACACAGAGGTCCGACCGCCTGTAGGGGTGTGATCCACCAGGGAGGCAGAGGGAGGATTGCCACGCTCTGAATCACCAGTGCTGTTTCTTACAGCTCCCCAGTGCTAACCTACATATTAGCTGAGGACTTGGCTGCAGCTCCTGGCCAGTTTCCATAMTCTGCAATTGCATTCTGCTGCCTTGAAATCCCCCTCCTCACACACATGCACATGCATACCCCGTGGTTTCAGAGGCACACCGAAGCTGTCACTGCTTTCTATCCAAAACTCCTGCACAGTGGTGGAGCTGGCTCATCCTTCTCAGGAACAGGCTCCATTTCAGTGCCACGAGACATGAATTATGTGTCTGGAAAGGTTATAAAAACTCCTTGGGACCCTTTGGAAAGAAGATGCAATCTTGAGATGAAAAATGGTATTAAAATGTCACCCGGTTTGACTGCTGGCACGATCAGGGCCTGTGGCTTTGACTAGGGAGAGGTATCCTCGTGATGCTGTAAGGCAAAGATTGCTGACACTAAGCATATTCCATTTATAAGTCATAAAGTCTGTACTAGGTAACTTATTGAGGATTTTGTTCCTCCTTCCTCCTCCTCTCCTTGTCCTGTGGTTTTTCTTCAGCCTCCTCCTCCTCCCCATGCTATCTCTTCTCCTCCCAGAGAAGCCGAGTATCTCCTTCCATCAGAATGATTATTCTCCCTTGTATTAGAATGAATGATTAGTCTTTGTCTAGTTGCCTCCATAATTAAGTACCGCATGAAAGAATATTCTTGTAAGTAACCAAGGCGGTCGCTCCCTGTGGGGCTGTTAGGAGTGTGGTAAAGCTCTCCATCGGCTTACAGGCAGGGAGGTGGGTGTCCTGCGTGGAGATGCATTCACACCCAGCCCCTGACACAGGTACCACATGCGCAAGCTGCCATGCTTGTAGCTGGGGCACGCACCTCCCCAAGATGGATGTGTGCACGTGATGATCTCTTTGCACTCATTTGTGGGCTGCTACAGATATCGCAGCTGATGTGTGTATGCACAGGGGCACAGACTCAGCACCCACCCACAGGTACCTAGCCCTACGCAGGCCTGACCAAGGACTGAGCCTCTGCATACCTCCAGCTTGCCTTTCTCATTTCCCTGACTCAAAACCATCAGTCCAGTCCTTGCCTGTCTTGGTATACCCCCTGGATAAGCCCCATATTAAGAGGAGGGTCTCTGGGGAGGGCTGCGGTGAAGGGAGAGGTGGTGAGTGGAGAAGGGATATTAGACAGCAATAAAGTCTAAAGAACACCCCACCCTTCCTATAAATATCCCAACAGCTCCCCTGCTTCCTAGCAGCACTAATGAGGCTCAACAGGAGTGATGGAGGGCGACAAAGGAATCACTGATGAACAATCAGAGATGGTGCTCGGCTGCTAATGGGACTAATGAGCTGCTTTGCATAAGATGAGAAGGGGWGATGAAGAGAGGCAGATGGGCTTTTGGAGGGAAGGCTGGTGGCAGCAGGAGCACCACGAGGCATGCCCTGCAGCATGGCAGCACTTGCTGCTGTCTCTGCTCCTTCCCCGGCAGGAGGCACTGACCACAGGAGAGCCAGCACTGGGCAGCTCTGCCCGAGTGGCTCAGGCACAGCCCGCATCGTGGTGTGAACCATGACTTATCACAACATGGTTCAGCCCACATGGCAGGTCTTGTATCGTCCTTGTGCATCAGAGAGGTTAATCCAGTCATTTACTGAGGAAAGGGGGCCACATCTTCTGTAACTTCGGTGGCCAAGACATGGACATGTGGACCTCCAAAGGACAATTCACCCTACTCTTAGAGATATCCAAGTTAGAGCAGAGGTGTCAGACTCTGAAAGTGCGTTTACCATGGCAGGCTGCATTGATTCTCCACTTGTCTGTCTTCTGAGCAGGCACCAGGTGTGACCAGGCAGATACCCTGGGGGTTATTATCCTGCTTTGAAGGGGATTAGCATCTTGTTCCCTACCTTTTGCCAGTAGGAACTGGGGTCCAGCTGTAGGTGAGAAACTCGGGTTTCACAGAGAGTTGGCAGCTGCGATACGCTTGAGGAAGGAGTGTACAGGAGAAAGAGCAAGAGACAGAGGTGTATGCCGCAAAGGAGAGATGCTAGTCTGTGCCCCAGTCAGCCAAGTATAGGCAAGGGGAGAGTCTATCCCCAGCCCACACCACTAAGGTTTGACAAAGATTTTGTGACTTAAAAAACAGGGTGGCCTGGTGCACTCTGGCAATGCATGGCAGATACAAAAAGAGGATTTCCCAACTTGGGAATATGACACAGGCAAACCACATTTGGGTCACTTTTCCTTGGCACATTAGTACCACTTCTACTATGATTGCTAATGTGAGACCGGAGAGACTATGGTGCCCTGTTTAGCCTCTTACACCTGACTGCTGATCCTTCCAGCACTGCTGGGTGAGAGCAGGAATACCCTCTCTGTCACCCTATTTCAGTCCTTGACCCCTTTTCTCAGTTGCGGGCAACCAAACAAGCTATGATCTCAAGTGTCTGCTAATAGCTGGCCTGAGGTCCATTAATGCATTTCCCTTTCACAGAAGCTCCTTGAACAGCCAGAAGATGGTGACGACTGTGCAGCAAGAGCAGCAGGTTAGAAAGGCTGCAGCATTGCTCTCGTTTGAATTCAGAAGCAGATGCTATAAATTATCTTGCAAATGGAACTGTAGGAATGATTTTCTGCCTCGCCTCCATAATACGTTGGCACTTTATCTAGGTGCACAGCTGCGGGTGGGGTGTCCCCACAGGAGGGAGAAGGCACTGAGCTCTCTGCCCACTTATTAGCTTGTACTGGGAGAGATGATTAGGGGCTGGGTGCAGCTCCTCTAGCAGAAAGGAGCTGATGAAAACCTTTTTTCCCCTGGGGCAGGCTGTGTGCAAGGCTGTGTGCTGACTCCCACTCCTGATACGGTCTCTGGTGTAGGGGGCATCTTTAGCATGAGCTGGACCTAGAGAACCAGTTCTGTATTCAGAGCAGCCTGTGGGCTAGGTGAAGCCACCAAATATTCAGATGGCCCCTATGCTTCTCTAACTTTTGCAGGGAAAGGGGGTAATGGAAAGGGAAAATCTAGTACTGAGCAGATGAGAATTACAGTGCTATGTTGACTTGAAGCCAGCCAGTTGGGATGCCTTTGGTGTTGGGCCAGGAGAGACTCCATGTCCTGCGGGTGTTCACAGGGAAGCCGTGCTCCCACTCTTCTCAGGCCTTTTCCAGCTGCTGCTTCTCCCCCTCCAGAGTCCTGCATGTTGAAGTCCAACATGTGAACTCCCTGAGTTGGGCCCAGCAGGATGTGATACCTATACCTAAATGTGGAGATCTGAGGTGAGCTGTGAGGCAGATCATTTACAGGATCTTTGTGTTGCTTGTGGGATATTCGGTCCTGTTGCATTTGTTAAGTCTGCGTGCCTTGAGTCCTGCATGCTGTGTCTTGCTGCGAGTGTCCCTGTGTCACTGCCCTGCTTCCAAGGTCTACTGAAAATGCTTCTCCAGGATCACCTTCTGGCAGCTTTGCGTAGTTGCAGAGGAGCCCTGTAGAAAAACCCTGCAGGTTTTCTCTGACTCTGCATGGAGAATATTGCAAGAAAAAGAAATTAAAAAGACATGGTTGGCTCAAAATCCACAACCCATCTTTTCAAATGGCCACCAAGCTGTTCTGATGCCTGATCAGAGAAAGAAAACTACCTCTTCGGTAATGTGATGGGTAATGTGACGTTATCCTTAATGACTGTAGTGATACGAGGCTAATGGAGGCCAGAGCCTTGTGCACACACAGATGTAGATGTGTAGATCTTGTGTGTCCCGAGACTTTACAAGAGAAATCCATAATAGGCGACTGGGGCAGAAATGAAAACAGGACGGACGAGATGCCACATGAGTTTTGCTGTTATGGTTTGTCACTGCCATGCTGGTGGTGGTGGCAGGTGTGAGTGAGTGGCACTTGACTAGGTGGGACGAAAGAAGGGCTGGAAGCCAGCCTGTAGCACTAAGCGGGGAAAGCTTTGCAATGCAAAACTGCAGAGAGCGATGGGAGGATGTTATCTACGGCCATCGATCTCTGCCCGGTCTGCCTTCTGTAACTGCTTTGACAGCTTCAGGCTGTGATTGGCATTTACTGCCAGGACCTTCCCCAGAGAAAGGAAAGGGTACTGCTGTGCGGGCCCTAATGCCTATGTACATTTTTCCCTTCAGGATCCAGAGGTGCTAAGATTGCTCATTTGGAGCACAGTTTTGTAACCTGTTCGCTTGCTGCTGATCCTGGCACCAGGTACCTGAGAGCACCTGTACTTGTTTTCTCTAGCTATTGGCACACTCCAGTCTCCACTTGCCTCCTCCCCACATTTCCTTTCCCAAAAGTTAGTCAGGCAAAGGCAAAAAGAGGAGGAAGGACACCAGCTAGACCTGCCCAACAGAAATTTTTCCCAGCATGTCCTTTCAGGGTCTGGCCCGGTGGTTGTTGCTGCCCTAAGTGACTATACTGCAGCTGATCAGCGTAGAGATCTCTTCCTTCCAGCTKGTAAATGCTCTCCTGCTTCCTCTATGTAATATGCTATTATGGCTGAAGGATGCTGGGTTTTTTTGTTTGTTTAGTTGGTGCTGTTTCTAGTTTGAGAAGGAAATGTCTTTGCTGAAACCATGGTGGGCAGAGAAGTGTCTGTCATGTTCCCATGGCCATGGAGCTGTTGTGCTGCCTGTATTTATTCCATCTGTACGATTATGCTGGGTCTCAGCAGCTGAGCTGCGTCTGCTGAATTCTTCAACTGAACACCTGGAGATACTACTCTGGAGATATTTGTATGATTAGACATTTGGATGGAGGTCAGGAGCTGTAGGTTCAACGACTTCTATCACAAACTTCCAGTGCAACTTTAGACAAGGTGTTTCAACCTCTTGCACCTCATCCCTGCCTCCCATCTGCAAAATACAGATATCTAAATCTTTCTCTTATCCACTTGGATTTTAAGTTCTTTGGAGCAAAGGGGTTTTTTTACAACATGCATAACAATCTGTCTTTGGGCTTCTGAGCATCACCATACCATAGACAGATAGTTTCAGTTAGTATTAAAGCTGATAATTTTTAGTAAGTGATGATCTAATGATGCTCTTTGCAAGAGGATGAAAGCTATGCTTGGAGTCCTGTTCCAGTTCTTCTTATATCAATACCTTCTCTATCTCTTAAGGTCCCTCTCCTGTTTCATATTCCCTTTTTCTCTTGAATTCTTTCATGCCGTGCTGCTGTGGCAAAACAGCTGCCACAGAGCACCTCAGCCTTGACATATAAGTATGCAGGCAATGGGAGGTGACAGATGGGAACAAAGTCCTCTTACCTTGGAAGAGAACTGCAACTTTGTAATCCAAAATCTGCAGTCAAGAAGGATTTTAACTCTCAAGTTYCTGTTGACACCTCAGGCCGTATTCATACACCAAAGAAATATGGTAAAAGGGCAAAAAACCCGAAAAACAATGCACCCAAACCTTCACAGACATTTGGCCTGTGACAGTCACCTACATGTGCCCAGAAGCTCACTCTCTGTCATCTATGAAGACACCCATTTATGGGGGCTATGTAACATCTGAGCACTTACATACATCAAGCAGAATATTTACAAATGCACCCAGTTGAGGAAAGGGGTCTCTGTAATTATCTTTCACTTCACCGGCATCCCTAATAGAGAAAGTCCTCTTTCTCTGGTAGATTGCTCCAGCAGAAGCACCATAGGACCCGTTGCCATAGAAACAAAACCTTTTCCTTCTCGTATTTCAATAATGTATTGAAGGTTTTCAGGGCCTTTTCCCCTTTTTCCTCTGCTTGGCCTTTCAGCATTTACTGTGCATCGTATGCTGGAAGTGCAATGCCCTCATTCTTCAAAACCCAAACAAAAAACAACCTGCAAAATTGATCTTCCATCTCAACTGACTCTCTCTTTGCCATCCTTCCCTGTTATTCCTTGTCTCTGTCATTTGATGGCTTAGGCTTTCTATGGCAATCTAACTCAGAAACAGCAATATTTGCTTTGTGTGATACAAAGTTCCTTTGCCTGTGCCCAAAAGCTCTCCCCAAGGGTGAGGGAGAAGCCCTGCTGCCGTGGACCTGTCTTGCAGATGAAGTTTTTCCCTGTTACACAATGCAGTTGAATGTCTTTTGGGGTATTGGGGGTGAGGAGGCAGGAGGTGTAAGGATTTCCACTCATGGGAAGAAAGTGATGAAATGTGCTTTCACAGCAATGATTTCCATCTCTTCAGTTTCAATGCCTTACAGCCTCTGCTGCGAAACCTACAACCCCAGCCTGCTTTCTTCATTGCATAGAGCTGGGTGCACCTGCTTATTAGAGCCTCCGTTGTTGAATAGTACAACAGATGAAAGAAGATATCTAGGAGCAGTTAAGCACTGAGCTTTAGAGATGGTCCTCACTATGCTGTGCAGCTGCCCGTTTCCTTGCATAGTCCATTCCTCTAACAAGCCCTGCAGTTCCCTCTAAACGATGCATGTCCCACTGCAGTTCCTCCCCTATGGTCTACAGGCAACTCCCGGCTCATGAAAACCTTTATGAAAAACCTAGAGAAGGGTCTTAGGTTGGTGGTCATCATGGTACATTCCCTCAGCATTCATGGGCTGCACTTCAGATAAACATTATTATGAGCACATCCCCTAGTCACYGCTTCCCTCCGCTCTTTATGGGCCCCTCCAAAAGCACAGCTTTGGGTACCTTTGGTCTTACCTGCTAAGCTGACTACAAAGTATGTAGTGTGTTTGGGTTTTGTTGCTTCTAAGTGTGTGGGAATAACTGTCAGCCCTAGAGGGCAAACAGTGTTTTCTAGAAGATTAAAAAAAGAAAATGGCAATTTATTTGAATACAGCAGGCGTTTGGACAGCACTGAAGGCATCCTCTGACCCATCAAAAGAATAAGCTAGGACATCAAAAAGCACTAGAGAATGCACAGGGTTACTGTGTTTACCTGCCAAGAATAAGAAGAGGAGCTGGATCTCATAGCTGAGATACTGAGATGGGATGACAAGAGAGCAGATAAACAACGACCAGTCTTAATGGGTGTTAGGCCCGCTGCAGAAAGAGAGAAAAATAAAAGGACGGGTTTCCTATGATTCCAATTGCTCCTCTTTGGTAGTATGGGAACACATGCCCTAAACCATCGTCACTAACTCCCCATCACCTACAGGAACTGGCCCACACCAGGAGAAGGGTCAGAGGGGAACATTACCAGAGCTCGATGTGTGCACTGCTGGAAGGCTTAAGACTGCAATAGCACAGCATACATGTGTGACTGCCTCCCAGGGAGATTAGTCTCTGCTGCGTTCTTATCTGTGCTCTCAAACAGAGTCAAGCTGCTGGGCTAAGTCATTATTTGGTTTGGAGACCTGTAACTTGGGCTAGAAAAAGGTTTTGATGGATTCAGCGTTGGCGAAATTCCCACAGAGTCCGTGGAAAACGTTGTTTGCAAGTCAAAGGTGTGCATATGGCTGTGGGAGGTGCCCTCTTTCTGGGGAGAAGAACCACAACAGTGAGCACTGGAAGTCATGGAAGGCTTTGCTCCCCAGATCCAAATGACACAGGGAGGCAAAAGTGCTAAACCACACTCTCAGTTCACAGCCTAATGACAGAATTGTCTACCGCCAAGGAAAGTGCTTGAGACTAAACCATTTTGTAATTGCACTGTAAACTCATAATTACTTATTGCGTTTCCTTCCAAAGATGCAGGGCTGAACAGTGTCTCTTATTTTGTAGCAATTACCAATAACAAATGGTTTAGTTAAAGCTTAGTAAAGATACTTTTGGTCAAAGCCTCTATTTTTCCAGTGCGGACTAGAACTTAGTATTTTTGGCCACAGCCCAAAGAGATGACATTTCAAAGTATGAATAAAACTAGCATAACAACTTGCAATTGTGCGAGGACAACTAAGATCTACATTTCCTGTAATTCCTTCTGTTGTCTGCTGTTTTTTCTCATGATCTGGACCATCTCGGTTTGGTTAAACAGCCAAATAAAAAGACAAGAGCCATCTTTCTGCTACAGTTTTGTCTAGTGCCTTGCACAAGAGCTGTTGGGGACCACTGCTGGGGGCTTAGGTGTGGGGCCCCACCAGCAGAGATGAGACTGCTGCTGCGATGAGATGAGCAGAGCTGGACTGCACAGAGTTGGGAGGGTGGTCCCATGGGAAATGTAATCATCACGCTGGTGCCAGTCACAGTGGCACTGGGGCTTAAATCCCCATCATCAGGGTTATCAGAGTGATCAGTGCTTGTAGGAAAAGGGGAGCAGTTTAAGCAGATGGGATATCTCTAATCTTCCTGTAGTTGTGTTTGTGCATTGGTGCCATGAGGGCAAATAATCTGGACATCTAAATCCCTCGTCTACACTTGGAGTGTATCCAAATGGACGTCAAGGTAAACAATCACAAATCCTGGCTTGGACTGTCTACCCTTGAGGCCTCCAGTGATGTCACCAGGCTGGGTGGTTGTGGACTATGGTCCCTGCCAAATGTGCACAAGGCTTACTCTGAACGTGTCCTTTGGAGCAGAGCAGCCTTCCCGGCATGGCTTTTAGGAGGCAACCCCTGCGCTGGCACCCGAGCCAGTCTGCAGCCTCATCTTGCAGTGGAAAGGGGCTCTGGGACTAATAAAAAGCAGGAATTTGGGACAGCTGGGAGCGCGTGGGTGACAGCCTCTCCCAGGAGATTTTGTGTGCACACCGGTTTCCCAAGGCGAGGGTCTGTGCTCTTCAGACGGCAGCAACGTGAGGCTGTGGGGGCTGGCTGGGCTCCTTGTGGCTCTCTGCTGTACGGACGTGCCGTGAGGCTGTGCTCGGGGGCTGCCTGGCTTCGAGGGTATAAGTCGGCAGAGCTGTGTGGCATGGGGTAGGAGGCCAGTCTGCTTTCTGGGCAAGAGGGAGGCTGCCTGCGCGTGCAGTTTGATTGCCGAAGGAGCAGACAGTGCACGTGCTTCTGCCCACCAAACCAGAGTCCCAGTTAGAGGTGTGCATCCTCCAGCCACCCCACCCCAACTCAGCACTGCTGGCCCCTTTCACCCCAGACCCCATAGCTGTCACACTGCTGTCTCAGAGCTTAAATGCTTCCTGCTTCCCTACCTGTCCAGAGGCTGCTTCCTATCCCCCCCCACAGACCAGTCCCAGCCCACCTTGCTTCTGTACCCCCCTCCCAGGCTCCTCCTAACTCCTTCAGAGCTGCCCACCTGATACATGAAGTCCACCGCAGCCCCCTCAATGCCTTTTTTTCAAATATTTCCCTCTTTTCTTCATTCTTGTCAGTGACAATTTCTGCAGGTTAGTAGAACCAGGTTAGTCTGCTCCAGCCAGCCCTCACCTGCCTCCCCAAGGGAATGATAGCTCCAGTGCATCCTGCAGATGTGCAAACAGCTGGATGCAGGAAGCATTTGCCAAAATTCCTCCTCTGGATGAATCAAAGACCACAAAAAAAGACATGTCTAGGGAAGACTTGACCTATGCTAGCCCTATTGTTGACTTCTGCTAGGGGTACAGTAACTTCGTCTTGGTTTTTTTTTTAACTCTATCATTCGTTTAAAAAATGAAGGGGTTTGGGTGAAGGAGACCAAACTAATTGGGCATTTGGGCCAAGTTTGTGAAAAGATCTTGGAATTTTGAAACAGTTAATTTTGGACACAGCTAAAGATTTGATTTGGGTGATTTTGGAATAGGACTTAAAAATACTGAAAAATACAAATATTGTTTTTAAAAAAGTGACCTTGCTGAAAACAAGAAAAATAGGAACATCTTTTCAGAGTGATTAAATAGCTCCAAACTGTAAGAGAGGTCAGTTTGGAAAGAATGAAAGGGGTCAGGCTGGATCCAGCATAAACTACTTTGCTTAAAATCCGCTTAAAAATATTGTTTTGGGTTGAATCTTATTGGAGGCTATATAAAAATGAATAAACATCTCCCCAGCTCTACTTTACACAACAGTAAGAAATGCTAGAGGTGGACTTGCACGCTTTTGAATGGAGACAACCCTATTTTTGTATGGTACAGAAAGAAAGAGACAATCACGGCACAGAAGAATGTACAACCTCTAAAGAAAAGAACAGAGGGAAAAAGAAATACGAGGGGAAAGGATATATGCTGTCAGCAAAAAGGAAGCCTTGGCAATATGTATTTGTTTTATGGTGATATGTTTTATTAATGACTTTTTAAACACTGTTTGGGCTTGTTTAAACACCAGTTTTATACAGATTTAACTAAATCGGTTTACAAAACAATTGAATTAAGTCAGGCAATCTCTTAGAGCACAGACACCTGTATCATAAGTGTTTATATTGGCTTAGCTTGTGTCAGTAAATCATCCTTCCTTCACTGCCCGGCTTCTTCCCATGGCAGCCGTTYGATTGCATTGCAGGTGGCTTTGCCTCCCTCTCTCCCTCTGGAATTTGACCCCATCCCCCTGCAGCTGAAGAGCAGTGAGCTGGGAGAAGGACAGGCTGAATGCAGGCCTGTCTCCCTGGTGGGCTTTTCGGAAGGTGGATCCTGAGGAGGAAAAAGAGGCAGAGGGGAGGGCTAGTAGCTTTGCAGACGCAATGCCTGCATCAGCTGAGAGATGCAGCTTGCAGCCGACTACGGTGGAGCGCTGGCTCTCCCAACAGCCATTTTAGTTGCAGGAGCTCAGACCCAAGCAAAAAAAGTTTTTTTTTCAGAAAGTGAGCAGTGCACATGAAGACRTCACTTCTTCATGTTTTGTCCCCATGCTGGCTAATTTCCCCTGGCCCCAAAATGTTTTGTGAAAATGTCTTTTTGCCCAGGTCACAGTGATGCTGTTGCTACACAGATGCCTTTGACTCACACTGAAGCAGGATTCCTCACTGGCTTCTGCAGTGTGGGCGCCAGAGAGCTACAGAGCAGTGAGTGCCCCTTTCAAACCAACCTCTGTTGATCGACATCCCTGATGTTTTTGCACCTTCCTGCAGTTTACTTGTTGCCGGTGCCCACACGTTAGCGGACGGCATTTCAGACCTATGGCTGATGCACCAGGAGGAAGAGAGACGGCGGCCAGGGTCCATGGCGGAGCCACGTGGTTCCCAGCACCCATCCTGGAGGATTGGCTGCCTTGCACTCAGCGTGTCTTCTGGTGCATCAGCTGAGAGTGCTGCGCATACCCGGGCATCTGCAGGTGATGTGGCCATGTGGAAAAATAGGGAGTGGAGCTTTCCTGCAGTACGACAAGCACACCAGTTAAAAAACACTTATGTAGGCCTTCAATCAGGAAGGAAGAACATATTGTGCCCCTAACCAGTGTCTGGGTAACGTTATTTTTGCAGCGTTAATTTTGTAGCGACCTGTTGTAGGTGTCCCCCGCGGTGCAGGAGTGGTGTCCCAGACCGGACCAGGATGAACCTGTGCCGTCAGACCCGCTGGCCCCTCGGGACTCGGCGGGACCCTGGGGTGGGCGCAGGGGAGAAGGACCCTCCCGGGCCTCTCGTCCGGGAGAGCAGGTGGACAGCAAGCTGCCGAGGGGCGGGAGGGGCAGGGACAGCCCACCCTTCCAGCAGGACCCACCAGCAGCCTCTCTGCCCAAGGGTCAGCCAGAAGACACCTGGGGTAGCGAGGAGTGGGGGCGAGCACACACAGGGCCCCCCCAGGCGCCTCACGCAGGGACAAGAGCTGTGCGAGGGGGGAGTTGCCCTCACAGCCGCCCCGGGGCGGGAGCGGACGGCGAGGCCGCAGCCGGCGGAGCTGCCGGGCCGCGCCGCCACCGGGGTGCGGCGGGCGCCACCTTGCGGGCGGCGGCGGGTGCGGCGGGTGCCAGCCCGCCCGGGCGGAGCGGGGCCGGGCCTCGGCCGCGGGGCGCTGCCGCCCCCCCGGGCTGCCAGCGCCCCCCGCTGCGCCTCCCCTTTGGGGCTGTGTCTGCGGGGCTCCGCACCTGCCCGGCCGCTTGCCGCCCTCCCTCGCCTGGCGGCACAGCTCCTGTCCCTTTATTAATTTCTGCTTCACACTTCCTCTCGCCTTGCCTCGCTGCTGCAGCCGTCCAAGATGCTCGCTCTCACTAGGGCATCTTTCCCAATCTGGTACATATCAAGCTAAATGAGGTATAATTAGGAATAATTATGGCATGACATGGTCTGGAATGAGAAGCAGATGGGGCTTCCCCCAGGATGGTCCAGGTTGGATTTCAGGGAGGAGGGGACGGGGACAGAGGGGACACATGGCAGTCTTTCATAGTTTCCTACCTTTCGTCACCTCCATTGGCAGGGGCTGGAGACAACATCCTGGCAGCAAYGCCCTGCAGTGAGACCAGCCTATGAGGTCCGTGCCGTGAGACACCTGTCTTGGTCACTGTGGCTACTCTGTAGTGGCTTTACAAGTCGTTCATTCTGTGTTAGAAGAGCAAAGCAGCACTTGTGTTTGGCCATGTGTGCTATCCCTCTGACCCTTCTATGCAACATTAGTCCTAATTTTACAGTAACATATGGAGTTTTTCTCTAGGAAGGAGGTGGAAGAGGGAGAAGTGAGGAGTGTTGGCTCTTTGGTATAGGCAGAAGACTCTGGTGCTGAGCTGCAGAGGCCAAGAAGGCGTTTTCACCTATCTTTTGTGCCCCTTCTGAAGGACACTCAGCTGCTCTGTGTTGTATGGTGGGCTGTGCATGGGCAGTGATGCTGGAGAGGTGCTGGGCACCGTTAGGAAGAGGGATATTTAAGGGAAACCTCAGCCTTTGGCTTTTCTGGGAAGATGCTCCTTGGAAAGGGGGTAAGGGAGAGGCCCTTGCTTGTGATGTTTCTGGCACATTTATTTGCCTTGGTGCCTGTACAGGGACAGGAGGGAACGTGGGTTTTGACTGGAGATGTGTGTCGCAGTGGATCCACATGGCTGTGTTGTGGAAGGGGAAGGGTAAGAGTGTGAGTTGTCATGTGAGCATCCACTTCTCATTAAAAACTGATGTCATCCACAAGAAAATCCAGGACTAAAGGAAGCTATAACCACTCTCTTTTCCCATTACAATAATAGGAGATGTTGGAAGGCTTTATCGCTGGCATTTTGTCACTCTTGCATATCTGGGTACATCCCTGTGGGGAGAGAGCCAAACCTTACCACACAGGAGGTGGTGATAGCATGGGGTAGACTTCAACGCCAACTAAAGCACTGCGTTTATGTGCCTCTTTAGCTACCTTGCTGTCTGGAGGCATAGACAGGAGGCAAGAGGCCAGACTAGCCCAGGTCTCAGCTCAGGTTGCTGGGAGTCAGGACAGGTGGCAATACAGGAGCATTGTGCTGCTCTCACCTTCACCCGCCCTCTGCCCTCCGACTCCCCAGCCATGCCCTCGAGGCAATACCTGACATGCAGAACAACTGGTTTTCTTTCACCCCTTGCTATACAACCCTGGCTGCCGGGAGAGCATCCAGAGGGAATAGTTTCTTCCCTTTCCTCCAGGATAAATCTTGCTTGTTGCTGAGAGGCATTTTGCACTTAGTTTTTCAAGCAGCCATTCTTTAAGCTTCTTCTGCCTCTAGTTACCAAAATCATAGATTTGCTGTTCCCAGCAAAAAGCCTTTTTTCTACAAAATGAAGGCAAAGCAAGATTTTCTTAAGAATGTTATGGGAGATGGATGGGTGCACCCAGGAGTACTCAGGAGCTGCAGGCTAGTTCTGCTTGGACATACAGTCATCCCATGTCTGCTTCTGTTCAGCTAGTGTTGCTTGTGACATCTCCAGTACCCCACATGGTTGAATTCAGCCTGCTGACCACTACTCTCACCATCTTGGGGTAGATTAGCTAGCATCAGGTCTTCTTCCTTGTTGCAAGGTTTCTGCCATGTCTCATATGTAAATGAACTGCCCAGTTCAACAGTGGACTTGCAGAATAATTCCTCCTAAGGAGCTGCCTCTGCGCTGTGATAGTGCTGGCTGTAGGTTTTTAGTTTGCTGGGGCTTGGAAGCTCTGGCTTTGCCAAAGGCGATGGCTTCTTCATGTTTTTCCTGGTGAGTGGGAATGAAAAGCAGTATTTCTGATTTTTCCTCTGCAGGGAATTTTCAAAATGAAACTGAAGAATCACTTCTGGAAAATCAGTCTTGTCATCTCAGAGTTCTTTAAAAGTGCCATGCTGTTAACACCTTTTCATGCCAGAACAGTTGAAATACCTATTATTCTTATTTCATTTTCAAAACCACTGAAAGGAGGATTTTTCTTAGTATCTCCTGAAACCCCTTTTCTAGAATAGCTGTTTCCATTTCTTTTATAGTGAAATATTTTAACACACTCATAGAAAGGGAGGGTGGGTTCATCTTGTTCAACTTTACTCATAGAAAAGTTAAGCATTTAAGCACAGCTTGTTGTTTGGGGTCCTTTCACAGCCAGGGAGGGAAACATGAATCAACAGCATGCTCCAGTGAGGTCGTGCTGTAACTTGAGCAAGAAGAGATGTACCTCCATCTCACAGAGCACTGAGCGAGCAGTACTGCCCACTTCTTGTTTGTTTTGTGATCAGACCCACTGAATCGCCCTCTGGATGTTTCTGTTTCTCCCCTTTTGCTATAGAGGGAACACAAATGACTAGTTTTGTGCTGATGCCTAATTGTTAGATAGCTAAAATTAGTGTGATGAATGTTACCCCACAGGTCTAGTTCAAATTTGAAAATGGGAATTAGATATTTATGTCATTTGGACATTTTCGAAAATGTCCTCACTGGTAAACGCAATCATCAGTACCCTCCATACCCCTTGAGTATGCATAACTGAAGCTTGGCTACTTCAGGAGATATTGGTTGGCTTCTTGGAGGGATATTGCTCGTGAGCATAATGCTGTTGTTTGCTTATACACTGTGACACATGCTGTGTTCACACACACTGATTTTGCCCCCCTTGGGCACCCTAGATAGCACTTCTTCTGTGATGGCATCTTTCATCATGTCCAGTTTTAAGAACTATCTTCATCAGCAAGACAAACTGGAGAACATTTTATGCTAGAATCATTCTAAGAATAGAAATCTGCTGGATATCTATGCAAGATGCCTCCTGGGTTTATTGCCAGGTGGGCTCTTGGATCCTTTCTTGGAAGTATAGGTAGACAGTCTATTTGAAGCAGATCAAACTGGAAGACTCTGTGCTGGCTGTTTCATGTAGCCCCACAGGTTATAGACTTGTAGCAGTATATGTACCTTGAACTTGCCCAGTGCTGGGTTCTGGCAAGCTTTCCAGCTGAGTTTACTACAGTTTGTAGTAACTGAGACATAGTGGGGACAATCCACAGGAATGATGGTTATGGAATGGAAATAATCTCACCTTCCCTGGACTGCTGGACACCTMAGGGTCAGCATCTGTAATTTAGATACCAAATCAGATTTAGAAAAGATATGTGTGCCTAAAAGGAGGTTGCAGCGAGGTGGGTGTCGGTCTCTTCTGCCAAGCAACTAGAGATAGGACGAGAGGAAATGGCCTCAAGTTGCGCCAGGGGAGGTTTAGATGGACATTAGGAAAAATTTCTTTACTGAAAGAGTGGTTAAACATTGGAACAGGCTGCCCAGGGAAGTGGTGGAGTCACCATCCCTGGAAGTATTTAAAAGACGTGTAGATGAGGCACTTAGGGACATGGTTTAGTGGGGCTTGGTGGTGTTGGGTTGATGGTTGGACTTGATGATCTTAGAGGTCTTTTCCAACCTTAATGATTCTATGATTCTATGATTCTAAGGTTGGCTTCTCACGTGATCTGTAGATGCCCCCAGGTAATTAGTTAAAGAAGGCTGATAAGGAGATGTCTACCACTCTTAGAAACTTTTTTTTTTTTTTAAATAAATGTCTTTATCTGCATTTTTAGGTTTCTGGATATTTTTGTAGATATGATCTACTCTCATCTCTATCATTCCAGCTCCAGTTTGAAAAACCCAACTTGGCATAAGCAAGCATCTATTCTAGTTCSTTTTGGTTCTGGCTGGGGTTGCTTCTAACATGGAGAAGTGATGGGGCAGCTCAGTCCAGATCATAGGAATTATTGTCTTTGCTGTTGTCTCAGTTTATGCACTGCAGGCTGACCCCAATGAACAATAGATAATGCAGACTACCTCCCCTTTCTCTGTGTCTTCTCCACATTTTGGCACTTACCAGCTGATACAGGGACATGGCTCTGCCTGGAAAAGTTGGTAGGAAGCATGGCATTAACCATTCACTAATCAGATATTGTAGAGACTCCTGGTTACTGACCATTCCCACAGTGGTTTTGTTCTGCCTTCATCATCCTCAGTTGTAGCAGCTGGTAGGATGCGCACCAGTAAGGATATTTGCTGCTCAGCATATGGCCGAGTTTCACCTTGAGACCTCAGTTCTGTCAGCAGTTTAAAGATTAAATGCCACTTCTCTAAGTGAGTGTCAGAATCACCACAAAAATCACTGAGAGCTAAGAGACATAATCCCTTAGGAGCATCTCATTGATCCTCTCATGGTTCCCAAGCAGCGTGTAGTCCTGAAGGCATGACTGTCCATTTCTCCAGATTGGTTGTTTCAGTTACACATCCCTTGGGCTTGTCAGGGGGGAAATTTGTATCCTTGGAAAGAAGCAAAAGTCAAATAAAAGCTGCTCCAAACCATACCAAACAGCATTACTTGCTGCAGTAAAGTGCAGGTGTCTCCTGGGACTGGAAAGCAGCTATTTCTGTTGGTCCTGCTGAAACTAGCCTAATTCCACTGTCTCCAGTGGAACAGTGCATGCTATGCAGCTTGGTTATTGCTGCTGGCATCCAGCATGGGGTCTAAAAGCTGCTGTGCTGGAGAAAGATCTTTCTTTATGTCTTCACCCAGATTCAGAAGGTCTAGGATCACATTCTCCCCACAGCCAGCTGGTGAATGTGTGTGTCTATGTGCAGCGCCCTCAAGAATTGTTAACAGATGCCCTGCATATTGCATGAAYGATGCTTTCCCAAGGAAACATTCTCTTTTCCCTTTCTTTTTTTTTTTCCCCATCTTCTTCCCTCTCTTCGTGTTTTCTGAAGTGTCTGTTGTTTTCTGATATTCAGTCTGTGAAGATGAAAGGTGGCTTCTCCTGCATGTGAAGGCATGGAAACAGCAGTCATATTACTGGGGCAGTGTTCATGGGCATTTTCTCCAAAAAAACTGTTGAGAAAAATTTTTCCCCTTGGTTTTTTTTACTGCATAGGAGGAAATGCAATGAATGGGGAGACTTGCCTCGTATTTAGCATACACAGGCGTTTTGGTATGAATTAAGGAGTTGACTTCAGCTGATCATTTCTCACACATACCCAGAGCCCTCTGGTGGTCACTGAAGATTTTAAATTTCCATTTTTTGAGTTTTATCCAAACATATATGGCCATTTGTAAGACTTATTTTGTGTGTGTGTGTGTTTTAAGGGGGAAATTTGCAAATGTTGGTGTAACATTTTTTTCATTATTTTCACACACATTTTCACCAGTTCTGTCTATTAAAAATGGTATTGTTCTGTTGCCCAGTAATGTTTACTTGGAAAATTGGCTTGGCCTGAGAAGTGCCATATTTACTCTGCAGGCAATGGAAGCTGTTGCTGTGCAGTTAAAGAAAATTCAGGGAGTGTTTTGGAGTTGGAATTAATTTCAAATTAATATGTACTGAAACTTTGACTTTGCCATAACATTTCCTTTTAAACCTCCAGCTCAGAAGCAGATTTTTAAGTACTCTCCAAGGGTGGCTGACTCTGTGGAGGAGAACAGGGAGAGTGGTGGAAGAAGGGGAGAGGAAGGACACGTGAAGAGTCAACACAGAATGCTGCTGCATTTTCTAGATGTCACCCTTCCTTCACCCTTCTCTTCTTAAGCACTTTAGCTGAAGCAGCACCACTGGCTGGCTGATTACCCCAGACTCTTAAGAACGTAAGATTGGCCATGCTTGGTTAGACCAGAGGAACATATCTTCTGGTGTCATTCCTCCAAGAGGCATCATGATCAGAAGGTGGTTCTCCCAGGTTAGACTCACATCTTGCACTCCAGGTGTGCTGATCCCTGTACTATTAAGCTATGCAGCAGCTTTCTGTCTGGATCTGAAAACCAAACCTTCCTCTTCATGCTGTTGTCAGACTTTGACCCTCCCACAGTCTACAGGACACGATGGAGGTCATCTCTGCAGATCTATCTAGAGAACAGGAGCTGCTCTCCTTTAAGAAATCACAGGATACAGTGAATTACGATGTAAACACTCCCCTCAAGATGTCTGTCATGCAGGGTCCCTCATCCGTGTGTTCCTGGGACATCCCAGTACAGACCAATACAGGACCTCTGGAAAAAACTGCCACCTTCTGAATGAGTGGGGCTGTGATTTGTGTGCTGGGCTGGCCAGTGAAAGGCTGCTAGCAGTGGAAATCCAGCAGGGAACAATGAGATATTTCCTTTTTTTGCCAGCTGAGGAAGGATGCAGCTGCCCCTTAGGAGGAAGAGGCAAAGGTCAGCTTGGAAGGAAGGAGACTGACTTATAGCAGGAAAAGAGAAGGGCATATGTGATCTTTTTGGTATTCAACATGCAGTAAGCTTTTGTGTGTGTGTTTTTGTGCATGCACACCCAGCGGAACTTAAAAACCTGTTCCCAGAAGGCTCAGATAAACCTATACCTTTTAACCTTTGGGGGCAAGGCAGCCATGTAGTCCCTTTGGGGTGCTGGCAGTGAGCTCATTGCTCGGTGGTTGCAGGACAGATTATGAATGATGTGATGTGTCCAAGGCCAGCCAAGGAGCAGCCAGAGGGGAGACCTGCTGCAGAGCTGGGGCCAACCTGATGCTGCTGCTCCTGCCATCACACTGAGAACTGTAGCAGTTTTGGATTCCTTGCTTTCTGGGTAGGCACCACCCCAATCTGATTACTAAAATGCTGCCTATTTGCACGTAAGTGGGTAAAAGAATTATGGCGGTCGCTTACGAAATATCGCTCTGGCAGCACTAGGCATCTGAAGAAGCAGCCAGGGGGGCAGACAGTTTGTATAAATTTTCTCATGACATGGGCTGAGTCTTCATCTTGTTGCTGAGCTGGCTGGAAGCTGTAGGGGTCAGGCGGAGGCCTGGGAGCCAGGCTGTTCTCAGATCGCTGTCCTGATTGTACTCTAAGTAATCTCTCAGCCACAATTCTCTCTTGCATTGAATAGCAATAATAGCCTTTACCTGCCCTTCCAGGCTGCTGAGAAAATGGAATAGTTAATCAATTTGAAGATGATATGATATTGCAAGCCAAGCAGATCTGGGCCTGATCTACCTTTGGTGGAGAGATCTGGGTGATACAGTAGATCCCATTAGGATCCTGTCTGTGACATAGTACAGAGGTGATGGACTTGATGGCCCTTCTGTGGTCCAATAACTTGTATCAAGCAAGAGAGTCTTAGTTCCCTTCTTATTACAGGCTCGTTAGCATTTTCACAATGATATGGCTTGGTTTGAACTCTTGACCTCGCCTTTCTTTAGTGTCCTAAGCCAGCCCCTGATACGCACTAAAAAAAGATTCTTTCTTTTCCGATCTCAGAGAGAATAAAAATCAAATCCCTACAGAACAAAGAACCTCGAATCGCTACAGAGCAGCAGGAAGCCAAGTCAAGCCATTGGACAGCATGAGAGCTTTGAAAGCCTGGATTAAATTGCCAACTCACTGAACGACCCTCCTGAAGAGAAGAGATGTCACCTTTCAGTCAGAGGTGGAAACTTGTCCTCCTCAGTGCATGCATGCACGTGTGAGGGAGGCAGGCAAGCACGGGGAGGAACAAGGCTGGTGTAGCACCGCAGACTCCTATCAGGAGCAGAGTGCACTGGGTTAAGTAATTTGCAGCAGCTGAGATGGTCTGTGCTGGCTTATGAGGTGCAGAGGAGGTCTGTCCAAGTCCTCTACCAGGTAACTAGCTTACCCGACAGTCCATTCTCTGTTATATTCTCTCAGACAGCAGCTGGCTGTTCTTCCCCATCCTGGTCATCTTTTAGATTTCTGCAGTGGTAATGGACACAGGAGAAAAGAGAGGTTATTTTGCTCCAGAGAAATAATAGGATTGTATTGTTGCTTTTGAACATTGGAAAAGAAAAAAAAAAATTGTTCAGAACTCCTTCTAAAACAGAAACAATCTTGGGTTCCTCTGTTCTCTGGAATTAGGGGCTAGTGTGCCACCGAGTTTTTCCATTGGAGCCTGCAGAAGTAATGTGATTTACATCCTACAGGCAGATGGCCTTATATCCGGAGATTGTAGCCTCATCCCTCGATGTATGTTCCTTTTCCATGAACCAAAACTTCAGGATCCAACTCAAGAAAAAAGCTCCATTCCCTCCCTCTCTTCCCCCATAGCCAGGCATGATGGTATTTTCTCACACACCTGCTGATGAGAAGAGCTGGGTACCTACCTCTAAAGTGGTCTCTGTCCCCCTTAGCTCTGGTCTCTTCTTCCAGCTGCTGTGGGGCTGAGGGCTGCTGGAACCACTGTAGTGCTGCCAGCCCATCTCCCACCAGGCAGGCTTTCTGTGTTCAATAAACTATGCAATAGCCTTAAGCCATTAGGCTGTGGCTGCTACTTTTATTTTGTGACATTGAGGTCAACACTTACTGTATTCACATGTGTGGCTCTGTAGGTCAATGCAAATCAGCCCAGGAGGAACTTTTCCACTAACATTATTGGGAACTGGGGGAAAGTGGTGCTTTCACCTGGGGGACTGGCAGGAATTGCTCTTTGTAATCTGCTTCCCTCCTGCTGCAGCACGGATTTGGGGCAGGGACAGGAGGGAGGGCCCTCTTCCATCTCAGCAACGACAGCATGAGAATTTGGTCTATGTATCTTTTAGGGCAGTTGCTTTCCTGATGTTTTTCTGACAAAGCTCTTAATTCCTTTTATTGATGTAATAATTGATCTCCTGATAGTGCAGCCTGAGATGGTGCTAAGCATTTCCGATGGGCTCAGATTAAATAGCATACAATTCCTCCATTCAGCTGTGAAAACACCTCCCTGAAATTATCCTGTAGATGAGATCAGGATGAGGTAGGCTACCTCTGGCTTGTCTGTAGCACTTCAGAGGAAAGTTGAGCATCCCACGGGACATTGTTTAGGGATAACCTTCCCGGAGGCATACTTTCTGCTTAATCCCTGCCACTTAGAAGCTGTTTTTTATGTCCTGCAATAAACACAAAGCTCCTAAAAATTCCCGTCCATTGCAAGATGCATGAATCTTGCTCTACAGTTTGCTAAATTCTTAACCTGAATGACATCTTACAGCACTAAGTTCCACAAGTTATTTAGATGCCATGTGGAAAACATTTCACTGTACCTGCCTCTGTTGTAATTGAATGCCCTTCCATTTCCTGCACAAGGTAGTAATTTTGCCTTCTCCTTCCTTTGATATTTTTATCTATTGCAGCCCTCACTTATTTATTGCCTCTTGAAACCAAGCAAAGCCAATCATTCTCATCTCTCTTGATGCCACAGTCTCTTTACTCCTCTGGGTTTTTGCCCCTCTGTTTCTGGTTCGGTTTCTGTGATGTCTTTCTTGATATCCTGGTCCCACCGAAGTTAGAGTGGATGGCTTTGTTAGTGCCTGGGTTTCACTTCAAAAGCTTGGAGGGAGAGTGCTGTTTCAAGTGAAGGTGCATTTGTCTTTTGTATTTTCCATCCTCTTACATACATTTAAAATCGATACACCTGCCTTTGCAAGTTACTGATGCTACCAGGTATTCAGGTTATTCCATGCTCTTAGAGGAAGAAATGCCTAAGTGCTGTGATAACTTTAATTGCTTGTCAAGACATTTGCAAAAATTTAATAGTAGCTGCTGTTTGCCATCCAGAAAGTGCACTCAGGTTCTCTAGGATGAATTATGCTGGAAGAAGTGAATTTGTCATCCTTATCAAAATTATCAGCTTGCATTACTTTCCATAAAGATAATGATTCCAACTCAGCTAAGTGATTTCTATGTTTTAGCCCTAAAGTTCTTCATGATCTCCAAATAGTTAAATCCATCACATGCTTGGCATTGGCCTCAGAGATTTTACAAGGATGAAAACTGGTATTTAGTGTTGTTAGCTTTTTCTTGAAGGATAGTAGTCTTTGCTGTGGGTACCTAGGTCTGTATTTAATTGAGGGAGAAAATGCTTGAAAAGGTATGGTTGGCTTCAGCTCTGATGTCTGAGACACGGAAGAATGAATCACCAGGGTGGAAGAATTGCTTGCTTTTTTTTCCCTTGATAGCCCCAGCATGGTGTCAGGCTGGAACCTGCAAATTTATAGCTTCAAACCAGCTTTGGATATGTAGATGCCACGTGGATTCCCTGTTCGCTTGCAGGTCAGACCGCAGGCCTGGCATGCCGGGCTGCTGTAGATAGAGGGGCACAGCTATTCATGAATTCTGAGCTGGTTTTCTGCTCTCTCCCTTGGTTCATCTACAAAGCTTCAGGCCTCTTTCCTGGCCGGGAATTCCATCATCGTGAGACCTCAGACACTTGGTCCCTAGCAGATTTGGAGTAAATAAATAGTAAAAATGCTGATGAGGACAAAGACAGTAATAAAATTCTCCTGGAAATAGTGAAACCAGAGTCTGACGGACAAAGATTGATGTGCCTATGAATGGATATGGGTGGGTAGGAGGCTGCTGAACTCACGATCTGTCAGACTGACCAGAATTGCTTCATCGTCTCATCTTATTCTCCTCCTGGTTGGTATCCATCTGTTGTCTCTTGTCTTAGCATATTAATTTAGGCTTGTAATTGTATCCCATCATCAAAGGGAAAGAAAAGGCTTTTAAAATAAATGAGTGTTGGAATTTAACCCCATCCATAAAACACTCCAGTCCTCTTGCTATCCCTCAGCTCTTGTCCCCAGTCCCACTCCTGGCTTTGCTGCTCTGCCAGACAGATACACCTCCCTGTATTTCTCACTTCACTTGTCCATGCTCCTCCCACCCTGATCCTGTCCTCCCGGCCCACATGTCTCGGGTCACTGGCTCTGTACTGCCTCGAGGACTCCTGAGCAGAGCTGGGACCTCAGGGGCCTGTGATGTGGTTTTTGTTTATGGAGGTCTCCTCAAGCTGTCGACGTGCTCCTGTTGAAGAGAAGATGGCAGACAAGGGTTTTCTTCTGCATAGTCAGTGGCTGGACGTCTACTGTTTTCCTGCCCTTCTCTCTCTTGGTAGGCTTCTCCCCATTCAGCCTCATGACCTCCCACAACCCGTGCAATAGTCTCCCTCCTAGGAGCCTCCCAAGTGCCTTGCCCAAGTGCCTTGCCACACAGACAAGTGCCCCTCTTGAAGATACTCTCCTTAGTCACTTGCAGGTTTCCTGGGGGGAAGGAGATGGGAGTTGGTCACCTTTATCCATCTAGGCTTGGTGGAGTTAACCTGTCCTGTCAGCGACTTCCTCGTCAATGCAACTCTCTGGGATGGCTTTCACAGTGCTGAGGAAAAGGAGTGCACAGGGAGGAGTGGGCAGTTGCCCTCCACCAAGCTGCCTTGAGGACTTTGGTGACTGCTTTCCCTCAAGGCATCATGCTTTCACAGAGGAGAGGACTGGGTGACTTGTTTGTACTGTGAGGGCTTGAAGAGTCACATTATGCACAGAGGCTCTCAGACGTTGCACAGAGGCATGAGAGCATAGAGATGCTGGCTCTGGGAGACTTGGTGGGTTGAGAGGCTCCAGGCAGTACCCTGATGCTTGAGTCATTTGGACTACCTGTGCCCTGGGCATCCTAGAAGGATCTGAGACTCTTGTGATCCCTTACTTCTCATTGCTTCCAGCTGGGAGTCATTGGGGTGGGCTCTTTGGTCCAGTCAAAGTTTGTGGTGTTGGGGTTTGGCCTCAGAAGTGCTGCTGGGGGTTGTATTGTGGCAGGGTAGACCCGTTCTCAGGTACCAGTTCCCTGAAGGGCTTACACTCATACTTAGCTCTGTTATTGCACTGCAGGATACTCTAGACCGTGATTTATGAAAACCCTTAAAGCTGTGTTTGAGCACTCCAAATTAGACTTCCCCACCTAACAGAATTATTGTGAGGGGAAACCAATAATTCAGGGTATATTTGATCCTGTGAGGAAACGGAGTGGGCACGGAGTTGGGCAGGAAAATTAACACAAGGTGCAGAGAGTATTTCTGAGGCGCTCAGATACTGGAAATGCTTCTGTAAAGAAAATCTGGAGTAATGGTTTGGTTATGGATTACTTTGTGGCTTTCATTGCTAATTGTCACAGGGGATTACCTCTGCATTGGAAGAAGGCACCAAAATAACTGTTCAGTATAGAAGATGGAGAACATCTCCATTTATAAAAGGTCCAAAAATGTTCAGTGTGCAGCAGGTGAGGGATGAGTAGCAATTAAGGCTATGGTTTTGAGCAGTAGATGCTGAAGTGCTGATATTGTTGTTGCATCCAGCATGCTCCCCAGGATGGAGAAGGGCTGGCGTTGGCAGGAGTAAATGGCTTATGCATAGTGCTAATGCAGAAACTGGTTAACTCTATTGCAGACAGGGTTAGAATTAGAACTGGGCTAGGCAATGGCTGCACTGCTACCAGGGGTCTGGCAGGGCAAGGGTGAATGTCTTACCCATAGTCCCAGAGCTGTGAGGATCTTTGGGCCCAGACTTGTTTCCAAGCAGTTGAGCTATCCCTGAACTCAGCTGGATCCCATGGCATATATATATGAAATAGCTTTCAGTCTTGCCCTGGTGATATCAGGCCGCCGTCTTGCTCTTTAGGATCCACAGATATGCCAGGACTGTCAGGTCCTGAGCCCTGTGTAAGTGGCTGCTGAGAATAAAATGAGAGAAGACCCTGAAGGGGTACTTAAAGCAAACATTTAGGCACTGGTATCGACAGAGGTGAAAGTGCACCAGCTTAAATTAAGCATTAGTTAGAACAATGCGAAGTTAGTGCATCTTGGGGGAAAGAAATGAAGAGCTGGAAAGGCAAGATAACCCTAAAATAGCGGGTAAGCACCTTATCAGAGTCTGTGGTTCTGTATAGTCATCATCAACCTCATTAGTACATCTTAATTTTGAATTAACCTGTCATTTGCAGAACCAATTATAACTTCAGAAACTGAGGCGGGGGGGATAAAGAATTAATTAAGTTTAAGGATGCACAAATTGTTTAAAAATTGCTGGGTCTGAATTTCCTATCAGGTACAACGTATTTTATCCCATTTGCCTCTTCCTCCTTCTACCCGTCTGACAACTACTGAGCTGACAACTACATTGTTTTCAAAAAAAAGCTAAAGGAGAAGCAAGTGCTGTGGACAAGACACACAGCCATGTTTTTTGCTGACAAATCTCAGGCAGGTGCGTGGTCTGACATGCACACAGGTGGGCTGGCTGCAGGCATGGGCAGAGTGGGACATTTCCTAGGGAGGCAGGTGGCTGCCCAGAGCGGCAGAATGGCAGGACCTGCCGCTGCAAGAGGAGACTGGTACCAGCCACTTGAGCAGTAAGCACTGGCAGTCTCTGCCTCCTCGCACTGCAGGCAGAGCGGGGCAGCCTGGCTGGTGTGTCTGCCAGGAGCAGGTCTGATGGCATTTGGTCCTTCTGTCTCCCTGGGTGGAGTTTGTCCCAGCACTGRCTGTTGCTAACCTGCCCCAACACAGTGGCAGATCTTGCGTGGTCAGCGGCTCGGGTTTGGTGCTTTCATTGCTGTCACATGGATCTGATTTCCTGCCAGGAAAGAGAGGTTTTCTGTTTAAAATACAATATTTCCAGGGTCTTGTCACAGCTAATATACAACACCTTTTGTCCTGGGTGTCAACACTAAATTTTGCCTGTGCTGCTGGGCATTTTTGAACTAGCTCTGAACGTGTCTTCGCAGGCACACACATGCACGCTTGTACTTATGCAACACCCATTAACAGGAAAGAACACTCAGTGTAAACACATACACGCACAGAGCCATATGGACACATGCTCATTAATTGAAACCAGGCCCATGTACTGAATCTCTTTGTTAGCATCCAAATCCTGGCCAATCTGCCAGTACTTATGAGATGCAAGACTGGATCACTTCCATTGTCTGTCACTTAAAAGCTGAAAATTATTTCGCTGGCCCCTGGCCCTTGCTCCCATATTATTTGAGAAATAGCATTGACATTTTGTTTGAATGCACAAGTGGATATATTTATATTTTGTGCAGTATATTACACGTAAGCAATAGCTGATGCTTACTCCTATGCAGATGGTTAGCTCAAGGCATACAAATAGCTTAAGTTGTCAGATCCAGCTTAAGTGGACAGAAACACAATGAACTCCACAGGAGGGAATTTCTTCTGATAAGTATACTGCACACACTGGAAAACAGTCTTTTGATGATAAAAAGACTTAATTTGATGAACAAAATCAAGTACGCAGGAAATGTCACAATTAAGTTTGCTGTGTACCTGAATTAATTGCTTTGGCATCCCAAACTGTTCACGGATCTTTAAATATAAGAGCACATTGTGTTTCAACACAGGACCATGCCTCACTGAGCAGGCACAGCGGGAGCAGTTTTTGGGAGAGGTCAGAGCTCAGTAGCAATAAGGACTGCAGACTGCGAAGCCTTTGCCTTAGTCACTACAGATATTGGAAAGTTTGAAGAGAACGAGATGGAGGTCCCCAGGCTAGACGCAGAGGTATCTTCACATTAAGGCTGTTAAGTGCTGTCAGGACAATTCAGAGGCAGTGCCTGCCTCTGCCACAGCTTTCTGTGTGATGTTGTGGGGAGCAGTCAGATCGCTGTGGCCATTTACTGAGACTAAGTTTGTCAGTGCCACTTTACCCTCTTGTCAAATGAGAAAAGTATCTTACGTGTCCCCACATAAAGATATCTTAAGATCTCTCTCCAGTGTTTGAGGTCTGGTCCTGTGAGCAGATCCCTGTATTCTGCGCAGTGCTCTGTGGGCAGAAGATGCAGCCGGGTCTCACGTCATGAACACATACATCTCCTGGTTGTGACTTGGGTGTATAAAATTCTGCCCTGGAAGCCAGGGCTCCAGCAGCCTCTGTGGTGAGCAGCACCCAACCTTCAAACAGACCAAACTCTAGCTTTTCTTCTTGAGATTTTTCCAAAAGTTTCGGTCTGCCTGTCTCTGCTAAAAGAGCCTTTCTTTGGAGTGGGCAGGGAACTGCAGTGACCAACAGTGGAGTGAGCAAGCCAAGTCTGGCAAAATCTTTGCCTGGCGAAGGAGAGAGTCCCAGGCATGGGCACTTGGGAAGGGTGGGCTGGCAGGGAGAGCTTACTTGCAAGCATTTTAAGTCATCCAGTTGAATCCGTGCTCTGCACCAATGTTGCAGAATATAATTTTCCCGAGGACTTGGTATTTTAAAACACACTATATGTATTTGATCTGTCTTCCCTCTAAAAGACCATCGGGAAGATTTGCCAGTGATTTACTGTGCCCGTTCTGGGGGGAGGGGAAGCAGATCATTAAGCCTCAAATACAGCCTGCCAGCTGGATGGGCTCAATGCACAAGAAGGCGTAAAGTTGGGATGCAAATGTGCAGCACTTGGTTCTCAGCCAAGACATAGCTTGTGCTCAATTGTTTAAAAGCAGATCTACACAGACATGACTTATTGCAGGGGAGGAAAGGGGCTGATGGAAGCCCTTGGGGTCTGCTTTGCAGAAATCACCACTACAGCTGAAACCCATGGGAGCTGTGCTTTGAGTGCATGGAAATTTCTATACATGGGCTATTGGTGTCTTGATAGTGGCACCTAAGATTAATTGATCCTTTTGACATTTATCTTTGTGTTCTTGTGCTTCCCATCCAGAGGGTTCACATTGGTGGGAAGTTTCCTGGTGTTTCCCAGATCAGGAATCCTGACCTGAGGTGACTAGTGGCTTAAGGAGATGTGTGCAACCTTCCTTCTACCTCTGTGTGCAGGCAAGAAGATGAATACAGCTAGCCGTATTGAGAACATTACAGTGGGTTGTAGAAACCCACTCTTCTCTCTCTGCCTTTACCATGGACTCTGAATGTGATGCTGAGCGAATCACATACACCCAACTTTTCAGTAGTGGCAACGAGCTGTTTCCTTTTGTACATAGAGGCAGCCAGCCACCATGGTAGCCAAAATTAATGGTCAGCATTGCAGATTTTTAGTTGTGATCTGCCTATGAATCAATTCCCCTGTCTTTAAAATGCCTGTGATAATGGTTTGGTTTTGTAGGGGTGACTGGAAGACAAAAGTCCTTTTGAGTTTGGGAACTGCTCAGCGGTGATAATAATGAGGCAAATCAAAAAGCCCAGGAGGGAAGCAGAGTTCTGTATGCCATGCTGTGCGCTGCTGGCGTGCAGATAAAATCGGCCACAGAGTGAATAAGGAAGATAGCCTCATCCACAGAGCACTTCTGTGTGCTGAATGAGGCAGCGGGTCCAGTAGAAAGGGGAAGAATATAGGATCAGTTAATTAAAACTGTACCTCTATTATTATTTCTGCTTCTAAAGTTTGGTCCTTCTCCACAATCCATTTGGTATCAAATCAAGGGTGGGTGGGAATAAAATGCTTATTTTTAGAGACTCTTGTGGGGTTGAAACTTACATTTGATATCAAAAGCCATTTCCTGTCCATATTTGAATTTGGTATCATGCTATTCTGCAGCAGTTGCTAGTGGAAACTGTTGATGTGTTGGTACACTTCCATTATCCATCACTCTGCTCTGCAGTTCGGGAACTGGAAGGCGTGCAGGTGGCTTCATTTTAATATCTATTTAAAGTGTAAATGGCTGTCTGCAGTGCCCTTTGAAAAGGCAAGGGCTGTTAGAAACTTTCAACACTGGTAGGAACTAAGAGTGCACATGTGATAGAGAAGAGTGGCAAACATGATGCAAGATAATTGCTGATGGCTTTGAGGGTTAAAGCTGAGGCATTTGCCCTTTGAGTACCTGTGGGAGCTCTGGAAGGTGGCAGCACTGGGAAGCAAGAGGAAGGCAGTCCCCAAGGAAGTATGGTGAAGCAGGCAGCTGCCCAGGACAGCAGCTGGGGAGGTGGTGAGGGGTGAGCTGACCGCCAGCTTTACCTGTGCTGGCATGCATCAAGCATGGCCTAAACAGCCGATCCCCACTCCTGCCTGGAGGGCAGGATATCCCCTCCTTGCCCTCTGAGCTCTCTGCTGCTGGGGGAGGCACAGTTGAAGGCTATGGGGTAGCTGGACCAGTCCTGCCCCCCAGATCTCTGCTGAACTGCCTGCTATGTCCACAACCTTTTCCTTTCCCTTGTCCCAAGCACAGTGCATCACAGAAAGAGCCCGGCAGGTCCCCTCTGATTTCCCGCTCCTACGGAGGCAGTCTGGGAGGTGACAGCTGAGGGAGCTGTGTGCCGAGGGTGCAAATGGCTGGAAGGGAAGAGAGGTCTCCTCTCCAACACCTGAGAGGTTAGGCTGAGGGGGCAGAAGGAGGCACTTGTCCAAAGCACAACAGAAACTCCCAGAACTCCCCAAAGCCATGGCCTTTTCTGGGACCTCTCTCACCTCTGCCAGAGCTTTGATGACTGGATCAAACAAATGCTTTATAATTTGCAGAATCCTCTGAATTTGAGTGGAAAAACTCACCTCCTATGCTCAGCTTCATTTGTCTCCTGTTGTTTGGGCTCTGCCACACTTCCACTCCATGATTCCCTTTTCCCCAGCAAGAGAGCAGTTGTGCCTCTCTATGGGCATGCAATTATACAGCAGGGACCACTAGATTTACTGCACTGCAAATACAAACTTTGTCTTTATTGCAGCAAGGTCATTGCAAATCTTCTGGTAGGCACATGGCAAAAAAAGCGATGCTTCTCTGATCTCTTTGTCTCCCTGCTGTGGGGTTTCAAGGTGTCTACTGGGTGTCTGTGTTCAGTTTTTCTGGCTGAGAAAGACCCTGTTTTGTTAAGATCCACTGGAAGTGAAGGGGAGTTAGCTGGAAAGGGTCCCCCCCGAAGCAGGAACTGTGGAGGTCCTAAAGGACTGTAGTCTTTCCATCTTCAGGACACCTCAGCATCTCCTCCATTCTCTGCTTCCAGCCTACTTGCCCCAGCTCAATGCAATTTATCTGCCTCAGTTTCTCTGACAGTACACAGCAGAGGGGATGGCATTAACTGCAGGAGTGAGGGGCAAACTCATTTATCTCCTTGAGCCCGAAACAGCTCTCAGTGGCTGAAGGTAATTGAGCCACAGTCATCTGTTCAGGCTTGATAGTTAGAAAGTTTTTGTTCATTCCTCCGTMGAGTTTCTTCTTCCATTTCCATTTGCCCTGTAGGTTTCTCATCGACGATAAACACTCCCACAATGTTACCTCTTACRTGGGACAAGATGCCCCTGACATGCCTCTTTCTTCTTCTACATGACATGCCACAGGCCAGCGGGGAGCCCATCTGAGGGCTGCCGAGTGAGGCTGGGGCACGCTCCCATTTCCGAATTATACTATGATAAAGCAGCACTGTCCCTAGCTGGGGATGCCCATGCCTCAAAAATCATAGGATCGTAAGATATATTCAGCAGAGGCATTTGCTGGGCTTGCACTGACCTCTAGTGACAATGCAGGGGACCGGGGTCTTCAGCCATCAAGGGGATGAGAGGGCACACGTGGGTCCTCGGCGCTGGATGGTTTACAATGGTTCGCCCCAGTTTTTGGCGGGATTGTGCACATGAGCCTCTGGTTCTGCCTTGGGGAAGCAAGGCTACTGCCTGATCACGGTCCGTCTGCTTGGTAGACAACTGCAGTGGGTCTCAGGTGTCCCAAACCCCATACACCTCCCCACTAAACCACTCGTCCTCCCCTAACCCACCAGTGCTGTGATGGTCTTCAAGCTTCTGCAGTGTTTGTTCTTCCTGTCCATCTCATTCTCCCTCCTGTCCATAAATCTGATCCCCCATTTCTTTCTGCTGCCCCATTCCTGCATGGCATCTGATCACTGCCAGTTCACCCTCCTGGCTAGGTAGTGCCCATGCTCCTTGCTTCTGGGATGGTCCTGAGTACTTCACTCCTGCCTCTCACCTCTGCCTCCCCCTCCCCATGCCCTGGCTCTCTTGCAGAGCCTGCAAGCCCTTTCCAGCGCTGGGATGCAAAGTGCAGGGGTTCTGGTTTCTTTGCCACAAAGCTGCTTGCTGTGCTGCATGATTGATCATCCTCTATGTGATGTACATGAAGCATCTCCTGCTTCAGAATGACGTTTAGAAACAAACCCTGCTAAAAAATACATTCAAGCTGTGCTGAGGCTATCTTTTACCTCCCTGAGTCTGTAAACAAAAATGGTGAGAGCTTTGGACCCAATCCTGGGAGCTGCTAAACATGCCCCCAAAATGCTGAGCCACCTCAGCTTTTAGAGACATCAGTAGGACTCACGGGCTGTCAGCAGCTCCCAGGGAGCCCTGCATTGCCCAGAAGCATGGGGAAGACCTGCCATGGCTGCAGTGTGAGGAGCACGCGGAAGCCTCTTTCCCAGCCCCTACTCCATCTCTGCATGTGCCTACAGCACCTCCTTTTTCTTGCTTGGCTAAGCTGCCCTGGTGTGTGCATGTATGGTTTCTGGGCTCTGATAGCAAGACAGTGCCTCATTCAGCTGATATTCCCCTGTCTCTCAGAGCCACACATCCCCCTACCCTCCCAAAGCCCTAGGAAGTGCTTTTACTCACTGAATTACAGCTCAGCCCCCTCAGCTCTGTGTTATCATCAAAGTAAGGCTCAAAAAGCTCTACAGTGAGCATGTCAATGAAATGAACCTTTTATTCTGGGAGTTGCTTCCAGAGGAAGAAATAATCTATGATGCCCTACAAAACTCAGGAAAAAAAGTCACATCCATCTGTGAACACCAGAAGTCAGGCTTCTGTCCACCCGCAGATTTATCTGGAAGGTGGAGAAAGGCAGGAGCACCCCCAACGGCCCTTTCCTTAGCACCTCTAACTGCGTTATGCTCCCCAGGTCATCTGTATGAGAGTGACCATACTCACAGGGCAGAGCTCCACAGCACTGCCTCTTCCCCTAGACCTCACTGCAGATAGATCCGGCTCTGTTGCCCAAATCCTGACACTGGGATTAGCCTAAGAGATCAGATGAAACATCTTGACTTCTCATAAATCTCTGCTGAGGAGCATGCCTCCTGTACTTGCTTCTAGGCATATGCTGGCTGGAGGCCCCTCACCCTATGGATTGACCCCTCTGGTCCCTGGCTAGCCTGGTCCACATGAGAAGCCTGAGAGGGGGTGGAATGGAGGAAGGCTGCCAGCTACAGCCTTCCACRCTAGGTTGAGCAGAAAGGCAATCAAGTTTCCTAAGCATTGTAACAGATGACAAGGTGTATATTTATACCAGATACCCACATACTTTGGGTGAATTGTGCAACATGAGATTTGTCATCATGCATCAGATCACTGTGTAACTAATCCAATACCATGGCTCTGACAATGTCGGGAGAGCTGAGCTGCCTGCAGTGATGCACCTCACCAACTGTGCAATGCGGGAACAGAGGGTCTGGGATTAAAATTCCTCCCCAGTTCCTCCAGCAATCAACTGGTACCCTGACTGCTCTTATTATCTGAGCAGGCAGAGCTGCAAATGTAAATAATCACAAGATTAGGCAGCCTTCTAAAGACAACTAGTACAACTGTAGCATACATTTCTGGGCTGTCCCCTGGGCTGGATATGTTTTGAGTGGGATAATATTTCATGCTGATTTCACCTTACTTTCCTCTGTTAAATGATTCTTGGGCTAACTGCACCCTGGATGCCAGCAGTGGAGAGTTATTCCAGTGCTGGAAGTGACCCATAATCTTTTACACCACTCCTAGCATCATCTTTAATGCTTCCCGTGATCTCCCCATTCCTTGCACGCTTGGGTTTTTTTGTTGTTGTTGGTGGTGGTTTGTTTTTTCTGTCATCCTTGCTGCAAGGGAATCAAGCCATTCTCCCGCTCTGGGTGTGCTGGCAGGCAGCTGCATTCTGTAATGGTGCTGCTGCCTTTGTGTTTGCAGTGCTGTCATCACCCCTTGATCAGCCCAGGAGTCAGTTACTTTGCTTGGCCGGTTTTGGCTTCTGCCATTGACAAGAGCAGGGCTCTCCCCGAGCTGTCTGCAGTGGCTTTTGCAACACTCCCGTGAACAYGTACAGATAATGTCAAACCCGTTAATGTGAGCAGTTATTGGACTGCTTCTTCCCAGCCTGCATAGCTTGACTCTCTGGTCAGAGCACGAGTGTCTCTTGCTCTTGCCCCCTTGGCTGTCACTCATTTTTAGCGCTTCCTGCAGCTGATTTACTGTAGTCAAATGCCCTGAATCAGTCAGTTGTTTGTCTACGGAAGATCCCTTCCTCCTTGCACTGTGACATGCAGAAAAAGGACCAGGGAGGGGGAATCCTTCCTTTGCTCTGCAGTGGAGTCTCAGGCATGGGAATCGTTTTGTTTCTCTGCTTCTCCTCCTCCAAAGGCTTCTCTTCCTAGTGCAAGGACTCTGCTGTGACGTAATGGAGTCAGTTTTGGTCCTGGCCCTTGTGAGGCTTGGTCCCTGAAATCCCTGCAATGGCTGTTGCAGGAGTGCCATGACTTTGTGTCTCACAGTCTGTGTAGCACTGGGTCAGTGTTGCTTCAGGGTGTGTTGAGGATGATTTTTGAGCAAACATCCATCATATGACACAACCAATAGTGCCATTTGCTCCTGTCCTTTTCTGCTTCCTTCTGTTTTGTAATTGATTCATCTTTGTTGGCATCTGCTTTTCTGTTTGGTGTGTTCTGTCCTGCCAGCACCCAAAGTAATTCCCTGCCTGCCAGCCCCTAATGTGACAGGACTCAGAAGATGGTGGTGGGAGCTACCAGGTGTGGAGCAAAGACTGTCTCATTTGGAGTGGGTTATACTTCAGGGACTAGATCAACTAGGTTTGCCAGATGCCAGAGGACCCAGCGATTTTTTCCAACTGTAGATCAGGGCACTGATCCTTTAAGAGCCCAACTGGTTTTTCAGGCAAACCACACTCCCCARAGTGTCCAGTAGCCTTCATATCCTTGATGAGCTGCCAATGACAACAGTTTGTGGTGAGGCCAAGGTTGATGGAGACCGTTGTTCAAAAATTGAGACCATTGCCTGTGACCTGTCCTGGGCATCCCAACAAAGTTGGGATTGCTTTGTTATCCTGTAAGGTATCATATTGTCACATGTGATCTGTGCCATGCTAGAAACAGGGCATGGATACCAGCCTAGCAGTGGGCATGCTCCTGCAAAGCTCCCTGGCTAGCATCCCCCAGTATTCCCACCTCAGCCACTGGCTCATGTCTCACCTGCCAGTGTTAGCTTGTAGCCAGAGGAGCCTTGTCCCCAGTGCCTGACTGGCCTTTGGTTACYCTGCACTAATAGGAGTGCCAGGAGGATGAGGCACAGCAGGACTCCTGGAACCTCCTGAGACCAAGTGTCCACCCATCGCACACYGTGAGCCTTCCCACACTCTGCTGAGTTTGAGGTCCTTCTCTGGTGAAACTTCAGCTCCTAAAGACTCATGTCACTGTTCTGCCCTCAGTTAGCATATGTCTTAGCTCTCCCTAAGGTGGATTAATTGATAAAGAAAAAATTCCTACCCAGCTGATTCCTGCTAGGCGTTACCTCACCTCACAGCTCACAGGATTGTGCCCCAGGTTTGCTGAGATCTGCCTGTGTCCTGGGCTTTGGACTCTTTGCTGAAGCTCTAGAGCTGCTGAGGTGTTTGGCCAGACAACTCTAAGGAGGCAACAGCTATACCAACTCACGTGGCCCAGGCAAACACCTTAGTGATTTTGTTTTGGGACTCACTTGTGCTGAGGGTTGGCCTAAGACAAGATAATAAATCCTGCAGCATCTTAGGCACCAGCTTCCACAGAGATGAGATTCTGCTGGAGTGAGAAAGTACATTTCCAGCTCTCCTGGGTGTGAAGCAAAGCCTGGCTGTGGGACTGAGTGTTACCATTGCTCACACTATCTGCTTGAGCTTGCAGAGAGCCTGAAACAGGAGCTCTGAGAGTTGTTCTGCTTCCTCCTGCCCTCCAGAACAGGAAATCTCATATACTGACAAGCAAGAGAACGTGGTAGTTCCGCATCATCTTAAAGGGGTGAGCTTTGATTCAGTGAGAACAGCAAATACTTCTGTTAACAAATATCTGAAACACTAATGAAAAAAACCACAGCAAAACTCTTTATAATAAAGGGAATCAGATTTTATTTTTATACCCTCAAAGTTAAAAATATGCATTTCAAAATATTTACAATGACTATATATGAAATAACCCTTGTTAATGAAACAGCAACATACAGTACTAGAATATATCCACCAAATTGATAAAGTCTACATAAGAAGAAAATGTAACAGAAAGAAAGAGAAAGAGAGAGAGAGGTAAATACCATGCACAATCTGCACCTGCATGTTTTTTTATACTCTCTGCCTTTTCGTTGTGGATGGAGTCACAGGAAGTTTTGACCTCTTGTCCCTTACAAATGCCACTTGTGACTGAGATTCTTCGAACTGACAGAAATTTGTGGGTTGCAGCAGTACCAATGCCTTACTTTCCCATGCCAGCCTTTCACATGGGGACCTTGTATTACAGAGTGGACTCAAAATCTCTCAGCAACCCTGGGAGGTAGGTATAGTTTTATGGAAGAATTTGGCAGATGGAAAAGCACCGGGTTAAGTGACTGGCCTAAGGTTGTGCAGCAAGGAGCAGAACTCACAAGCCCTGCCTCATCTCTCCTAATCTCTCATTAGGGAATACATTTCTTTTACTAACCAGTATCATCTGCCTTTGAGATGAGCTGTGTCACAAGGTGGGGCTCTCAATTAATACCATGTACTGGGTGACGATGTGGGAAAAAAACCCTGCCTACAGATAAGGACTTGTCTTAGTAAAGATCTGCGATGTTGCAGCACTGTTACCATGTTGTCAAGCTGAACAGAGGATTTTAGTGTAGACACACACCCAGATGATTCTCTCCCTACATGTGCATCATTGAGCAACTGCATCCTCTGTAATTAGGAACCCCTGTGTATCTTCACTCCCACGCTTTCTCTCTCTCTCTCTCTCTCTCTCTCCATCATCCACGCCTGTATATTTGGATACTTTCCTACCTGTATCTGATTCAACCATGGGAATGTCAAATAGTGAACAGAACAGCAAAAAAAATTGCTGCCTTATTTCTGTAGATATTTTAATACGAATTTAATCTGATTTCTATTGGGTTGCTTCTCAATTTAATGTCTTTAACTTTCACATATGTGCATATATATATATATATTAAAAAAATGTAACAAAAGGCCCATCCCATTTGTTTCAATGGACAAAAAAAGGGGTCATAAGCCTCACTGCCCAACCCACAAGGCACACCGAAAGGAAAGTGAGAAGGGCTCTAGGAAGGGAAAAAGATGTAGCCCTTGTTTTTGTGGTGCCCTTCAATCATCACTGCTGAGCTTGAAGCTTTGTGAAGGTATGACATGACTTTGCAGAAAAGGAGAAGAGCTGTCTGGGTCACGTGCAGATTTCTGGTGCAACAGCCCCAGGAGTGCTAGATCAGTTGGAGCTGTTTCTCCCTCTCCTTGGTGAAGGAGTTTCTGAGGATTCTAGCTTTGTTAGTGATTTTTCTGTGGTGGTGGCAGTGGTGATGATGGTGGCTGTTTCTGTCTATTGGCCCAGCAGTTCTCTCAGCAGAGCACTTCTTCCCCATTCCCAGTAGCCAACCCTCTCCCCTGGACTCCCATCAGCCTTATTTTTTCCTAAGAACAAGGTAGAGGATGCCGATGATGAAACTGAAGCAAAAGCAGATCCAGGCCAATATGAAGCAGTAGCCATGGTGAGGACTTGAGGACAGGGGCATCTTGCCTGTGAACCGAGCTGTGTAAATGGAGACTCCAATCAGAATGCACATCCCTGTGGGAAGGAAGGGGGAAAAGAGAGTTGGAAAACGCACAGAAACCAGCATTGCTACAGGACTTCTGAAGTACTGTTGTCCCCTGAGATTGTAATGCATGTCTTGTGCCATATGAGAGAGGGGCTGCTGCCCATTAGGCTTATTTATGGAGGGTTTCTCTTGCAGACATGATGACATAAGACTCTCGGGGCTTGTTTAGTGTGTGCCATGGGGAATAAACCTTTGTTAGGAGGAAATGAGTAATAAGATCTGCAGACAGTTTGGTGCTACGTGTTGAATCCCATGAGCAGTAGCTGTCTAACTGTTTATTCCCCTGCCCCCCAAAATACTTGAATCCTTTTTGTTGTCTTTCAAAGGTATTTTGCAAAACCCACTGGGCTTTTCTAATGAAAATCTGGACATATTTTCACCATATAGAGTAAAAAAAAAACCAACACTTTCCAATACCTCAGTGCTTTGTTTTATCAAAAAAATGGGCCACTGGAAACATTTAGCTGGCTGACAACCTCCCCTGATGACCATGTGTGGCAGACACGCGCGGCTACTGGTGCTTGCAGAGGCAGTGGGACGCATGCAGAGCCATCGCAAGGTGTGCATACTTACAACAAACCAGCATGATGGCTCCAGTGATGTAGAAACGTTTGCCTTTCTCCAGGGTGAACAGCTGAACAATGAACATGACAAGCGCGATGACGGAGAAGATGATCGAGAGGATCATAAAGGCTTGCACGGCTTTGAGGGAAGCTGTGAACACACAGGGAATAGATTTGCGAAGGTCAGGACTCAGCCTTGGTATTGTGCACCAAGGTCCTGCAATTCATCACCACAATGAAAATGCAAATGTAACTTACTCTCATCACGACCGCTGACTGGCAGCCTCTCGCAGGTCTTGTTGCACAGTAGCCAGAGTCCCGATGATGAGGCCGATCCAAGGCTGGAAGAACCCACCATCCAAACCTGAAACAGGATGAAACAGTTGCGTCAAGGGGGAGGGGGGCTTCCTTGCTCTTCTGTCCACTTGTGAGACAAAACCATAAGGGGAGCAAGAGTAGCCCAAGTGCCACGAGACAGAGAGCTGAAAAAGTCAGCATGTGTCGGCAGCAGATGAACAGCTGAAGYGGGTGGGAGATGACGCAGGCTTCCAAAGCCAGGAGGCATTTGGTCCAGGCAGAACACGGGGGAAGCCTGTTCCCATGATCGGGGGGAAATCGCTCAGACCATCCCCTCCCCCTCCCCGCGCGAGGCGGCAGGAGGGCACGGCGGCCGAGCAAGCCGCCCAGGCGGGTGCGAGGGGCCCCCGAAATCCGCCCCAGCGGGGGGCGGGGGGCGCGGGGAGACCCCTGCCGCGCCGCCCCCCCCGAGCCGCCAGGGGTCACCCTCGGCCCGGGTTTCCCCGGCGGCGGGGGGGCGCCGGGTGCCCCCCTTTGCTTGGGCTTTCCATCCGGAGCAGCGCCGGGAGCTGTGCTGCTGGCGGCCCCCCCAGCCCCCGGCAGCGGAGTGCTGCCGTCAAAACAGACAGGCATGGGGGAGCGCCCAGTTGTGCAACAGCCTGGCCGCGAGAGGGGATGATAAATACCGCTTCAGAGCTGTCATCTGCTGATCTCCCCTGCTCCTCGCTGCGCTCTCTTGGCTGAAGAGTGTTGAGGCACTGCTGGCTCTGGGATTTGGGAGCGGGGGGCGGCAGGCAGAGGCTGCCTCCTGTACTACCCCAGCTGCCTTTCTGCTCCCTGAGCACACCCATCCCTGCTTCGTATTTACCCGTGGCCATAAGTGGGTGTCCCTCACCTATAAACCTGAGCACCCACCCGCCTGTCCCCCTGCCAGCCGTATAAAGGGCTAGCTACTGCTGCGGAAGGTGACAGCCGTGTCTCATCCAGGGTGGTCTCTGCTTACGTTGGCAATGGTGGAGACGAAGAGCATGATGACAGTGGCGATGTGAACCACAAAGATACCAGCCAGTAGCACCAACATCTTGGGTCCCTACTAGGTGGTGTCACCGATACAGAGGGCTCTGGAGGAGAACAAGAACAGAGGGAGGAGGTGAAGGCAAGGGCTGACTCAAATAATAGCATTACTATAAGCTTTATTTACATGTGAGAAAACAGGTTGATCTTAAATCCATTCTGGAAGCATGTAGTCACAAAAAAACATTGCTAAAACCTTTGTCAAAATCTGCAAGGGAGTTGCTCAAGAGGTTAAAGAAAGCCTGGAGGCAAAGGAACCAGTTTGGGAGGAGATGTAGAGCAGGGGTAGTTAGCTTGGGGGCATTTTAAAAATAGCCTGAGTATATACACAGGTTGCTTAAATTGGTGTGTGGTTATATAAAGTAAAAATGACATACTCTGGGCCTACACTCCAGGAAGAGCAGTTTTTGCCCACAGGATTCACAGAGGTCAGGAAAGATTTTCTCTTCCTGTTCTTCCTTTCCCTCTTGTGGCACAGCCTCCTCCAGCTGGCCTGGGACATGGACAGGTGGTGTGAAGCAGAGGACTGTGTGTTCCTGGGTGCATCAGGTGTTGAGCAGTGGTGGAGAGTGTACTGGGGGGCTACCCCTACTCAGTGGCCCACTCCATTATGCCCCAGAACAGAAACACCACTGAGGTGTTCTGGGGCAGAGGAAGATGCTTAGGTTTGCAACGAAAACTGCCTGTTCCCCTTTTAAAACTTGAGGCATGCAGATCACTTTATTACTGCAATAAGATTCTCTTGTAATGCAAATTCTTTTTTGGGTTGTTTTGGGGTTTTGCCTCTGTACCCTGCAAGCTTTTACTTTTTGTACGATTCCCTGTCATTGATGAACATGTGATTGGAAAGGGAGGGTAATGTGCTTTGGATAGCTCTCATGACACTGTTCATCAAGGCTGCTGACTTCTCCCCTGAAAACACAAAATACAAGGAACAAACCTAAGCTGTGAGAGTGAGTGCAGACAATTCACACAGAGTGAGTGAGCACATTTCCCCTCCTTCCAGGCGTTTATTAGTAATCGTGCAGTATAGCCACAGAAATCAGGCAGAAGAGTTTACTGGGTCCACTCTGTGGCCAGTGAGAGACTGCTTCCTAGAAAGTTTCACAGGGCTGTGTTGCTCTTTCTCTTGGTAGTGCTGGTACTGAAGTGCTACTGAAGAGCAGTATCAAGTATGTGATTAATGTTGGCTGTCAAGTTATTTTGGTCCAGGTGACTCAGGTAAGGTTTGATGCTGTCACCATTTTGTACAGGGTGTGGTAACATTGTCATGGAACAACACAATTACACTTCATGATGTCTTTCACGCAAACTGTAACAAAAGACTTTGTGAAGTCCCGTAAATGTGTTTTTTTTTTACTCAGTGACTCCTCCTTCTCCACTCCTGTCTTTCCGTTCATTGTGGCCATGTGTGGGAGTGTATTCCTGTAAAGTGCTGCAGCTATTCCTTGCACTGCTTTGGATACAGTTTCCCAAACCACAGAGGGCAGGCAGGCTTCTCCATCAGTAGCTCTTTGTCCAGTTCAGCATTAGCTGATGACAGGAGGAATTCCTTGAGTTCAGGATCTCAAGGAACCAGCTCTGTTAGGTCGCTCCTCCCACCCAAACGAGGCCACTCCTTAGAAGGACAGATTAGGATTGGTGACTGGTCCTATTTCCTCAGCAAGAACTTGTCTGCTGTGAGGTTTCCTTCACCTGGGACAACTCTCTGGAGTTGTTTAGCCTTGGCTTGCTGGACATGGGCCAGGCTTGCTTGTCTGCTTTGGGGTGTCCTAGCAAACTCCTCATGCTCTAGGGCTTGATTTGCCTGGATGGCCTGGTCACTGTGCCCTGTCTTGTCACAGTACCTCCCTTAGTGATGATCTTGGAGAAAGTACGGCCTTCTTAGGAGTTCTTCTCTGACTGTAGTGGAAGTCATGTATGAGTTCAGCATTGCTAAAATCCAAGTTCTCAATACTATATGTAGGCTACCACATGAACACACCTGACCTGAGTGTTAAACCCCTTCTTTCCATTGACTGCAAAAGGAACAAGGGTTTCAAAATGCTGGATGGCAAATGATATGGATAGTGCCACTGTACCTTGAGCTGAGAAACTATTGCTGTAGCCATGATTAAGTTATACTGCAGCAGGTGCCTTGAATAGAGCCTCTGCGTCAAATCTTCCCATCCCTTTGACTACTTGTCATCCTTTTTTCTGATTACCTTGGTTCTTACACAAACTGTAACAAGTGCTCTTGCCACCATAGTGTATTGGTATGCATACACCAAATTGTGGCAAATTTGCCTGCTCTGAAATTTGCCTTTACTGAACAGTGGCTAAACTTTCTTCTTTCTTAGATGGACGTATTTTTCCATGGCCTCTTTAAAAACAAATACAGTGGGTTTTTTGCCGATTATTTTTGAGGACCTTCAAAAAAGCCCTGTACTTGAAAGACTAAAAACCTACTTTCATGACACCCTAAAGGACTAGAACAGTCCTTTTAAATGCATCTTCTGTTTGCATTCAGAAATGAAAATGAGGGATAAATGTAAAAAAAAAAACCCCACACCCAGAACTTTGACCAATATGCTAAGAAAAAAACCAAATCCTTTATTCCCTTTGCTTTTTCTGCCCCATTCTCACACTGCTTGAGAGCACTGTTAGTTCAGGTGCTTTCAGTGCATCTACTTCCTGAGAACGTCAGCACCTTTCCCTGAATACACATGCTATCAAATGCAAACTCCCCCGGGGATATGTGCTCCCAGCTTAGTTTTGATTCTTTGTGAGTTAAAGCACAAGCCTCCCTCTCTATTCATTTGCTTTCCCCTTCCTTCATCTCTCCCTGCCTTTTAAATAAAACACTAGAGAACAATCCCAAAGGAGCAGTGGGTGAACGAATGGCATTGAAATAGAGTCATCTCTGTCTCTGATGGTATGGCATGGACTTTTCCTCCCATTAGACAGAGAAGCTGGCAGAGCATTGGTGACTGACAGGATACTCTTTCCATTTGTTAAGCGTGAGACATCTTTCTCCGCTACAGGGTGGGGTCACATTGCTGGAGCAATAGGACACAACTGCATGCAAATGCCTTTTCTTCCATCCCCCTACCTAAACTGCAGCTGGATTTGGAGCTCCTCAGGCTCTTCTTGGGCTATGAGTCAGTCTTAGCCTTCCTAGAGCTGCCAGTTTTTTCCACTGACTCACCCCAAAGCTCTCAAAACCACAATTATTTAACCCTGCAAGTGTTCAGGACACCCTGTCAGTTTTAGGACTGCTTCTCAAGAACCAGTCAAGCAACCAGGTTGTGAATCCTGTGTTGAGCCTCCTGGCGCATCTTCCAGAGGAGAGACCCCAGCTAAGCCAAGAAAAACAGAGCTGAGACATTAGAGTAGAATGACTACTGAGGTAGGACAGTACCTCAGTACTGTCTGACTGGTGGGGAAGAAGAGTGAAAGTCATGCACCTGCTGAACAGCCTGCGTGAGTCAAGAGAAGATTTTGCACTGATGACAGCAGACTGAGTTTCCTTTTCCTGGGATGATGGATGCGGAGAAATAACAAGCCACACCAACAGTAACCATGAATAACAATCACCATAGCAGCCTTCGGCACAAAAAAGCCTACAGATAAGCATGACAGACTCTCATCTGTGTAGAGACTATTTCTCTGACCATGCAGGAGTACACATACTGGGGAACAACACATAGCTCTGCTGCACCCTAGTTCGAGTTCAAGCAGGCAAGCACTATCCATTAGAAACTAAGACAAATTCTTCTCGCGCAGGCAAAGTGTAGCCACCCATATCGCCCCTCTGTCTACTTAAGTGGTTTGGATCCTTCTATCTGGAGGGCAATCGGGTCCTTGAGTGAGTCCTTGCCCTTGGTTTGCTGCTTAGCAAAGCATCAGGATGGAATGCAAAGTGCCACTTGGAGATATGACAAAGGCCGATGGTATAGCTCCTCAAATATAGGGAGTGGGTTACTCAAGAGGGTAAGCCAGATTACGTAGTGGTCTTTGCTTCGGCAGAAAGTGCACTGCAGTGAAAGGAGTAGAGAGGAAGTGTACAGGATGTTTCTGCAGGAATGACTGGGTTGTTTGGGGTGGAAAATCAGAGCACTCTCAACTAAATCAGAAATATTTCAAATCTGAGGTGTTCCTAAGGGATGTAGCTCATCTGACTTCCATTCCCATTCTTCTCTCTGAACTGAAGTTCCTGCTTGGGACTGCCTCTCCCAGGGTGAGCTGTTGAGGTGTACTGTGAGAGATGCTGGCTGAGGAGAGAACTCAGCCAATAGCCTATAGCAGCCTATAGTGTCTGGGGAGCAGAGGACATCAAAATCATACCGCCTGTGAGCACCGTGGTGACCTCTGACTCCTCTAAAACTCAGTTTTTCAGCTGAAGTCCCTTGGGTTTGATACATTCAATTTCTCAACAAGGGAAAGATGGCATTTCGGGGAAAAAGCAAATGCTTTTGGCCAGAATGTCAACAAAAATCTCCATAAAGCAACTGAGATGAAAGAAATTCTGCCTTCCCCAGCTGCCACCACAGAATATAAGGAATGCAGTAGTAAGTCAGACCAGTGGTCTGTCTCACCCAGTATGCTGTCTCTGATGGTGGCAGTAGGAGGTCCAATATTTAGAGAAAGCACGTGAACCTGGCCACTGTCTGTGGTGGCACAGAGTCATACCAGGAATACCGGCAGTTCGAATCAGGGCCAAGGCCACTTGGAAAGGAAGGGGAAAATTGGAGAGGACGGGACAGAAAATAAAAACTATTTTATATTGTTTGAGACAGCCACAAGCTGCCACCTCCATCACTGGTGCATTCCTCAGTGCAAAGCCAGCCTACAAATAGCAATGCTGCCACGATGCTACCAGTAAGGGAAACCTCGGGGTGGGATAAAACCTCCTGCAGAATTTGTAGATCTGCTTTTGACTGAGCTGGCCCTGACTGCATCTTAGTCCTGCTACAACTGCATGCCTTGTCATTGTGTGCGATATGAGCATGAGTCCTCATCGTGCCCAGGGTCATTTGGCAGGATGCAAAGATGTGAAGATCTCTGTGATATTCTGGTGGCATGGTGACTTTGGACCCATCACATTGTTACTAGAAAGCTCATGACAACTTTAAACAACCACAGGGAAGGATCTTTTTGCTTTCACCCTTTGTTCTGTTTCTTGCTTCAGATCCAGCTGAATCCAGAGTCCTTGCTGACTCCAGACTTTTATAAACCACTGTACACCAGCACTGCTGTTGACAACCTGGTTTTGACAGACTGGCCTGACTCAATTTACAAGTCAGATGCTTTTTATAGATGTGTGGATGAGTAGTCTGGTGCCTCTGGAAAGAGATTTCACATGTGTGGGAAAAAGGTTGGGCAGGAGGTGTGCGTGGGCACATGGGACCTTTGGAGCCTCTGGTTTATGGCAGTGAGAAGATTTTGTGCATGCATGGGTGGTGGCTGTGGTGACCACATGGGGTACAGTGAGGCTGTAAAAGTAGCAGATGAATGTCAACCAAAAGGAAAGTGTAGAGCAGCCTGAGGGGCTACAACTGAAAATAAGCTTAAGTAAATGGGAGATTTTGTCTGGTTCTTGGGAAGCATTTCCTGGTGGTATGGTCTCCAAGGGATCAGGGGGAATTGCCTTCCCAGGGGAATGGTAAAGCCCCAGCATGTGAATCATTTCTTGTGGGACCAGACCAAGTCCTCAAGAATCCACCCTTGGTAACGAACCTCCACTCGCTGAGAGATGCAAGGGGGAGTCACAAAAGATGACACACAAGGGTTTTCCAGCTCTCATGCTCATGATTCATATGAGAGTGGGGAAATATCAGCGCTCCTAGAGCAGACAGTGAGAAATTGGCATTTTCTCCAGAAGAAACCACCCTCGAGCGCTCAGCCGTGTGAGCGCTCAACATCAACAGAAACTGCAAAGCTCGCTTGGTAGTAGGAAGGGGAAGAGACAGCTGCCTGGGGCCTGGCAGGCAGCCAGCAGCCGCTGCTGGAGGAAAACACTGTCAATCCTCACACTAGACACACCAAGGAAGGGCTGGGACTGATGGGCAGCGAGTAAGAGGGAGGGGTGGGGAAGGGGACCTCAGAGCTCATGGAAGCACAGAAGTGTTCCTCTGCACTTTTGGAGGTGCGCTGGGGAGCACCCTCACCCCTTAGTGTGTTGGATGGTCCCTGGGTGGGTTAATTAGAGACGGGAGTTGCTGGGACTTGCAGGGGTTCAGACAAGATGCCGAGATAGCGAGAAGCCTTTGTGGGAGGACTGACGGTCTGGGCGATGACGTGGTGTGTGTAGGGGTGTGCATCTGCAGCTCTGTGCGGCTCCCTCTCTGAATGGGAGTGTGCATCTGTGGTTTTACTGTGAGCAGAGCTGAACCGTGTGTGTGTGTCTGTCTGCGTGTGTACTCATGCGTGGCTTCCTTATGGGTGCACGTATCTATCTGTGCGACTTTGACACTGACAGTGCCCACGTGGGAGAAACCATCTGACAGCTCTGACAGGAAAGTTCAGGTTACAGTGTGGTGTGAGCAAAAGTGCACAGATCATTTCTGGTGGGACTTCCTGCTTCTCCTCCTTGCAACAGCCTTTAGATAGAGGTGGAAGGTCTGTGGAGCCCACATCAGCTGTGCTTTTGGCTGCATTTTTAAATTAAAACTGCAATTCTGATTTACATAGACAGTTTTGTAAAGATCTTCCCTTTTTTTTTCAAGGGAGGGTAACTCTGAAAAAGAAGTGGCTCCTTATCAGATAGCATCCCTCTCTCTCAAGACTGCAAAACCTCTGAACATGCCACTACAGCCTATGAGACACTGAGATCAATGCGACTTAGGTATCTAAAGAGTCTGAGCTTTTGGGTCAGTCTGCTTCTAGGGTGTCCTTGTTTCTGCAAGCCAGCTTGGAAAAGACTGCACAGGATTAAATTGCAAAATTGTGTGATAGCTCCCTCTTTCAACCCACAGTGCAAGAGTGATGGACTGTGGGGAGGAGGAGCGTGAGTATAAAGCAGAAGCAAGACGATGTTGTGCAGCCTGGAGTTGGTTGGTGCTCTGTGCAGGGTGGGGTAAAGGTGGTCGTGAGGTAAAATGCCCCATCTGGCTTCAAGAGGGCTTCTTACACCTGTGATTAGTATGGGCTGGCAGAATGGTATAAGGGTCATTCTGGCTCATGTTACATGTGGAAATGGCTTTCCACGAGGCATCAGGAACTCCCCTTGTCGGGGCACACCATGCTGGCCTGGCTGCAGCCACTGGAGGCCAGCTAGCAGGCAGGTTGGCTCAGCTGCCTGAGCTGGCACGACCAGTGGCTGTGCCAGTCTCAGAGCCCAGCTTTCCTTCAGCAGTGGCGCTGAAGTTCCTGGAGCTGGTCTTCAGCAACCCCCTGACCAGCCTGCTCCCAGCTCTGAGCATTCTGCAGCTCTCCCCTCTTGCTCCCATGGCTCTCACTGTCCTTTCTAGAGGCTTGCTGGGGCCCGTAGGGGACATGTCTCTCAGGAATGAGAAGAACGTGGATGCTGGACCCAGTCATGGGAGCTGCTTTCACAACTCCCCTCCTTGAGCAGACTCTGCCCTGTGAGGGCAAAAGGACAGCAAAGGCCCTCGCCCTGGATTTCCTCTAATCCAAACGTATTGCCAGGTGGCCCCACATTGCAAGACCTAAGCCTTTGGCATGAGTCACTGCTCACCTGCCCTCAGCCACTCCAGTGCTCATAGTTCATTGCATTTCTCTGCATGGCTGGGGATGACCTAGGTCATGGGGATGACCTGTCCTTGGGCTTTCATCGTGGGTATCTCCCCATGCCTGCAGTACAGACTGGTTTTCATAGGGGAAAAGGGATAGATCTTAATTATGAGCTTAGTGAACCGGTCACTCCCTTGGGGAATGTGTGTTCTGGAGCTGAGTTGTCCTAACCTGTCCCTCCCTCCCATGACAAGGCATGGGCTATGTTTGGTCTTTCTCAGAGAGCAGCTTCCATGTACTCTGTGCCCTGCTGCAAACAGTTCAGGAGGAGGAGGGTGCGTGGAGCTGCAAATTTGGCCAGCGTTTCCTTTGTTCAATGTCCAGCTGTTCTAACTCAGGAGGTACTTTCCAAAACTCTCCCAGTGGGGTTTGAAGAAATCATGCTCCAGATTGCAGCCCCCAGATGTGCTGCTGCTTTGCTGCCCTCCCTGCAGTGAACAGCAGAAAGCAGTTTAAGAAAGGAGGCACTCTAAATTTCCCTCTGGGCAGTTGATATGGGGAACTGCTGCTGGGGTTGGCATACTGTGGGATGACTGTGTGTGGACTGGCTCTGACAGAGGATCTGTATAGTCACATTTGAGATGATGCTTCAGCACATTTATTCAGGGCCAGTATTACAGCACTGTGGCTACCAGTTAGTTATCAGTCCTGGCAGGGGCTGTCAAAAGAGCAGGGCCATGGAAAAGAGCCTCCTTTTCTGTGCACGCTGCTTTGCCTCAGCAGAAAAGACCCATGAAGTATTAAGCATCCATCTTCAGATGGGGAGATAGGAAATCCCCTTCCTTGCCCTCCCTTTTGGATGTGTAAAAGAGCACCTCTGGGTCTCTCACTTCTCCCTGCCTTGAAGGAAAGGTAAAGAAATCTCATCTTTTAGTCCTTTTTCATTACTTTGTTTGTGGGAAAACAGGAGGAAGGAAAAAAATTAGGAGTGCCACACCCTGCAGCTTGCCCTGTGTTGTGTTGGGTGACAGTGCTGTCACCTCCCTATTGAAGGGTACAGGCACAGGAGCCCATTGAGATCAAAGAGGTCTAGTCGTGCTATTTCTTGCCTTGTGGGACACTTGAGTATCCGAGGGCAAATCCCAGCCTGGCATCAGGTGCCTCCCCCTTCGCCATCGTGTGTAGCACTCAGTGGAGAGCACCCATCCAGCTGCCAAAGGGAACTGGGCGGGGGTGAGCAAGTGGAAACGTGTCGTGGAAGGGGTGTCGCGGCTGCTGTGCGGGGTTGATGGGGCCTCTGAAGCCCTATGGGAGCGGGCAGGGCTAAGGAAGCAGGCTGTACCCTGCCACCCCTCCCGCTTTTGCTCTGAGGAAACTCAAGCAGGCGCAGGCTGAGTGCCATGTGCCAGCCTTGCAGCTGGGAGGGTGATGAATAGAGAGAAGGATTCATGCTTGTAGCAAATCTCCCCTGTCTCATTATAAACAAGGCCCCGAGGTAGGTCTTTTACCAAAAAAAATGCTGGCTATTATCAGCAGATCTCCCAGAACTGTTTCAAAATACAATCTCTGCTCCACCCCAGGCCACCAAACAGTAATTCCTGCATGCACTTGCATTGCTCATACGCTGCAAAATTCAAAGACCACCGGCTAGGCTAGCAGGGCCTGTTTTCCAAGCCCAGGGCTCTCTGTCCTCTGCAGGGTACAGGGGAGCACTAGCAACCCTGCAGCTCTAAGGCACCCACTCCAAAACCGAGTGTTTCTCCACAAGATCCCAAGTCCCTCCTCCATTAATGTGTCCTTGGGTGTGGCTCAAGTCCATCTCTCTCAGATGTCTACCTTGGGATGGCACGTGCCCGGTGGAGATGCCCAGCTCTCACACGAGTAGTAGCCTGGATGAATGGCTCGGACTGTGTGCCACGTGTTTGAATGGTTAGTCATAGCTGGGGGGGGCTTCTGCAGGAGCCTGCTGTGAGGAACTCCTTAGGTGGGTGTGCAGTGCTTCGCATGAAGGAGCTGCATTTCAGGGTGTGCTTCCAGGCACGGCAGTGTTAGTGATAGTAAGATACCTCAGTTTTGATCCTTTTCTTATGCTGAACCTCAGGGGAGCAAATAGAAATAAGCTGCCTTTAAGCCCGCACTCTCTCAGTGCACACAGTCCCCAGGTTTGGCAGCTGGGTGAGGTGGGCTGGGTGGAGGCATTCGGCTGACTTAAATCCCTGTTATCATAGGAACAATAGCTAATGGGCTCCAAGTTTTCACACTCTTCCGTGCCCAGCTCCCTTTTGTGCCTTTTGTGTGTTTGCTCAGAAAAGAATCCCACTCCATCCAGAAATGTCAAGTGGGCAGTTCCTGGGCAAARCTGCTCTCAGAGGTGCCTTGAGGAATTCAGAGCTTTTGAGTGAAAGTTGCTCTGTGGCCACAGCGTTGTTTTTTTTTTTTTTGCAAACCGATTTCATTGTTAATCGTGGTAAACGACAACTTCCGAAAACGCTTTCTACCCAGACTGATTTCTGACTGCCCTGGAAACACTCCCTGCCTCAGTCAGCTTCCCTACCACTCAAACACATCTATTTCTCAGGCAGGAGGCACCCCTGCATGACTGAGCCGCAAGCAATGGGTCCAGAGGGGACCTCGAAATTCACAAAATCCATCCTTCTGCCACAAGGTTAAGGTCAGCTCAGCTTCTTGGCCATTCGTATAGTAACTGTCCACAGCACCAGTCTGAGCCCCAGCCATTCCCGGCAGGACTGTGCTAAATACTGTTTCAGTCTCTTTCAGACCCATGGGGCGGGCTGGGTTCCTGCAACAGGAACCAAAGCCTAGTGCCAACAAAGTGGCTTTGCTGCGCTCCCTTTCTCAGACCTCAAAAATAGTTCAGGGGTCTGACCGCAGAACACAAACCATAGCAGAGAAATGAAGTGAGAGAACTGGTGAAGAAGGGGAGGGAGGGAGGGAGAGGTTGCATGGAAAAAGGCAGGTGAATAGGGAAAATTGCCAGTCTCCGCAATCCTACACTTCCCATCAGCGCCTCCCCCCACCACACCCCATCATGCAGCCCGCAATACTCTTAGCAATTCCACCCCCTCCCTCCCTTTGCTTCTCAGTGCTTCCCACTCCAGGATCTGTGCTGCTAAGGAAGGCGTAGCATGCATTTCTATCCATCGTGTGGCTTTGCTTAAGAACTGGGGCTTGCCTTCAACCTCAGTAGCCACGACCCCAACAGAAAAAGAGAGCTCCTCCCCATTGTACCCCAAAGCCTGCACCTTTGGGGCCTCTCAGTCTTCACTTGGAATGATCATTGTTGTTTTAAATTAAAGCTTGGCAAACTACCGATGGAGGGGAGAGAGACACGCAGAAAAATGTGAGCGAGAGCCAGAAACGCTGAACCAGCAGCCCTAATTTCAAGCAGGCGTTTTCGCACGTTTGTAAACAATGATGCTCCAAAAGCGCATGGCAGCTCCTATGCCGGGGCTGGCCCAGGTTGGGTGCCCCATGCCTGCGCCCTGGCTGCACATGCCCTGGAGGCGAGAATAACATTGCTGCTGCCAGCGCTCTACGGTTGCAACCGGGGCGCCTTGCAGTGTCGCTTTGCCCYGTAATGCAGCTGGATTTCAAAGCAAAAGCCGAAAGGTTAAGGCGCGTCCTGTAGCCAGCTCGCGTGCCAAGTTGAAGAGAAGTGGCAGAGCAGAGGAGAAAAGCAGGCTGGAGCTGCTGGGCGAGGGGAGCAGCCGCCAGTGAGGGAGAAAAGTTGCTGAGGATTTTCGGGAGCAGCTCTTACCGTGTGGGCTGGGGCCGGTCGTGGCACCTGTGGGAGCAGGAGCGTGCTGGGCTGCAGCGCTGATGTCCCGGAGTGCGGAGCTGTAGTGAAGGGGAGTGACCTGGTGGTGGTTTAAGTTTCCTCCCGTGGTGCAGGAGGGTGGTGTCTTTCCACTCTGTTTTAAAGGAGTTACTATGAATCAGTCTGCCTTTAAAGAGAGGGAGAAGGGGAAAAAAAAAAAATTAATGAGCTACGCCCTGCTTTATTGGCAGGGTGTCAAGAGTCGCTGGGAGGAAACCAGCGATTCAAAGAAATCTGTGCAGGGCTGCRTCTGACTCATTGTGCAGTACAGAGACCGCAGCCTGGAAAAACGACTGACGCTGATCCAGCTGAGTAATAGAGGCCCACAACAGCATCTGTTTATAAAACTGAACTTCTGGTTGTCATAAAAAAAATGTATAGTTACAAATGTGGCAACGGGACTTCAACAATACAATCACTCAAACAAACAAACAGCCGGTTGGCAGGGGGCATGGTGAGACTGGGTGAGTCACCGCATCCCCTCCCCGTGCTGCGCAGAGAGAAGTTGCCGAGGTTGACGGTGCGGGGGAATGCAAATYGGACCTGTGGGGTTGGCATGGACAAGACTTTTGGGAATATACCAAAGAGCAGAGATGCTCAAAATGCAGCTCTGGCCTGGTGGTGACTCTGGAGCAAGTTGGCCAGATGGTGGTGGTTTGCTTCCACAGAGAGAGAGCAGGCAAGGAAGATGAAATAAGAAGTTTGTGATTCATAGTTTTCTGAGGTCAGCATTTCTTGTCATCTTAAAGAGCTCTAAAAATAGATCCTTTACATTTGCAGAGAATTGACTGGTGTAGTTGTCTCGTGGATGCTACAGGCAAGATTGAGTGGGGATGTGCTTGAGATGTGGGTGAAGGGGGAAGAATTTTGTCAGAAAGCATCTGGGTTAAAATACGATCCATATTGTGATAGAGTTGGTGATCTGCTACTGCAAGGAATCAAGCCTGCCTTTGCAGAGGCCCAGAAAGAGATAAGCAGATCTCTGATAAAATACCTGGCAAAGGCCTTTCCCACTTTAATGAGGAGGACACTGGATTGCCTTTATTTGAAAGACAAAGCTGCTGCTCTTTGAAGTCTACACAGATTAAAAGACCTTGCTATTTTTCAGATTATTCCTTCTCTCTGGTGTTATTGATATGTGTCTGGTCTCATTTTAGACTATAGCAACCTGCTTAAAAACAGAGCTATGGATAAAACAGCTGCAAAGATGACACATGGTGGGCAAAGGCATCGTGCCCAGACAATCCCATGGGAATAAGCCTAACTGTTTTTAATACCTATGGGTTAGAACGTGCTTCTTGGTGATATACATGAATACAATACCCAAGGRAAAGAAAATCTGTTTGCTTACCCTGCAGAAGGAGTTGGCATTTGCATTGAGCTGCACTGTCCATTTGCCCTTCCCTGTTCCCCCAGCAGAATTTATTGGAGTGAGGGATGCTTAGCTTTACACAAAATACTGGAGTGCACAGTCCCAAAGCAGACTCTGTGGACCAGAGTTCAGCTGTGGTGGAGCATCCTCTGACCCAGACCAGTTCACAAGCGACTGCCTGCCTGCCAGAGGGCAGCTGCCTGCACACTTGCAGAATTGCTTATCTGAGACCCAGCAGCCAAGATACCTGCATCTAAAACACACTCACATGGGGCAACCACAGTGGAGCCCCCTAAGAGTTAGGTATGAAGTGACCCATGACTGGCAAAGCATTATTTGTCCAGAGAGAGTAAACTCGTTTTGTACAAATTGCTCTCTGGCCTGGGAGGCCGTGTCAGGCAATGGCCAACATCAGACGCTTCGCAGGGAGGCAGCAGGGTTCTGCAGCGTCAGCGGCAGCTTGCCCACAGGAGTGTTGCTTCCTAGCTCTCCATCTGGAAATGTTGCTGCCCAGCCAGAAAAGTAAAGAAAAGTAACCGGACAGGTCACATAGGCTGTGACTGTGGCCCTGGAGGAGCACTGGTACCCTGCCAGCAATTGGCTTCATCCCTGTTGCTATACCTGTCAAGCCGGGTGTGAGACGGGGTAACAGCGAGTGTCAAGTGAACAAAGGTGCAGATCACTGCTCCTCTTTGGGAGCAATGCTGCATGTGGATAAGATGATGGTTTAAGCAAGTGAGGTTACCCCCCTAATGTCAGGGTACGATGAGGTCAGGGGAGAGCTCAGCTTCCACTGAGCAGATTGGCAGTTCTTTGGGATATTTGCACCTTGCATCTGAACAGGGAGACATGGTAGAAGTGAGAGAACTTCCTACCAAAAGGTAAAGGTAGGAGAACATTTCAAGTTGATAATATTTGTTGTGTTTTCTGTGTAGCTGTTTGTCTGTGGATGAAGCGTCAGCTCAATAAGCCTTTATGTGTGTGTGACGGAGAACCATCCCTATCCACCCATCTAGAGAAGAGGCTGGTCTTTCCGTGTGCCTCTGGCAACTTCTTCCTTTAGGGTGTGTGGTTTTCACAAGGCAGGTTGCAATAGAAAACCCATGACGTGAAAAGTCTCATCATGGGATCAAAAGTCTAAAGCATGCTGCCAGTTTGACACACTAAGGTTGAATTGCCTAAGATCCCCACACCATAATCCATGGTGTCCCTTGACCTAAGCATCACTCATTTCACAGGCTTTTCTGACTGCCTATAGCCAGCTAATAGGAGGTGGTCAGGTCAAAGCCATGAGAATTTAAGCTGTGGGAATCTGGACTGGCATTTCCACAGGCAATGAGAGGGTGAAGCTTTCCCACGTGTGCCATGCCTTTGCTGAAGCTCTTCCCAAACAAGCATCTTGCAGCTGCTGTATGTCTGCTTTTTTTGCCATGCCCCACACATTTGTGGACATCACTGCTGTGTATGAACAGTAGTCCTTGGTGTAACAAGATGAGCATCCGCAGTGACATTAGATAAGACAAACGTTAAGCTTTCGCAAGCCCAGATCAAAGGAGGAATGGACGATGAGGAGTGGGAGATGAAGTGTAGAGTTAGGGGTGGGGGAGGCATGGTCAGGCTCAGCTGGAAGCATCCAGAACAGATCGTTTCTAGAGATGGGGGTGCTGGGGGCAATAGGCCATGGTCTCCCTACACTTTCTTCAGATGCCAGAATCTATGCCTGGGAGAGGTCTGTAGCTGAGTTCCCATGCTCTCTGGGATGCTTTCAAGTACAAATTCAACAGGAATTCAACATATGCTATTTGGACATACTTTTCTGGATAACTATCTGCAAACACACATTGCGTAGGAAGCCCCCCCAGTCTAAACGGCATGTCTGTCCACCTAAAGATACTTAAACCCTTTCCTCTCTCTTACACGTGCTATTTACTCTGTGCAACATCCTGCTGGCTGGTTGCAGGACAAGTGGAAGTGATATGCTCCATGCTGTTTGCTACTTTGCTTGTTGTGACATGGAGAAGGCGGGGTTGAGCCTGAGCTAATGTGTGGGTTTAAAAAAATAGAAACCAACAAGTTTCATACTGCTCTGTAGTGGTGTAACTGATGTGTTTGTGTGTGTGTCCTGGGGTTATCCATGTGATACAGTAATTTGCAGAGACATATGATACATCTCAGAGCCATATGATAAACTGCATTTGTCACGCATGACCCTGCAGGGCTTCAAATGGGAGCATTCATCCACCGGAGAGGAGAGGGCGATGGTTCCCTTATTTATAGCTTTGCTCAGTTCTGAGGAAGCAGATACTGGAAGTCACACCTTTATGGTTTTGGTCATTTCTCTAATGTGTGTTGTCATGTTCCTGTCCCCCCAAGGACCACTAGACTTCCAGTCCTTAGGGAAGCTGACTTTACAAGCTCAGTGGTACAAGAAAGGAGTGGATTGCAGTCAACATGGAACAGATGTAACTTTTCCCCTGCACAGTATGGGGTTTTTTGGTCTTTTTTTTTTTTTGGTGGCAGGGATAATCTCTGGCCCAAGTACTTTGGTAAACTGTATGAAGAACAAAACCTACAGAAACATCTACATCTGATTTTTCTAAAATCACTTAGGACTGCCAGACTGACTGACCTTTTGGCAGTGGGTGATAGGTACAGAGTTGACAATGCCCTGGGCTTATAGTATTTGTGTAGGAATTGTGTGTCACAAAGCTTTAACAGGCAAGAATTGCAATAGTTCCCTCCAGGACTTGAGCATTATGAGTGGGGTCTATGCCAGAATGCATTCCCTGCATCAGACCTACCACATCTGGGAAGTCCCAAAGCTTTCGTTGTTTCTTAACAGGAATAAGAAATGAATATGGGCATGAGATAAGGAGACAATTCCTACCATAATTTGCATAGTGATTAGAATTTAGTTTTGTCCTACCATGTGAAAAGGACCATACACTTCATTCTTATGTTGGAAAGGGAGATAAGGATGGATTATGATTCCTCTGTGCAGTGGGTGAACTGGCATCTTGCACTGTCTTAGAGTACTGACATTCACATTGTGGTCTCCGCAGCAGATTTTGAGATTCTGCCAGACTGGGTAAATGGCAATCCATTTGTAACTGGCTGAGGGGTTTGGACTAGTTCTCAGGGTGTCAGCCCAGAAGTGCCTTGCCATCCTAGGCGCTGTTGGGTGGGCTGAATGTGATCCTCAGGCTGAATGTGATCCTCAGGCTGAGGTTCTGAACACCTGGAGGAGGCAGCATGAGCTGGCTGGTTCTGGGAATAGAGACCTGAACCTGGGAAAACATAACTTTCTTCCATGCTCTGGAGCAAAAGAAGGTGTGGTGAGATGAGAGCCATCTGAAATGAGGAGATCTTCCCCTGCTTTTATGAGACTAGGGGAACTGCACTGCTCATCTCATTTTCCCTCACTTTAACCTCTGCCTCAATCACTTCCTTTTTTCTATTGGAAACAGCCCAGCTGAAGACATTTGCTTGTAATGTGCAGATGATACCTCTGCCCTGGCAGACCCATCTGAGCTGTTACTTTCCCCAAGAACCTCTCCCATTCCACATCAAAGAGGTAGTGGCTGGTGGTATTTTCCACCTGCACATGAAGGTCTCTCTCATCCATTCTGGCAGCCAAGGAGGTTTTTTTTATTGCTTTCTCCTGCTCCTGGCTCGTTTCTACTTCTGCCTTCTGTGGCTGCTGTATTGCGCACTACACGTTACTGATTGCTTCACTGACAGGTCTTACTGTGTTAGTAGAGAAAAAAAAAATCCTCTAAGCACCAAGAAATGGCATGAGTTGACAGTGCCTTATTGTTCCCCTTTCATTCAGTGCTGACAAAGGGAATTACCTGCATGACCATCCTGGACTGCAACTGTGTCACTGGCTGTAGAAACGGACCTTGGCTAAGAGGCCAAGGCAAGGGCAAGTGCCATTTGTGCTGCAGTTGAGGTTGGATAATGGGACATCTTCCTATTTACCTGCTGCTCCCATGGGCTGTTTGCAGGTGTCATCTCTACTCAAGGTTTGCTGGACTTTCTTCTTAGAGCCGATGTTGGTGTCCTGAGAAAGCTGTAGGATCTCCCTCTGCAGCCAGAAGTAAGATCTTGGAGGGTGCATGAAAGCTAACTGTACTTGCCTCTCACTCTCTACAATATCTTGCTTTTTTTCATCTCAGGATGCATTTATTTAAGTAACATTGCAGTGTCACAGGCTCTACATGTATGCCGGAGGGGAGAGTGCTAGCCTAGAAAGATAAGTGGGAGAGACTGCAAGGGATCTAGCGTATGAACAAACCAAGCAGGCAGATCACTTGCTCAACTCAACTGAAAGAAAAGCCCAGGGAAGGCTTGCTAGGGAGGGCAGTGGTACCTGTACTGGTAGGGGGAAGGGGTGGTGGGAGGGCAAAACCACCAAGCTCAGTGCATAGTGAGGAGGGAGGAGAAGGACAACAGGGAAGTGTAGCTGAGATGGAAAGATGGGCTGGGCATTGACAGGGTCAGGGCAGGGCAGAGAGGGCTGAACACCATGGGTGATGCAGCCAATAAGGAAAGGGCCTCCCAGCTCCAAGTCCCTGAGCAAAGTGCAGAGGGCTGGCAGGAGACTGGGAAGTCCTCTCCCTCCTGTTGCTGTTGTATGGTAGAAGGGAGGGGAGGATCTCTAGGTTTGCTTTTTCATTTCCTGACAAAGAGGGAAACAATTCCTGTGACTGCAGAGGCATGGTTCCCTTCTGAAAGAGGAAACATCTACACGTGTCATGCTATGGGCCAGCTTCTGAGTTTATTTGCAGCAGCGCAGAACTGGAACAACTCACATCGACTTCATGGCAGTCTTTCTGATTTTGAATCAGGGATTGAAGCAGTGCCACCATGTCAAGAAACTGGTGGTAAAGAGAGAATTTGTGAGGGGGAAAACCTCTCACCTCAGCACAGAGACTGAGCATTGAACTAAGCGCTCTCTCCTTCCTTGCTACCTGCTCCCCTGCTTCTTGCCAGCTGTCCATTGATCTTTTGAGAGGGAACATAAATTGTGCTTTGCTTCCCCTTGTACACCCATGCTCCCTTTCTGTGCCTTACGCATTCACAAACACAAAAATTTTCATGACTCCATTCCTTCTCCTTTTGTAATGTACAGTCACCACTTTCGTGGCTCCCTTGTGTTTGAGGCAGGATATGGGCAGGAAATAATAACACAAGATTCAAACTGGAAAAATGCAAACCTATTATCTGGGGAAAAATAAACCCAAAGTTAGCTATTCAGAGGGCGGGAGCCTTTGGAACTTGCAAGAGAAATAAAGCTGGCAGCAACTTAACAGGGACAGCGGACAGAGAGCTGGAGAAGAGCTTGCAACGTGATATAGCACTTAGCGGGGGAGAAGGCAGCCAATGTCATTTACAGCTTTTCAGATGCTTATGTCCCTCTTGCATCCACAAATTTCAGAGCCATATTTCACCCCCGGAGAGGCCCTATCAGTGGTAATGGCAGTGAAAGCTGAAGGTTCTCATTGATACGAGGATTTGCCTCAAATCCTATGGCAGGGGATTGCTCTAGTGTAGTCCCAGCTGTGCTGTGGGACTGAGGAATTGCCTGGCTGGTCTGTGGTACCTTCATACTAGTCAAAGTCAGAGGCATCATGTCCCTGTGCAGCTGCATCCTGGGAGCGTGGGGGAAGACACGAGCTAGACAAGGGGGAGGAGAAAGGGAGCATTCACCACATTACCTGGCTCTGAGGGTGATTAGAGAGCACAGAGAAGTAAAAGCCTGGGCTTTTTTGACTTCAAGCGTGCTCATGAAGGGTGATGCTTTGTGGGTGTGGAACGAAAATCAGAAAAACATCTCAATGGSACAAAATGATTGCTTGAATTTGATAGGTATGTCTGGGCACCGCCATTCCTGTGAGATACATGATCAACCAGATAAAAAATGAGAATGAATGAATTGAAGCAAAGGACATGGCAGACTGGTAAAGAGTGCTCCCAGGTGAAGAATAAGGACTCTTGGAGGTGGACTGAAGAAATGCTGAGGAGGATGTGGTTATTTGAGGGGATTTTTGAACTTTGGACTGAAGCTTAAGGGTAACCCCAAAGCTATAGGTACTGCCTTGCTGAGAACAAATGTTAGGTCTTCTGTGATATGCAAGAGCGTGGGTCTACTTTATAATACTGGTCAAAATTGAACTAGAGGGTAAAACTGAGCAAAACAAGGCACAGGCTGAATAACCTGCAACAATAGCTTTGCAGTGGCCAGGTTTGGTATGAATGATGAGTGTACTGGGTCAGGGTGAAACACAGAGGAGCAAGGGGTACTATCATCTTCTTCACTTCCAGAAGAACAGGGCAAAAGCTTTCTGAGTGCAGGGTCTGATCCTCTTCACAGTGCTGCTGTGCGTGTGTCGGGGTGAGCAATGTGCAGGCAGGGTGATAGGCCACTCTGACATCCCATTTCTATTATTGTGGCTAAAGAGGCAGCGAGCCATGTGTTAGGAACCCCCATGTGGTACTTGGGATGTAACTCAAGTACCTTATAGCTGGTTATACTCCTTAAACTGGTGATATTTTCCACAGGTGATGGGGAAGAAGGCCATTCTGCCTCACAGACCACTTGCAGAGCAGCTATTCCCAGCAGGCATCACCAGCAGCTCCATCTGGCTGGCTGCGGAGTCCTTTTCTCTGTAAGAAAAGTGGTCAGGGTGGAGGGGAAGGGAGGTACTGATCTCCTTTGACCCCTCCAAGTTTCATGGCAAGGACGGGCTCCATGTGACTCAGAAGCAGTGGTGTGGCCGGGCAGACCAGTTCTGATCAGGCAGTGAATGCTTGTGGGCTGCACTGCTGCTTATGGAGGTTCCTTGTGCTGCTGCCCATCTGCTTGTTCCAGTGCTGTCACCTTCATGGCTCAATGTAGAGATGATATCCATGCCGTGGGCCAAAGAGTGGGCATGATGGAGCTCTGAAAATTAACAGAGACCTCTGCATCGCACAACTACCAAAATAAGTGATTGCAGAGTGAAAGCAGGGCGGAAACAGCAATGAAAAAGGAAGCTGCAAAGTCTTTGGTAGCTGACCTGCATCTCCATCTCTCAGAGGGGTTTTACTGCTGTCTCTGCTGTTCTCTTATGGGGGAGCAGGATATGTGGGTGCGTTTGAGAAATGAATTCCCAGCCTTTCTCTTTGCTGGAAACCAATCCCACCCAATACTTACACAAGCAGCAGCTGCTGGTTGTCCCACTCTCCACGCCGGCTGGCAACTGAGCCTGTCCCAGCAGCAGCTGATGCTGCTGGCCAGCGCAGGTCTTTGGGTATGCACTGTGTCCCTCCCAAAACTCCTGGAGAGAGTCACTGAGCTGATACTGAGTCACAGATCTGTGGGTGTTTCTTCTCTCAGGAGAGCAGTCTCTGAATTCAGGCTGCTGCTCAGCCGGTGCCTTRCTGGGTACCATGTTCTATTTGTAAAGCTGAGTTCTTAATACAAGAAAGGCCAGCTTGTCACTGTAATTTAAAAATCCTTTTGCCATCTAGGGAAATGTCAGCAGGCAGAAACAAGTAATGGGAGGGTTTGACCCAGACACAAAGAAGCTGTTGTTTTCTGCCTGTCCTGGCTGTCAGTGGTGTTGGGTTGCTCAACGCTGCTCAGGAAAGCAGCTCTGGAATTTCTCTGCCTTCCATGAAGGCTGAAGACATGTGAAGTGAAATGTGTCTGCCTGAATAAACACCTGCCAGACTGTCATGGGAACAGTTGGGATGCTGAAATGCAACAGGGTGAGGACTGGCACCGGGCCCAAACTTGGAGTTGGGGAGAATCCTCTGGCAAAGCTGACATCTTGTTTTTGATCACCTGGTTTTCACCTGCAGGTGTAATTGATACCCAGGTGGTGGAGTGACTAAACTTGCCCACTGTTGCTGCTGCTGGGTTTCAGCTGCACTGAGCAGGGGGAGGAATAGAGGGGAGGGGATGGGTGTGAGAGAAATTCCTGTCTCAAGAACCACAGAAGCATTTTCATGCTTGGGATACTTTTTTATTTACTTTCCCCCAAGGTGGCCCCTCTTACCTTGGAGACAGTGTGGCACCTGAAACCGTGGACCACATGACCATGAGGTTATTTACAGCTGCAAAGTCAGGAGCAGGTGACACATTTTGCAGGTCAGAATCCCAGCTGGGGGAGTCTGAGGGATGGATGTGGAGGAGCTGGGGTGTTTCAAAAGAGGATATCAGGGTGAGAAACCTCTAAGTGGCTCAGAGAGCCTGTGGTTTGGCAGAGGAGAGTGGAGGGTGTGCTGTGCCCACACTTGGCCCACTGATGTGTTTTCTGATCCATCCCACTCTTGATGGATGGCTCAAGGAGGATCCTTCTGTGTGCAGGCTTGTTCACGGCTGGTGCAAACTTGCCCAAGGCATCCTTGCCTGCCTTCATCAGCATAGTGAAAGTGAAGGGACACATCAGGAACGATCCAAGTCGAGGGAGGGGAGGAGTTGCAGGGGGGGATGGTGCAGGTCTGCATCCTCCACTGATGTGAAGAGCCCGGACCTTTTCCATGCAGAAACTCTGTTTTTCCTATGCAGCCCTCACATCCCCTGGAACTCAGCAACATAGAAACCAGCAAGCATCTGTGTCCAGTTTGTTCCATCCCTGTATTTGCTAGATTTAAGGTCCAGGCCATTAAAGCAATCAGGTCTAGTTATCGCAGAGAGTGTCCTCACATACTTGCTGTCTGAGCACACTGCATCTGTAAAAGGCTGGTGCCAGGCAGTCCTGTGCGCTGGACCACTCTCAAAGGTGAGCCCTGGCTGTGGGGAGCTCTGCCAAATGGGATCACAAGTATGAAAACAAGTGTCAACCTGAGTGCTTCAAATGGTCAGTCTCGACAAAGAACTCATCAGAAGGACCTCTCAGGGCTCTGTGCTAACACTAGTGCTATTCAACATACTTGTCATGATCTGGAGAGGAATGTCAACAGCAAGTTAACAGTTTACTTGTGGCCCACAATTAGTCCAGAGAGGCAATCTAAAGCTGACTGCAAAGGGTTGCAGAAAATCTCCTGGCACTGAGCAGCTGGGCACTCCCTGGCAGATGAAATTCAGTGGCAGCAAATGCAAGGGAATTCCACAAGGAAGAAAACAGCCTGGCTGTACAGATACACTGAACGGCTCTAAGTCAGCTGCTGCCAGCGGAGAAAGAGATCTTGGATTCATTGCAGGCAGTCTGCTGCAAACACCCTCTCAAGGCTCTGTAGAGGTCAAAAAGCCAAACAGAAATGTTAGGAATGAGTACAGAAGAAACAAAGAACATGATTACGCCTCTGTGTACTTCATGGTCTGCTGAAAGTTTGAAAGTTGTGAGTGCTTCTGGTTACTCCTTTGAAGAGCATAGAGAAACACTAGTAAGAATAGAGAGGACATCAACAGTGATCAGAAGTAAAAGATAGTTTCTGGGCAAGCATAGATTGCTAATCTTGGAAAAGAGACGCCTGAAAGGGAATCGCAAATGGGATGGAGAATGTCAACAGAGAACTAACATTCGTGCAGTCCCATATCACAAAAACTAATGGCACCTGATAAAATGATTAGGCAACAAGTTTAAAACAAACAAGCTATGGACTTTTCCACGTAAGCATCAAGGAATAATGGAACTCATTGCCACAGACTGTTGTGGAAGATGATGCACGAATGGGTTGGGCACATCTGTGCAGCATATTTCCTTTGGTAACTGTTGAATGCAGCAGCACAGATGCTACCTTCGCATCAGAAGTATCCTAAACGGCAGGCTGATGGAAGGTGATGGGATGTAGTTTAGCTTCCTCTGTTTCTTATGCTTCTTTCCTTAATACCTAGTGACTGCTAGAGAAGAGATACTGGTTCTTCAGTCTCGGCTAGTACAGGTCATCTTACATTTTTAGTAAAACTCTTTTTTTTTTTTTTTGCTACAGTCATTTCCCAAATTATTATCTGACAGCTGGTGAGATACTACAGGAGAAGTGGAAAGTGAAGCAATGAGCTAGAGAAGACTGCAAACTTCCAGACGGAGAGCTGACATCTCTTATGGACATTCCTAATGTTTTGTGCTAGACCACGTCATAAACCAGAAATAGGGACTTTTGAGTGAAAGTAAGCAAAGATTGTGGTCATGTTTTTAAAATGAGAAAAGCATTGTTTTCCCTATTAGCTTTGCCAGGGCAATAGATGTCCTTAGACATTTAGGAGATAGAAGAGAGACATAGTCTTCCCTTGCTGGACAAGCAGTAAATATGCTCTGGCTGTCTCATCCAAACAGTTACACCTGTCCAAGCAGGAAGTGCCAAGTTCCATATCAGCAATGAAATCTGGATTCTGCGTATTTGCAACTGTGAGTAGATCATTTGCAGAAATAACTGAGAGTAAAGTTTGTCCCCAGGGACGCTGGTCTTTCCAGCTTACACAGATTAATTGCTTGGGGCTGAATTTCAATTGAGGAGAATAATTTTGCATGAATAATCTGGAAGGAGGTATAAACTGTCCACAGACAGTCTTTGCAGAGGAAAAGATAACTAGCTACAAGTCCAGGACTGTGGGGTGCTGGCAACACAAACATGTCGGTTGTGGCTTAGCACAGTTTCAACCAGCAAGCGGTCCTGGCCACAGCCTCTCCGGGGGTGTTTCACAATGTAAGATCCTCTCACAGCTCTGGGAGGGGGAGAATATACTTTCTGCAAACAAAACTACCTTTGGTTTATTCAGCCTTTCCGATTCAAACGCCTTGATTGCTGATGTCTGTCATGTCTTAATGACCAACCTCTACTCAGAGACTACAGCTTTTAAGATGGTATGTGTCCCCAGCCATTTCAGCTGTGGTTCTGCTTTTTTTCCCTGTTTTGTTCTGCCTGGTTTCTGACTCCACCTTCTCTGCCTGCCTACCCTCCTCAGTAGACAATGTTTTTCCATTTAATTTTATGAGACAAACGTAAGGCATTCTCACCCCCTCCCCCAGGCCTGGAGAAGAAAAGCCCACATCTGGAGGCCATTCACAGCTGGAAGATCTCTTCTGGCATTCCTTGCTTTGAAATCCAACCCGTGTAACCTTCTGTCTAGATACTCCGTGCTGGCATTGCAGAAGGGGGCTTTGTGAGGGCAGTCCGTGAAGAAGCCTGTGACCCCTACATCCTTTTGCAAGTGCCAGGCTTCAAGACTACAGACTTTCTTCCCCAGAAGGCAATTGTTATTTGGGTTTAGGGCTTCCTAGTTTTGAGGTCTCCAAATACCCACTTTGAGAGCAATTCAAAAAGGGGACTTCATTCTTCTGTGGTGTTAAACATACACACCAACAGTTAAATGAAGCTGTCTGAAGCATTGTGTAGGTCCACAACTGATTTTGTCCAAACAGTCCAGCCAGTGGCCTGTGGGCTGCATTTTGTCTGTAGAGCAGTTCACCCAGGGTCCTAGTGACTTTTCTACCACCGAAGAATAAAACTTTAAATCTCTTACATCCTCCCCCCCCTTAGAGTAAATTGCTGTAATCTGACCCCTGCATGCCAGGAAGGTGGATAATTTGTAATTCCATTTTAAATACCTTGGAGCAGAGACTTACTTGTTATCTCTGCATTTGCTTAGCCTGTATATGCTTTCATCTGTGACTGCATTACGGAGTGCTTTACAATGCTAGCAACCACACTCATCATTGTCGTAAATGCCCCTGTGATGACTAATAGGACAAAGATCATTGAGTTGCTGGTCTGGTATTTAAGGCCTGGCACAGAGGAAGCAGGTGTGTCTTTTCCCTAGGAAAAAAAAAAAGTGAGAGGGGGTGTCCTGTTTGTTTCCCAATGGGATTCTGTCTTCTTTTATGTTCTGACAACAACCAGCGGCTCCTGGCGCCCCGTAACATGTCCCGTTCCTGGGGGAGCTCACTGTTCTGGCTGTGCAATAGCCTCAGGTGTTTCACACTGTATTGGGTCTCTGGGACCCGAATGGGTCCAGCTACCTTAACTTCTGGCATCACACCAAGTTATTGTTGTGCTCATATTGTATGCCTGCTTGCCTGGAAACATCCGCCTCAATGTTCCTTCTTGTATTGCAAATCTGAGCAGACTAGAGAGGCTATATTCTTCTACATTAGTATAATTTGGGAACTGTTTGTGGTTGGTTGTTGAATTTTTACTCTTAAAGTAAGTGAGCCTTATTCTGAGAAGAACAGATGTATGTGTACATACAAGCACTGAAGAGGTGGAGGAACATATTATAAAAGAGCTGTATCAATTTTCTAGTTCTCATCCCCTAAGAGATTAAAGGCATCCATTCACCTTTTTAAAAGTTAACTTATTGCAGGATATGATTTATGCTGTCCTGTTTCTCTTCATACTACTACAGGCACTGTTCAGCTCGTGCGTCTTAGCTGGGAGGATAGTAATAAACCGCTGAACAAGAGTGACATAAACCATGACACATTTTATAGGCACTTGTCTGACTCAATTTAGCTTTCTAGGCTGCCCCGTATAAAGTAATGTAATATAATGGTCTGCACGTATCTGGGCCATATTCAGCCTACATGCTACCTCAGTTTGACTCACATCATGTGACTATTGCCCTGAGAAGACTGCTGAGGCAACAAGGGGTTAATAGCTCTGGGGAATAAGTGACTTGTTTTTTCTTTTATCAAGCTAGAATTGTTCTTTGTGTGATACAATCACCAGAACATCTGGAATAAACATGTATTTTGGGGAATATGGCTGCCTGTCCCTAGAGCTAAAGTGTCCCTAAGGCTTCATATACCCAAAGGAATACCTTTGTAGCACTGGGATTAAATTTGTGCTGGTATGAAAGACAAGCACAATGCTCAATACTCTTACTGACACCTTATTCTAACAGTTTGAGGAAACAAACCAAACCATATTATTACTAGTGATTATTACTGTTATTTGCTCTATGGCAATGCTGAGAAGCTAGTGCCCCAATGTGCTAGGTGCTGGTCAGAAATATAATGAGCCACCACTGTCTTTAGAGGTAAACGTGATGCTGAAATGCAATAGTGATCACTAGTGTGGCCATCACAGAGATCTGGGTCCCTGTTTCAGAGTGCAAGGGTTGGCCTGGCAGGAAGCCATTTTCTTTTCATGTGCTCTTCAGTTTGGATATTTTGGGGAATATTTCTAGACATGTGATGCTGACCTTCCCACCTTGGTTATTCTGTTGCTGGTTGCCACATGGCTGTCTTCAGGAGCAGTGAGACCTGCCTCTGGAGGCAACCAGTCCTGTCACACCGGGATTGTAGGCTCTTTGCCTGCTGTGGGCAGCTGGAGATGGTCACAGCTGCTGCTTCCACAGACTGCTCTGGAATTGTGGTTTCTTATCACTTCTGAAATCTGTCTCTTGCTCCCAGCATTGCAAGCAGTGTGCTTCCTTTTGACAGGGAGGGGAACCAGGGCAGGGCAGGGCTGGGACGGGCAGTTCTTCTGAAAAGCTGGGCTTGCACACACAGTGATGAAACTTTGTCTTGGAAGGATGGAGGCAAGTGAAATACGCTGCTTAACAGGGAAGATTCAAAAGAAAATAGCTGGAGTAATGGAAGGAGTTTGAGTGAAAGGAAATTTTCAGTTGAACATCAGGAAATCTTTGCTAGCAACTGACTTTTGTTGGTGTGTGGAATAGCTTCCGAAGGGAAACCCAGTAATGGAAGCCTAGCCTATCAGTTCTGGTCTCCAAAACTGGACTGGACACAGGAGAACACACTGCAGGCCAGAAAATGAACTTGCTTTGGCTGGGACGAAGACTATGGGTGTAACCCTGCACCATAAAAACTCAAWGCAAGTAGTGTTGCCAGTGACCTCAGGGAACACAGGCTCCCTCTAAACAGTAACCCAGTGCTGATTTTCCATCTCTGTTCTGCACTCAAAGGTGTTTCTTGTCAGTACGGTGGTGGTGGCAGAGTCACCAGGATACCTAAAATCCTGCCTTTCCACTCAATTCTGCTGCTCATTCCCTTCAGGCAGCTGGTAAAGAATGGTGCAAGAGTCTCTGAGATGCACAGAGCATTGGGAGGAGGGAGCCACATCCTCTTCCCACCAGCAGGAATGGGAGAGAGCACATCCACCCTGTGCACTGTGCATGAAGCCTGTAAAGCTGTATTTATTTGATTAACTGAAACTCACCCCAGCCTCTGATCTGGCAGGGGCAGGGAAAGGGGAAGGAATAGATGCCTTTCTACCAGACTTGGTCTTACTTCACCTGTGCCCTCTGCTCCCCTGGGACTCCTCTGCCCAGCAGCCCTTACAGCAGGGGCAGGTGACACTGTTTTTGCTCTCTCGTGCTGATGACTGGTCCCAGTGGAAGTCTCTGTCTCTTGCCAGATGTATCCCCAAGGAGCCACTCTCCTAGTGCTTTTTACAGTCCCTCCTGGTGTTCCCTAGTTATKCTAAGATGTGTTAGTGCTGCGGTGCACAGGGCAGCATGAGAAGGGTGGAGGCAAATAGCTGTGGTTTTAAAAGTAAATAATTTAAGCAACAATAACCTCTCCACCTAGGTAATCACCGTGAACAAACAGTCTGCATGTCAAAGGTGTTTCTGGAGATAAGGGTTAGCACAGTAAGTCCCCTGCTTTCTTAAGTTTATCTAGTGCTCAGCACTTAATGCCACCTAGCTCTCTGCTGAAGGCAAAGCCTTGTCCCTCTAAGCAACAGTGCCCCAGTAGAAGTTACCAGTCATTTTCCAATGGGAAGTCTTTGTGCTGACAATAAGCTCCCAGTGTGGCTGGTATGGTGTTTTCCAAGGGGGCTGGATTTAACCCCTAAAACTTTGCCTTTGACTCGGAGTGTGAAGTATTTGTCTGGGGGAAGAGAGAAAAGGGGCCGATACAGAGTAAAACTCATTCTGATGGCTGGAAAACTCAGCTTTCTAGTTGCAAACTGCACTTGTGCTTGCAAAGCGGGCTAAGGCTTTTATTTACCCATTTTTCTTTTTTAATTACCCATGCAAATACTGCTTGCTGGAGAAAATCTCTGTTTCCTCAGCTACCCAGCCAAGGGGAGCTCTACAAAAGAAGTCCTGGAGATTGCTGCTGCAGATTTGGCCTTGTGACCTTCCTGCCGTATATTGACAGGCCATTACCATGTTGCGATGGTTGCCTAGCAAGGTGGTGACAATTGTGCTGAGGCACAGTGGCAGCTGTGTCACACCAGAGGGCTGGTGAGGCTGAAACTCTGTAATATTTGTTTTGCAACAGTGCAGTGCTTGCATCAGTGTATCCCCAAGTCATGAGTGCAAGCATAGTGACAGGGTGACACCGTCTACATGCTCACCTAACTTCTGTCACTGAGTGCTCTGCAGTGGCTCCCTGCTTTGGTGTTGCCAACATCCCTGCGAACAGAAATGACTGAGCCTTGCTGTACTCATAAAGACGAGAGGTAGAGTGGTGGAGTGGCATTTCTGTAGACCTGTACAGCTGAGCTTGGAACTGTGTTCAAGAGCAATGCCTTACATACAAAACCATCCTTTCATTTGTAGTACAGTTATTTTTGCGTTATGACGTAATGATCAAGACCGTGGCATGTAAGAATCCATGGGCTGTGATGCAAAAACCTTCTCGTGGATGGCAGGGTTAGAAGCAAAGATAATCAACACAGCCTCGATTGTATGGCTTGAAAGCTTATCAATGGTTAGACTTCAGAAAGTACCTGCCAGGGGGGGATCCGGTTATCAGCAAGTGCTTCTAGGGGGTTCCTATGGAGGTAAAGTTTTAGCCTGATGGTACTGAACTCAGTTATCAGAAAAATTTAATTGCTGGCATATTTGCATGTCACACAAATAATAGCAGGGAGGGCAACAACAGCAAGGTCAGCTCAAATTGCACAGGCAGAGATGGATCTCTTCAGTGCATTTCAACAACAAAATGCCATGGCTACCTTCTTGTAGCAAAGTGTGTGTGTGGGATGTGCCAGGGAGATTGGAGACAGTATCCTGGAACACAGTGCCACTATAGAGGATATGGGCATCACGGTAAATAATCTTTAGGCTAAAAACCCCAACAGTTTAGAAAAGACATCACTCCTAAATGTATAAGGGGAATAGCAAGTGGGACATCTTCATTTTTTCAGTCCCACTAGCCTCTGTGTCCAAGCTGAGCAGCAGAAGTGTAACTTGGCATCCTTCAAACTCTTGGTCCCCTGAGAGCTCATGTCAGGGACCAGACTAGTTTATTGTCCAGTTGGCCCACACCTGTAGGATTCCTGATCCTGGAAATCAGGTACACAGGTGAGGACAGGAGGACTTGTGCCTTGTGCTATGCTCATAAGGTGAAGGGAAGCTGGGAAGGACCTGGAGTACAGGCATGGCTGGTGAGATCATGCTGGAGTACTATCTTCTGTTTTCCTGTTGTATTTCTCAAAGGATGCTGAAAACTGGAAAGGACTCAAAATGTAGTTTATATAAGAGAAAGTTAAGAATTTACTTAATCACAGTCTACAAATACTTCACTTGGGAGAGAGATTTCTAATAGTAAACAATGCTGGCAGAAAAGGTCTCATAGAAATCTAGGTTACACCTACACTAGTAAATAAAGYGACCCAGGGCCAGTTCTCTGAACCTGAAGGCAAGTGGCACAGCATCCCTCTGCATAAAATTTCTTCTCCCCCAAAGAAGGTAGCCTTGCCCAAATCACCTGTTGGGAATGATGCCCTGACCCGTGGTGTCAGACTCAGCCCTGCTGTTGTTAGGAGAGTACTAGCTGCCACAAGCCAAAACTTGCCACGAAGCAGGCTGACAGTTTAACAATGCAGAAAATTGCATGTCAGGGCTTGAGTGCATGGCCTGAGCTGCTTAGCTTACTAATACAGAAGTCACCTTAGTGGCTGGCAGTTGAAGGCCATCTAGAAATAGGGTGTGCACCCCGAACTGCAAGGCTGGTTAGCCAGTGGGGCAGTTTAGGGAGAGTAAGTTCCTTGTCATTTGAAGTCTTTCAGTCCAGCTTGGATGTCACCCTAAAAAGACAGAGATGTAAGAGAAACCATGGCCTTAGTGTGGGCAGGAGAGAGCCTGAAGGTGAATGCTGTGCATGGGGTCAGAGCAGGTATCTGCAGAGTCCAGCAGATGCACCTGTATCCTTGAAGGGTGTGATCACTACAGGGACAGCCTCTGTGAGAACCTCCTAATGATCGGAAAGAAACTCATTATTCTCCATAATCACTGCTAGGAGCCCTAAGCTCTGTGGAAAGCACTTGATTAAATCTCTCCACCTCCAGGGTAGGCGATGGAAGCGGCACTCCCTGCAGTCCCTGCTGCTCTCTTCTGTGGGAAGTCTCAGCGCCTACACATAACCTAGTAGCCGAGAGGGGCTGTGGGGGCTCAGAAAAAGAGAGAGAAGCTTTTTGGGGGTGGACATTGGCATTCCAAGCCATGGCCATTTTCCAAGCAGTGATGGAATAAGCTGGCTGAGATCCTGCAGGCATCAAGTCACTTTCCCTGGATGTACATTTGGGTTATGTGCTAGTGAGCCAGGTGTCTGTGTCAGGGCCCCAGTGAAAGCCTGGAAGTGAGGGGGTGGAGAAGGAATAGTACAGGAATCTTCCCATTAGGAAATACAGTAAAGAAGGCCAGATTGGAGGTATGGCTCCTCTGACATCCCTGTCTCTGCTCGCCAGGATACATCCGCAAGACAGCAATTGGTGCTGTCTGGGACACCTTGTGCCTTACCAGATTTGATCTGCGATGCACAGCTTTTTTCTTTAGCAACTACAAAAAGACTTCAGTAGCTTTTCTGTCCTAGAGGATCTCAAAGCCTCTTGAGGACCCCATTTGAGCTTTTAAAAGAACAGTCTCCAGATCTTCAGCGCAGAGGTTAAGCCAGCTGTAAAAGTGGCTATGAAGGATTGTGGGGAAGTTCAATTGCTCCAGAGTTTAATTTTAATTTAATAATTATTAAATGCATTTTAATCTCTGAAGAGGGGAACAGCAGATCTGCTCCAGTAAAGCTGTGGAGCACACATTTAAGGTCTGTAACAGACTGTGGGTGGAAAGAAACACCAGTAAATTCCAGAATGGTTTTGTTGAGAATCTTAGCAATATTGCTCTTCAGACATCACTGTCATCCCAAACCTGGAGCATGACGATTGCAGAGGGAGGTGTTATCCTGGACTGCTGTGTTAGCCCAAACCAGGAGGTGTTCCAAGGCTGGAATAGTAAAACATGTGGTACAGTAGGACGGATGGATTTTCCTAGGGCTGATTGAGGATTGCTCAGTACAGGTTGGACTTCAGGTACCCATTAGCAGAGCCCTGGGGCATCGTTAGGATTGCAACACAGACGGACTTACACAGACGGACTTACCAGGAGTGGTAAAGGCCTGTAGGCCAGTGACCTGCTTTGAGTCTCATGAAAGGGGAGCGGCTGACCTATGACTGCATCCAGTCAAGAACTGAAATGCTAGGGATTTTGAAAGTCAGGATTGTGGTGCATTGGTAAATCTGCGTGTGAGGCTTCAGGACTGATGGAAGTAATTAAAGATGTTTGTTGTGTCCAGCTCTGGATTAATGAAGGAGTGAAAGACCAGCTCTGCAATCTCTGTTTTAATCCAGTCCTCTGAAAGCTGATTTCAAACCAAAGCAAAACAGAAAACTCTTGCTTTAAAAGGAAGGAGGGTGGGAGAGAAGCCCCTAATCAGATGTTCTGCTTACTCAAAAATCCTTTGATGAAAACTAGCAGGGGAGAGTCATGCAGAGAGCTAGAGCTGAGCCTTCCCACTTCTTGCCCTGTGCTGAAGGCTGACCACAAGTGACTGCAGCACGCTTAAGTAGGGTCACGGCTCTCTCAAAGCCACCCTCTTTACCATTGACCTAACCCCTAATCCTCACCCACAGTGTCCTCAGCGTAGCTCACCTGCACATGCATCAGACTGGTGGGAGCAGCTGCTCCAAGGTGTGTTCCCTCCTGTTCTCTCCAGCCAGTCTTTCGAGTTTCACAGCCTCTGTGAGGCTGCAGGCTTCTTTTTTTTTTTTGTGTCATCCAGGAAACACACCCACCTCTCTCTCTCCAGCCCCATCTTCTGCCTCGCTCAGGGATGCTGTAACTCGTATGAAGGAATTTCAAGCAATGCAAACTACAGCCAATTTAAAAAAAAAAAAAATAGAAATTAGAGATGGGAAAATCTTGCTAGCTCATCCAGTCCATCTTCTCACATTCTAGCCCAGCCCAGTTCCTGCAAGATTCTTGCCTACAGTACATTTTCCAGTGCATTATCCAGTCTGGTTGTGTATGATTTAAGCAATGGGCATCCTTTACTTCCCATGAGAGACTGTTCCACAGACGACTACTTTTCACTGTTTGGAAGAGGTTTCTGAAGTTTTCTTTCCATTCTGCCTGACCTAATTTCTCTAAGCTCTGCCCGTGGTAACACGCTAGCTGCCAAATGTTCTCCTTCCTTCATGCTTACCCTGTTCAGGTGATGGCAAATAATTCTTGTTCAGTCAAGCTGTTTAGCCACAACGCTTAATACTTAGTTGTAAAGCTCAGCAATTATAATCCTTGGCTACCTGGGAAAGACTAATGTTGAGATTAGCATTTTAATGGGTGCGCAGAACATAGAAGACACTGCTAGTAGCGTTGCCTCTTTATTATAGTAGTCACTTGACACATCCCATCACAAGGTTTGGCTTTGGTTGGTTTTGCCTTTGCCAAACTTGGAGCCAACATCTTCTAGCTCATGTCTGCTTCAGCTGTTTTGTTGGGTTCTTTTTGGTTTTGTTTTTAATTTCAGTCAAAACCACTTAGCTGTTTCTGAGAACAAGGCTGGCAGGGGAATATTCTGTTTTATCCACATTTAAAAAAAATCTTGATGACTTTTTCTTTTAAAGAAACACCCTCTGAGCAGTGTCTTGCTTTAAAATAAATCACAATTTTTCTGTCAGGAACATGCCTCTCGCCATCTATGAGAAAATCCCCCCTGAGTTTGGCTAAATAATGAGCCTTTGAGTAATTGCATCTTGAGCCTGCTCAGAAAAAAATAATGGGGGGCCAGGAAGGACAGTTGTTTATTACTACTTTTTTTAACTGTGGGCCTGATGGAAATAATAGCACATGATTTAAGGCCCAGGTTACAGTGTACTTGCACAAAGGGCCCTGGCTGTGGCTGCAGGGTCACCTCGCTCTGGCCTCCTCTGGCCCAGGATGGTGTCACCGCTCCCGGACCCGTCCTGCCTGTGGCCAGGGCCACCCTGGGGAAGCGATGTCCCCACTCCACGCATGGGACCGGGGTTGCCCAGGCAAGCGGAAACCTGGCTGCGAGGAAACAGGGAGGTATGGAGGGAGGAGGAGGAGGGAGAAAAGGAAAAAAAAAACCAACAAAAAAAAAACCCAACAAAAAAAAACAGCAGAAGAGAGGGAGACGCCCAAGTTCTCTGCCGGCAGTCTCCAAAATATTTCTCGTTTCCGTTTCCACCGACTGGGGCCCTCCCTTCCCCCAGGACCTGTAGGGAAGCCTGGCCGCCCCGCAGCTCCCCGGCCACGGCACACACGTGCTGCCTCCGCCCCGCGCCCGCGGCAGCGACACCGCCTGCTCCCGGCACCGCCTGCTCCCTCCGGGCCACCAAGGCACGGGGCTGGGGTCCCAAACTTGTGTCACCGCTGCCCTGTCCCGACCTGTCCCCTCCCCAGTGCACAGGCAGCCCCGCTGTGCTGCCCGCCGCAGCGTGCAAGGGCACGGGAGGTATGAGCACGGGGGATGGCGCTCGCCATCAGGACCGTCCGTGAAGCCACAGCTCCAAAATGCCATGAAGGAATGGAAAGGGATCTGAAATCCTCATTAAATATGGGAAAAAAGGAGATGCCCTCAATCCTGGATAATTAGCAGGACATCCAGAATGATAAAAGGTTCAATTATAGTATCTAGCACTGTTGTTTTCAAATCACCCACTGTAACATAACCCCTCTGCGCAGTGCTGTAAAGAAAGCTGGTTTTACTACTCCCTTCAGACCAGCATATTAGACCTTGGCTCCTCTGACCTGTGCTTGCTACTGTCTCTGCTCCATCAGGGAAGCCAGCCTGAGAAGCTCCCTTGTGCCTTCTGGCCACCCTGGTTGCTGTACCTCTTGCCATGCTGCCTCTTTATTCATGAATCCTTCCCCTCCCAGTTTTCTCTCCCCCTTTTTTTTTTCTTGCCAAAGCAAAGGGTTTTTAATAGCTAAAGAACGAAAACACCTCCCACGCCTCACCTCAAAAAAGCTAACTCTCTGTCTTACTCACTCTTTTTGATTTCCAAACCTCTCCTGCTAGCTTAGAGTCTTCCTTTGAAGCACTGGTTCCTCAAATACTAGCACGTGAGTATAACTTTAGTAAACCATGTAGTTCCAATGGCCTCAAGGGGACAATCCACATGAGTAAATAATTCAGATGGGGGATGGAGACCATGGCATTTAGCAGAAATTGAAAAGTTTTCTGTTGGATATTGTGATTTGCTTGGAATCAAGATATTACAAGGGAATATACTGACTTCAATCCAGGATGGAGTAGTATCTGCCTTGCAGAAAATTTTAACAGTAGGCTTGAAGGTCTTCAGGGTGCCTCGGTCGTATTGTTGCAGATGGATTGACTAGTTAATCTTTGGAGGCTTCCTCTAGCTCTGCTTATTCTGATTCACCATAGTGAAATGGAGGAAAAGATAAATTGAAGCAAAGAACAATTGCTTTGACTTACGTATTTCCATACATGAAACCAAAGTGCAGTGTGGTTCAGCTGTAYTGTTTCAAATATTTTTGCTTTAAAACTGATACTAAACGTTTCGTTGACTCCAAGATCATCTGCATATGTGATGTACTCTTTGCACAGACTAATTTTAGATCCTCGAGTTTTGTCATTATCAAAACAGAGTGTCTCTTTCCCACTGGCTTTGTGCTGATTCCAACATCAACAAGGATCAGCTGTGCTGTACATTTGCGTCTGTGGGAATGACTATGAAGACCCAACTTTATCGTGTAGGGAAACAAGAGCTATTTTTCAATTATCAGCCCAGCCATGGCAATGAGGAGTTCAGCACAGCTTCCTCTACTCCGTTTCTGGACTGAGGTTTGTACCCTGCATTGTGCTCCATATTGCTGGAGCAAAATTGCTAGCAACACCCAATTAAAACAAGCACTGAATGTTTACTCCCCATCACTGCCACTGCTTTGACTGCAGTGTAAACGTACCACTAATGACTTGGCCGATGGCAGGGGAAAATTACGTGTCAGAGCCAAGTACAGAACCAGGAATTTGGGCCGTCAGCCAGCTTGTTAGATCACACTGTGTGCCTCTAATGAAATGCATTGATTTGTGACTCTTACAATAACATTTTTAGGAAATCATTTCACTGGCTGTTTATTTGTGTGTTGGAGCAGCCTGATGAGGTTGGAAAACTAAAGCAGACACTGTGCTTACAAATCAAGAGCAAAATTTTAAGAATGAGGTTAATTAACCATTGGAATAACTTTTCTAAGGATGTGATGGGTTTTCCATCATATCCTGTTGCACAGTCGATACTAGTTAGTTGTATAAAATATGTGCTACAGCTCCAGCAGGAGCTCTGTGTATCGCTAGAAATAATTGTCTGAAGTTCTTTGGGTTCTGTTACACCAGAGATGGGACTATGTTGTTGTAATGGTCCCTCTTGACGATAAAAAAACGCATGAGCCTGTGACAGCCATTGAATCTGGGTGTTTGTGATTCTGTGGAGCAACAGACTGAGATCCCATAAGTGGTAGGTTTAAAACTGGCAACAATTTTCATAAAGGGGACTACCAAATTACAAAGGCGCATTCTGCAGAAGTGGACGCCCTGCCAATCCTGCGGCTGATATAATGTATCGTGATGAATTAGCGAGCTCAGAAAGAATTAACCCATCAATAAAATGACAGACTTGGTACATTTCAAAGCATCTGGTCAGATCTCATGGAATTTCTTGGCTGCTACATGTTCAGTCAGAGAGAAAGAAATAGTGGGGAGAGTCCATGATCACCTTGTAGTATTTCACTGGATGCCTCAGAAGAGCAGATGGGCATAGTGAGCAGTGGATAAGGTAAGCCTTTATCTACTTGGGGGTTTGTATGGACCCTTTCCTGGACTGACTCATCTTAATATCCTTATAGTTCTATATAAAAAGTTTTCTTTTTCTTGTCTGCTTAGAGTTTATGGTTGGCTAAATTTTATAAATAACATTTTTTTCTGTCTGCTTAGGTGAACACATCCTAGAGTTGCCAGAGTTTAAGTACTCTGTGAAAAGCAACCCCCTTTAAATAGTCTTATGTTGCCTATCTAGAAATTGAGGCATCTAGAATCTCTAGTGAGTCCTCAAAGTCTGTGTTGCTGCATTTGATTTTTTTTCTTTTCATGTCTACTTTCTATGTGTTTTTGAATGGTTCATAGCCATAAAGATTAGGAAAAAATGCAGCCAAGTAAGACTTGTTTTGAGAAAAAAAAAGAAGAAAAAAAAAGTAGTGTGGGGGGAAAGTAGTTTGGTCCAAACTGCTGGCAAGCTTGTTTGTTCATCTTTAAGATGCATTTACTTATTCCAGTTCAATCTTTATTTCTGTTCTGCCACAGACTTGATGTCTAGCAATGTAAGCTGTTCATGTTTAAAAACAGAATTCACCTTTAAATGTGCTTAGACTAGAAAAAATGTGCCTGGTGAGGTCATTTGCAGGGCAAGAGTTAATGCATCATGCAAACAGCTAAATAAAGGTTACAATCTGAGTGGAATTATTCAGAGCTCAGGGAGAAATCTGGCATTTGCAGTCTGTCACTGAGTTTGAGAAGTCTGGCTGTCTCAGTATCACTGCCACCCAGAGACATCCTGCTTTCTGTGTGGCAGTAAGGGAGGGGACTGCAGCGCTTGGACGGTCTTCCTGTAAAAACAGCAAAAACAGGAGCAGTGGGAAGTGTCATGTGCGAGGAGTGTGTGGAATGAGGGGTGAGTATGAGCCCGTCTTTGTCCAGGTTTCACAGAGCGACATTATGGGTGTAAATAGCCGCTCTTCCTCCTCTCTTTTCCTCTTCAGGACAGCTGAAGAGCCAATGTCAGGACAGCGTATGATCCCTGATCTCCCTGGGGAGGAGGCCTGCATGGAGGGCTGTGAAGAGCCGTGCGCCTCTTGAGACCTGCCAGTTAAGTATTGCAATTGCTGGACCCTCTCTGGTAAGGGCTTCTTGCCCTTCTTTTCCACCAACATCCTTGGGAGTTGAGGGTGTCACTTTGGGGCAGGATACACCTAAGTATGTATGTGATACAGCTGGGACAAAAATACATCACTTGTAAACGCCTGGGCTTTTGTAGAGTTGGCAATCTCTGTAGAGGTGTTGTGCTAGGATTGTTTTGCATTTCGTTTCCTTGTTTTGTTTCTGTAAGCCAAGTGCTTGGCTGATTGCACAGGAAATCAACTGCTATGGACATTCACTTCAATGGGCAAACTTTAAACAAGTCACCAGGGACTGGCTGCTGCTGAGTTCAAAGAGAAAGACACATCCAAAACCTCTAGCCAAGCCAAGTTATGGTGGGAAATATCAGATACAAAGAGGAGAAAACTGGAAGGCATAGTAGGGTGAAAGACAGATACAGCTTGGTTTTCCTGTCCATAATTGGTCAGATTAAGGCGAGGTTGGAATGGAGATTTAAAAAAAAAAAAAAAAAAACACCCATAAAATTTTGCTAAGGGAAGTTTGTTGAACATCAGGAAACGCGCTCTGGTGTTTATGTTCTATGAGCTGTCTGCAATAATCTGGGGATGGAAACATGTTGAGAAAGGTAATATGGTACTTCACAAAATACTAGAAAATGTATTAGGAAGAATAGTTCCATGCAGGGCAGAAGGTGGAGCAAATGTCCTGCTAAGCTCCCCCACTCATTCATCTTTTTTTCTTTCCCCAATGATTTCAGAAGTCTCCCCAGGCTCAGATAACTCAAAAGATAACTCAAACCCCCCATATCCCTAGGTGAGGTAAAGAGGTTGTGTTCATAGAAATGGAAAAAAGAGGAAGATAGAGGGGGAAAAAACATAAAGGGAAGGAACAGAAGTCTAAACTTGGGGTGTTGCTTCCCCCCAGCACAGACATGAGCAGCAGAGACTCCCAAAAAGAAGACTAGAGAAAGATTGCCATCTTCTGGAAGGATAAATATCTGCCATTATTCAGAATACTAAATCTGATATACATATATTTTTGAAACCATAGCATATTTCTGACAAATTTATTTTTAAATCTGATTTCTTATCTCTATAAATCTAATTCAGTCTCATTTCATCAATATATGTGCCATGATCCCAGCTTTAGAAACTGACATAGCATCCTGGATTTTAGGATGCATCCTCATTTTTGATGAGACTCTCATCAAACTTAAAATTAGGAGTATGTTAACATTAAGGATTATCAGTAAGCAATGGACTTTATCTATTGTTGAGCCTGAAAACCAGGTGCTTTTTTACTGAGCATTTAGAAGCCAAACTTAAGGTGTCCAGATGCGGAGAGACTGAACAATGAAAAAAAAAAATTACCACTCTCTTTTTAAACAGCATCAGCTGTTATTCTACCTATTTCAGTAAATTAAGTACATCTGTGACAAACAGAACCTTTTTATTAACCAGAAAACCTGCAGGCAGTCCATGGAGCATGGAAACATTTAGCATTGCTTTCAGTTAGCCCATCTTAGAAATGATTATCTGTATTAGAGAAGCTTATGCAGTGAGTAGGATTGAAATAGCCGCAGAGCTACCGACCATTCTGCTCAGGGCAGGAAGGGTCAGGAGCCCGTGATAGCACAGCCCACGTACAGGACCGTGAACCTGTCGGCTCCGTCTGCTGCCTGTGCTGTGCAGGGGCTGTCACAGGCTGTGCTGTCACCCAGAGCTATCCGTACACCTGCCTCCCAGCCTCTGGGCTCTGGTGTTGGAAGTGGGGGATGAGAGCAGATGGACCACTGGTTTCCTCTGTCCCGGCAGAGCAGCAGGACAGGCGTGCAGGGAATCTGCTTTGCTCCCTCCCAGTGGTGGTGGGAGCCTCACCTGCGTGGCACTGGGCAAAGCCTTTGTGGCGAAGACGGGGTGCGTACCTTTGGGATGCTCCTCTCCCTTGCAGTTTGATTCAATGCAGCGCTGCTCCATGCCCTCTAGTGACAGTTCGTTCCCGTGAGAGGTGATGCCATTCTTACTTTTCACTGTTCTGATACCAAACGAGGTGTATCAACACCCTCAGGTATTGTGGGAGCCTTTAAACTTCCAGGACAAGAGCTCAGAGGGGACTTTGGGTGAGTGTGAATCTTTCTGTCTCTCCTTACTAGCTTCCCAAATTCATCCGAAGTGAAGCTGCTGGGAGCTGGGATTCCTGGTGAACTTCACACCTTGGTAAAAGCTGCCACTACGAGGGACACTGACAGTCTTCCCCATGCTCCCATCCTTTGAGTATTGGACGTTTTTGACTCATCACTGTTTCACATACCTCTCTGTCATGGTGGTGATGCCGTGGTGTCAGTCTGCCAGTCAGCAGCGCTTCTGCTAAGGGGCTCCTTTTGTCATGAAAATCTCCAGTGCCCAGGGGAGAGCTGGATTGGCATCTCTTCAGGGTCTGAAATCCTCAGTTCTCAGAGCAGATGCAGTCACATAAACTTTCCTCTCCCCATTATTTTCTTCTCCCCTTTCTGCGACTGGCAGGTCTGGCCAGGACAATATCCCAGGGCTGGGGGGCTTGTGGCCTTTGCCATTCTGCTGAGACAGTTCACAGGGCAAGGGGTGACCTGACGCCAAGGGTGCTGGTAGTTTCTAAGATAAGGTCACTCATCCCCTGAAGCATTGGCCAGAGAGCTGCCAGCTTGCTGCATACAAGCTCCCAAACAGCCACTGCATGGAGATGGCTAGGATCTTTCTGTGTTTTACGGAAACTTTCTACTCAGTCAATACAGGTCACTCTTCTGCACTTAATCCCAGCCCAAGCACCAATCGCTTCCCGTATAATCTCCAAGAACAACTGTGCTGTGATTGCATTGTGGATTACAAAATGACCGTTTTCCACAAAACGCTTCTGGCTGGAGGGATAGCATTTAATAATCACTTGGGGTGGTGAGGGAGGAGGGGAGGAGACAAAGGAGAAAGGGGTTTTGAAGCAATTGAGTTTCTTGGAGGATCTAGAGATGAGCAAAACAGCAGAGAAAGCATGAGTCCCATTTCTGTATTGCTCCTGCAAAGTAACTGGGCTTCGAGAACTTTCTGCCAAGGTAAATTCAACTCTCTTCTTTTGGGGCTATCTAGATACTATGGTCCATTATTGTTAGTAAGTGCTTGGCTTTTATGGAGGGAAACTTTTCTGACAATGTTCTCATGAAGGAGTAATTCAGATTTGCTTCTCATTCCCTATGTCCTCTGCATCCTTGATCAAGTTCCTTCTTCTGACTCATTTGTTTCTTATATTTTTTTGCCTTTTTCCTTATCACTTGTTCTGAAATTATATGGTCTTTCAAGTACTATCACAAATCAACTGGAGAGCATATTTTTCCCACTATTGAAGATTTAAATTAGAAAAATGATTTTTGTCAATATTATGAGTGGAAAGGTTTTTTTTTTAGATAAAAGCAGGAGCAAACCAAAACCTGATGACAGAAAATCTTATAATCAAGCATTGATGAAAAACTGAAAAACTTTGTGTGCTGAAGGTTTCTATTTTCAGATGAAAAATAATGTTTTTGAGAAGAGCAATTTTATCTATAATTTCCTTTTCAGTCATAAGCCAAATTTTCCACTGAAAAAACTTTCAGTGAGCAATTTGCTATCAACCTTAGCCAGAAACCTTCACATAATTAACTGTTCCTAGTATGTATCTGCTCTGTGAAAATGGTGATATCCAACATGCCTTCAGATCATGGAAGTCATTAGCTATGGTATCACTAAGATGTTACCATCTCCAGGGTGCAGCATCTCCATTGCTGAAAGAAAAAAATGCTCTGGTGAAGAGACAAGAGAAGCCAGAGCATAAAACGATACAGGAATTTTTCAAGAGCTGGGTATTTTCTTGCCTTCGATGAGGGCGTTCTGGATCAGGCACTGTTTTCTCAGTGTGCTGAGATGCTAATGAAGTCCTGCTTTCCAAGATGAGCTTCAGCACCATCTTTATTGACCACATTTCTGAACTTGCTGGTTAGCAGAACAAATGCTTCTAACTGCACCGCTTTTAGCTGTGGTGCGGTCACAAACAATGCAAAGCTCAGTCTCGTATCGTTTATTTATAGTCGTGTCCACAGTATGCTGGGCCTTTCTCACACGTTCAACATTGGGTGAGTCAAGCGAAGTTATGTGAAGGGGACCAGCAGCAGGCAATGTCTGTACAAACTGAATCTATTCATGGGCAAATAGATTTTGAGAGGCATAAATAGGAAAGGGTGGGAGTATCTGGATGAAGTTGTGCCAAACATAGGGAGTGCCATGTGGGAAGAGGCATGCGTTGCTTACATGAAAGTTGACGTGTGGGTAGATGACATCTAATCAGTCCATGGAGTGATAAGTTGGGGTTCTCAAAAGTCAGTGCAGGGTTTTGCAGGAACCGTAAAATCTTAAGCTTCTCTCTGAGTGAGAAAGACCACAGGACCCTGGTACACAAACTGCTTTCTGAATTACTTTTTCTGATGAGGTGAAACCGGGAAGAGTGTTTGTGGCAACGTTCGCTCTTAAAAAAAAACCCTTTGGCACTTTGTGTGAGAGCAGAGACACTGTCATCCCCACTGTGAAATCAATACACTCCCTACCTCCCTAGGTACAGTAATGAACTGCTTGAAAAAGTGTTTTGGGACACTTGGCAGCAAGAATTCTCATGTAGTTGGACAGAGCATTCATCATGCCCCATCTAAAGGCAACACATGGTATTTGGGGAAGTTGGTTAACAGTTTTTCCCTACCATCTCTGAGATGGAGTGAATACGATGTCCCTTTCATTTTGCTCATGTGCTCACACCCCCCGATGCACTCAGCCCTGCTGTGTCTCCTGGGTCACCCTCTCTTCCCCAGTACAGTTATTCAGCGTACTTTGAAATGGTTGAAGCTGACCTATTGCTCCACCGCCCTGGCTTTCAGGAAATGGTTCTTCCATGCTGGGTGAGCTGTTGGGATGTTGTGAGGAGGGCAGAGTGCTCATATTCCCTCCCCACAGGTGTGCACTGGGAAGAGCTAGGATTCATAAGGCTATGTGGGACAAGTGGCTGGTGTGACAGTCCCTCCCATTTGTGTGTTGTAGATGGAGCTGCTGAAGGGACTGCCATGGCGCCGTGCTTTCCTGGCTGTCACCCTGAACCTGCTGGCCCTCAGCCTCTCCACCACTGCCTTGCTCGGCAGCTACTGGTGCACCGGGACCCAGAAAGTGCCCAAGCCTTTGTGTGGGAAGAGCAAAGCCACCAACTGCATCGGTGTCCCCATGCCGCCTGACGCAGGTGCTAGCAATGTTTCATCCCAGGATGTGGTGCACTACAGCTGGGAGACTGGGGATGACCGCTTTGACTTCAGATACTTCCACACGGGGATGTGGCTTTCCTGTGAAGAAAGCATGGAAGGGCCAGGTAGCGTCTTGCCCAGGCAGCCACAACTTCTTCCCTTGTATTTACTCCACAGGAGTAAAGGAAAGGTGGGAGGCTGACAACACTTGGCAGAAAAGCCTTCTTCATTTTCCTAGCATTGGCCCTGTGCACTGCTGTGGTCATTGTATTTCTGTCCTTCATTGGGGTGTTTACAGAGGGGGGCAARGGAGAATGGTTGTCTCTGGTGTGCCCTTCGGTCTGGAATAGGGGCTGTGAAGTGCAAGAGGTGGTGGTAGTGGCAGTGACTTTGTGATGGCATCGTTCATCCTGATGTGAACTGGAGTGAGCCTCCTTTCCCTTTCCCCGTATCTCCATTCCCACATGCAGCTTACTTCATGATCTCCAGGGCACATTTGTGCATGTCCCCTCAGAAATCTAAGCGGGGTGATTTTATGAAGTGTTGTCAATTTATAGTTATCACTGTGAGGACTGCAATAGTTGGTGTTCTCCTTAAATCACCAAACTGAGAGGGTTTGTGAATTGAACAGGGACTGGGCTTTTCTTAAAAAAAAAAAAAGTCAAGAGAGAAAGAGAAGTACTGCCTTATAGATACAGAGAAAACCTGGAGGATCTGAACCCAGAGGAACTAAAGCTAGGAGGCAAATTGACCTGAGGATTAGAGCTGCAGTATTGTAATTTTTTAATTTGTTTTTGTGATATTGTGACAGGTTTCATTTGTGATTTTTGACCATGTGGGACTGGCATTATAAACCCTGGAGTGCCAGGGGCTGGTCGTGCAACCTGTACTAGACCCCTTTGGTGCCTCCCATAACCCTTGACTTGCTCCTGCCCAGCCTTGCTGAAGTCCTTCTGCTGAAACCTGTGCCACGCCAGCACAGGTGGATGCTCTGCAGTGCACAGATGCTCTTTACGGCCTGGCACACACATCAAGGCTCAGAACTGACCCGGAAGGTGATCAACAGGGAGATTTGTATCTAAAGATACAGTGATGAAAGTCGCTTTCATCAGGCCCATTCCCCTGAGCCCACCGCCCTCCCTTCAGCTCTCCCCAAGCACAAACATCTCACCTTCTTTAACTAAGCCACTATTCTAGTACAGCATTTCTCATTTTCTTATCTGTTGCTGTCAGAGTTTGAAAATAAAGAACTGGTGAATAAAAGCAGACAGAAGGGGGGTGGGAGCAGGAGGGAATGTGCTTGAAACTCTCATGTCCTAATGAGAGGGCTGCTTCGTTATGAGCGTTTCCAGACATGCTGCGGAAGGAGACGTGTTTATTTGGGACTGGTTTGGGTTGGGGTGTGTTTCCATGGTGCTTGTGGGAATGGGCCTACATCCCTTGACAGCTTTCTCTGAAAGACTTGTCTGGCCACCAGGCAGTCCTGGAATAACCCCTATGCCTGAAGGAACGCAGAGAGTGCGTTACATCTGGATCACAGCAGAGCATGGGGTAGAGCACATAGCCTCAGTCCCCTGTTTCCTGTAAATCGAGTACAACCTACCCACTGCTGTGGGTCTTGGAAGCAAGTGCATAGATAACAACAACAAAAAAAGGGGCTACTATGAGCAAAAGGAGTTTGAGTTGAGCTGGAGAAAGGGTTTCATTATTCAGGCTAATCTCAGGATCAGTTTAGATGAGACTGAATAACCTCATTAAAGTTCTAGGTGAAGTAGCAAACCACAAGTTAATGAGGACTGCAGATGGTACTAAACTGGGCAGCGTCCTGAGAGCTGTGGATGATGGAAGTAATACAGGAGATTGGGAGAGATTAGAACTGGGGATAGAAATCAAGAAAATGAGGTGCTTACATGAAAAGCGGCAGGCTGATACTTCTGGGAGAAAATACTGTGCCAAGTAGAGGAGAGGACCCTCAAATGCAGTAATGCAGTATGCAGTAAGAGAGACTTACAGATAATACTGATGGACCCTCAGCTGAGACAACAGTTTGCATCTGGCCAACATAAAAAGCCAAAGCAAATATGAACACCATTTGTCCAAATAGCATGCCTAAAATGCGAGGACAGAAGACCATATTTCTGGGTGATTCTCTGCCACAGAAGAGCGACTCACATCTCTGTCACATAGCATTTCACTTGGGAAGATTTTTTTTTGCTTTCTTCTTTGGGAAACAGTGCTAGAACTGCTCTGCTGAAACTGGGGTGAGTGGGAATTCATGTCCTCAGCAGAAGTGGTGGGTCTGCAGTCTGTTGTAAGCTACACCCTTAATAGGCCTGACCAACAGCAATGTTGTGAATGAGTAGCAACAGATTTTTATATTCACCAGAGGCTTGTAAGATTTACAAACTGCTGAAGTTTTTTTCTGGAAAGGCCACCTCTAGTTTTCCAGGCAGACGTTGCCTTCCTGTACCTTGCCCCAGTGAAGGTCTGGAAAGACGGTCAGAAAGAGAGCAGAAGTGAGAAGATCTGATGGGTAGACTCAGGGATGACTGGAGCTATGCAGTGAAGAGAGAGTGAGAGGGAGAGATTTTCTTTTCCCTTATGTACCCTGCATTGTTTTGCAAACTAATACCTTTGGTTTTGTGTTTCAGAAGAGAAATGCCGTAGCTTTATTGAGCTTTCACCACCAGCAGAGAGAGGTAAGAGCAAATCCCCATACCTCACTGTAGCTGCCCAGTGCACCTCCTTAGGATGGGGGACCTGCAACATTTTGCCTGTGTGAGGACAGCAGGGTGGGTCCCCAAAGAGCCAGGCATGAAATCCTGGCCTCATAGTTGCTAAAAGAGCCAAGATTTCCTCCCAGATGTTTGCCTAAACCACTGCCATCTGTGAGGTCAGTGCTGGAAACCTCAGACCCCCTCCCATGTGAAGTGGGATTTGTCTCATCTAGGAAGTTACCCAGTCTGAGCTTGTCATCTTGCTGTAGTCAGCGGGAAGGGGATGGATGCCACCTGAGGGCAGTCCCTCCCACATACGCTACATGTTGACTCAGTGCTTCAGTTTTGGGGTCTAATGTGATGACTCTGGAAGCTGAATTACCTCTTACTTTGTGGTAAGTGATCAGGACATCCAAAAGTTACACTTTCAGGGTGAAGTCCTTGCCTCATCAAATATAAAACTTCATTTGGGTTGGAGAGCTCACCGCTCCTGTCATTGTCACATGTTTCAAATTATCCTGGGGATAACTTCAGTATACCTGGATGTATGTGTACATATGCAATAGAGATTTTACTTACTGAAAGCTTTTCCGTTGGTGTGGGCTTGCTAACTACTCCCTGAGATGGAGGTTGGAGGCAAGTCATTTCAGAGGATGTTCATATGTGAAGGGAAAGGCTGGGGTGCAGAGCCTGGGGTGTCAGCGTTCAAGCCATGAGGGCAAGGGCTGGAACAAACGCTGGGGAATTGCAACAGCTAGCAGGGAGATCAGTACTTTCAGGGAACTCATCTTCTTTTTCTGCCTTGTTTCCCCTATTTTAAAAACACTGGCAAAGACTGCTGACCTGCTTTTATAAAGCAATGTGCATTCCCAGGTGAGGGGTCTGCTGCGAGTGGTGTGCAGTAGCATCGTTGTGCAGATTAACCTGGGTCACTCTCGACAAAACATCAGGGTAGAAAAACCTCCCTTGCTTATTCTTTTGGGAAACAGTATTCACACAATTGAAATAATGCTGGTGTTACAAGATCATTTTGAAGTCATGCAGATCTCCACTTTGTCATAACATGAATGACTTAACTGCATTTACTGAATGGCTCTTGCATTTACTGCAAAATGCTCACTTCACAGGGAGTAGCAATGCGTTTTTTCTGCTTTCTCACCTTCTTGTGCTTCGTTCCCTGCCCAGGCCTCTGGCTCTGTTGCTTCCAATGTCTTCCTTACAAACCTCCTAAGAAAGGAGGTTTATGCAACCAGATTACACGTCTCTGTAAATCTTTCTGTCTGTCCCCCCTCACACTCCTCCTACTGCTCCTTGTCTAATTGCAGCCCAACATTGATAGGAAGGCCATGTTCTGTAAGACATTGAGCTCCTACAAATTAATTGGAGCTGAAGCATGACACTCATAGTGACACTGTGGTCTTAGCAGCTCTATCACCCGCTTTTGCCCCTTCCTGCACATAGCATCATCTTAAGATGACCTTGGCCTCCAGCGCAGCTGCCATTATACAGTTGGGCCAGCACTGGAGAAGGTGGTGTGACTGTTGATTGCAGGCTGGGCTGGCTGAGCTGGGTGTGTGCAGAGCAGCTCCACGTTACATAGGCAGCATTACAAGACCAGATTATGCAGCATGCATGGTGAGCCTGGACTCACAGGGAAAGTGATGCACAGACCTCTGTGCATGTGTGGTGCCTGCAGCCTCCAGGGCGCTTTCTGCAGTCTGACCTTTAATGAAATAGTCTCCCTGATGGTGCTGCAGCCAGCAAGCCAGCTCCTTTAAGCAGGGAATGCAGCTCATCTATTCCTGCTAAAGCGCTGGGTGACTCTGTGGCACTAATGATGTTGAGGAGTCAAGTCAGTGCCACATTAATGAGGGTTTTCTTCACACTCCTTTTCCCCAGTTGAATGTCTCCTCTACGGCCATTAAGAGTTGCTAACACTAGTGTTCACAGTGCTGCTTCGTTTGTCAGATTAACATTTCTTCCTCAGTGAATTCTGTGCCTTTCCACAGCCCAGCATTACAGAGTGCCTTTTCTCATTCTCCTCCAAGTCCTACTGCACAGTAAACTCAGCTGAGGACTGTGCTATCACAGTCCCACTGATAATCCCAGTATGAAAGTACTTGTACTCTGTTCAAGCAGTAGGGTAAAAGTGGTGAAAGTTACTGCCCTAGCTGGATATCCACCTCAAGGAATGTGGTTTCATTTTAATTGAGGTTTCAGTGAGAAATACAGGCCTGCAAATGGGACCTCCTGAATTCCAGAGGCCAGGTCCTAGCCATCGCTGCAGATTCACCATCCAGTYCTTTTCTTAACCAGCTGGGTCCCAGGTTAAAAGTTGTTTGCTTCCACTGTTGTGTTTAGAAACCCTCTGTGAAGGTCACTACACTAATGGGAAAGAACATTCTAACATCCAGCTCAGATGTGTTCATGGCCAACCTATGAACACCAGGTCTTGTGCTCAACAGCTTTCCCCCTGYCTTTTTCCCCATGGCTTCTTCCTTGCTGTTTACGACTAATGCTGGCTTGTTTACAAACAGCTGTTTTAGTTCCTCTCAGCTTTTGCAGTGCCAGACCAGCCAAGCCATCTTCTGTGATGGACTCTCTGTCCCCTTCAGCATCCTTTGAGCCCTTGCTCACAGGCTAGGGGGGATTGCTGTTGGGTGCTCGTTGTTTTCCTTCTTTCCCTTCTTTCCAAAGGACATCCTTTCAGGATTGGTTTGGGAAAGGGGAGTGCTCTCCCTTGAACAAGCCATCCTGTATTGATTGAGGAGTCTCTGGTTCCTGGCAGGAATCCTGTGGCTGTCACTGGGATCAGAGATGCTGTACATCAGCTTGCTGCTCATCAGCTTCATCCTCCTGATGGTGGAAATGCTCCATACTGGCAATCCTGTCTGTGGGTTGAAGCTCAATGCCTTCGCTGCTGTTTCCTCAGTGCTGTCAGGTAAGTGTGTTACTGCAGGCTTGGAATCACAGCAGCAGGAGAGCCTCCTCTTCCACACAAGGCTGAAGTATACAGCTCTGGCTCCCACTGTAAGTTCCTTGCTTTCTTGTCTCCTTGTGTCAGGTCTCCTTGGGATGGTGGCACACATGATGTACACTCAAGTCTTCCAGGCAACGGTTAATCTGGGACCAGAGGACTGGAGACCGCACTCATGGGACTATGGCTGGGCATTCTAGTACGTGAGCTCTGAAGCCATCTTCACCTCCCCAGCCTTTTGGGTTTCAGCCCTGCCAAAACTCACCTCCTCCCTTCTTGACCTTCTGTGTTTCCAAAGACAGGTGTACCATGGTTCTCCTACTGCTAATCTCCTGTCTTTGCCTCATCCCCTGCTTTAACAAATAGTTGCTGAGTTACTTAAATGAGTAGCTACCAAGGACTGGCAAAACAATGGGGTCACACCTAAACAAGTGCCTTCAACCCTGCTGACTAATCAGGTTTGCCCCTGTGCTGGTTTGCCCTGTTTGGTCTCAGCTCTTCCCTGTGTGCAGAGGCCAGTGTCACACCTGTGATGATGCTCTCAAACATGCCTTGTTTTTCTGCAGTTTAAATAAGTTGCCTGCTGGTTTGGCATCTTCACTAACCAATGTCCAAAGGGCCTATTCCTGCAACACCAAGCCCAGACACATGCTTAAAGATGTGAACACTGTAGCCAGGAAGAGCAGCTGCAAAAAGCAGTGGCTCAGGGTTCCTTTCTCTAAAGGCTAAAGAAGCCAGCCACAGCTGATATACCATAACTGACTTGAAAAACAGTTGGATGAGCCTTGCAAGTGTCCATGGGAAGTGCAGGCTCAATTTGCAATGCTGTACTGACGATGACCACATTGATTCTTAAGACTTAAACACTCCAGTGCCATGTGTCTGCTGTGGACATCAAATGTCAGCATGGCCATCTGGTTATGCTCAAGTAGACATGCCTCATGTCCAGGAAGACACTGAGCAGCCCTGCAATACAGAACTTGCTTCCAAGCTGTACTGTCCTGCTCTGACCAGTTACAGACTTTCCTGCTGCCCTTTTTATTTTCCCTGTATCCCTCCCTTCCCTGTGACAAGGATGACCAGTATTTACCCCACCGATCTAAGAAGGATCTTGTGGTGGGATAAACCCTAAGAACTGTAATGTTATGAGCCTTAGTCTTTCTAGTTCATGTCCATGCTCAGCAGCTTCTGCCTGGCAAATCAGGGCACATCACGGTGCATGCAGTTCAATTTCTTACCCTGCTTGGCTTCTCACAGCATGTGCTGTTCTTGTGTCTCTCCCGTAGCATGGCCTGGGCCTCCTTCACCTGCTGCATGGCCTCTGCTGTCACCACTCTCAACACCTACACCAAGAYGGTGCTGGAGTTCAAAAGGAACCACATCAAGGGCTACGATGGGAGCTTCAAAGATCGGCCTCAGCACCACCAGTGCTTCATACAGCAGCAAATAAGCAGCTACTACGAGCCCCAAGACAAGCCCCTCCGTTCAGTCTCTGAGGGAGTCGACTTCTACTCTGAGCTGCAGCAGAAAGTGCTACAGCATGAACCAGAGCTGGAACTGGATGAGGTCTTGGGACAGATGATCGGGGAGGATCGCTGTTAGGGATGAGTGCGCAGGGACAGAGCAGTGGGGTTTGGGAGGCACAAGAGCTCTGAACCAAACACTAGCACCACTGTTAGCAAGTTCTTGGGGAGCTCTTCCTTCCTCTACCGTTCGGGGAGTGAGAAGAGAAGGTAGGCGCTAGGCCAGGGTGCCAACAGTAGCAGGGCGGGTGCTCCCTGATCACAGTTTGACAGGTGTCCTCAGCCGGGAAGGGTGAAACTGGAAGGACATGTTGTTGGTGCCAGCTGTCCCCAAGCACTTTCAGAGAGAGTTGAAGCGGATGTCCTAATCCCAGCAGTATTGCACCCGAGAATAGATAGTCAGCACCATCCAGCTGGCAAATTGCAGTGCTGGGTGTCTTTCGGTGGTGTCACATGGACCTTCGAGCAACCACCCTGGTTCAGTGCTATGGTCAGTGCTACGGTGAAGGGCATTGGTGCTCATATTGATTGGCTGTAATCCTCTGTGAACACCCTATTTATTCCTCATTTCCAGGCCCAACCTCCTCTTCTCCCTGCCCCTAGATTAAAAGTGCTGCTGCAGTAGGAATGGGAGGTTGCTTTCAGGCATCTCTCTCCTTCTCTTTCCTACCTGTAATGACTCCCACATGCTCCCTTCTTGCTTTTTCCCCCAAAATCTCCCATTCTGAGGTACTTTCCTGTCTGTCTCTTTCTACTGTGCTTCTCCACAACCTTTAAGAATCCTTGGCTGGGCTTTTGCTTTTTTCTTTGTTTCTTTTCGTCTCTCCCCTTTTCCCCATTGTAAAAATTTTGCAATCAATCCCCAAATCAAGCAAACTCATAATCTCAAAGGTGAAACACTGGTTCACATGACACACTGATGCTGTACACAGTATTTATTTGCTCCATTGCAGTTCACAGTTCAAATACATTTTCCCAACAATATACAGACAGACTCTTTATTCACAGTGGGGATGTGTGTGTGTGCACGCGGGCAGGGTGAATTCACATTATGGAGGAGCTAACGTCACTGCACTTGAATATCAGTTCTCTCAGGAAGAACCTCAGGAGAATAACTACTTCAGGTAACAGCCGCTTCACCTTTCCCAGCAAGGTGGTGGCTAGACAGGAAGGAAGGGGCACTCCTGTTTAATCCTCGTATGTTACTGGTCCTCACACTTTCAGTCCCTATTATGCAGCTATTAACTGACTATATATTATAAACACTAACCCCTGTCTGGAGGAAAATGCCAGGCCTAGAGCTGTTGCTACAGTTGTGCTAATATATACAAAGCTATTTACACAAAAATACCATTAAACATATACAAACTGTTCACAGGCTCTGACATTAAGAGAGCAGGGCCCAAGGACCAGCCTTGGGGCTTGCAGCTAATCCTGAAGGGCTATCCTGGAAGCTTTATATGGAGATGCAGGGAAGAAGAAGAGAGAGGGTGATATAGCAAGGAGGGGTGTCAAGAGCCCAGGAGAGCAAACCCATGGTAGATGTGCCCATCTGGAGGGAGGGTCAAAGTCCTGCCATCACCTCCCCACTCACAGGGAAGCACGGGGAGGCTGGAAGGGCACGTGCCAGCAGGAGGACATAAGAGTCCTTTGCAATCCTCATCTTAGCCTGGCTTTGCTTAATGTCAAAGGTCAGACCTAGAAAGGCATACTGGGAAAACAGTTCCCATGTTGCCCTGCACTGTGGGGAGCTGCCGGGGCACCAAAGTGGTTGTTTTATATATGGCCATTTCTATTACAAGAAAATTGATGTAGATGCTCTGCAACTACAACACAGGAGACTGATGGCACACTCAGAGGCATAGTTCAAAGCACTAAACATACTGACAGCAAATTGCCCTGGGGGTAGTCCATTCCTCCTGGAACTGCGCACAGGGCTGGGCTGGCAAGGGAATGGTAAAGTTGAGCTCAGAAAAAGGGTAAAATACACAGAAAAGCTTTCCAGTTCTGCCTCTGTCTGAGCCTCTAAACCCTGAAGCAGTGGTGTGAGAATCAGCTTTGCTGTGACTGGATCTAGTGCGATCTTTACAGTGCCAGTGGCGATCTGCTGCGAACCTATCCCAAAAGGGCTGCGGTGCATTGCAAAGAGGGACTCAGACCATTGGACTGCAGTGTGATGTTACAGTGACATTTTGGGTTCATAAGAAGCTTAGGGATGGATGAAGAGGAGACAGAAATAAGATGTGAACCTTTTGCTTCTACATCACCCACATGAACCTGTCTTGAACTTGGGATTGGGAAAAGAAATACACAAGTGCAAGAACTGGCAAATGCTGTGGGGACCTTCTTTCTCTAGGATCAGGTAATTCAGCCAGAGAGCTAGTTTGTTTGTGAGTTTGGTGACAGAATGGAGAAGAGGGCTGAGAGCACAGGATAGGCTGTGCACAAGACTAGCCCTGCAGGAGCCAGACAGAGGCTTCTCTCCAAAAATATAAAGATTAAAGCAGGTGGTGTCTGTTAGCCACACCATTTGCTTTGAGTCATCATGGACCGCTCTAGGCCTAGAGCTTGTTTGACTGCCTGGGAATACTGTTTGGACATAAAAAGGAGTGTCCTAAATCTCGTTCATAAATTAAACATACAAAAAATATACATATATTGTATAAATTGATACATATATATATATAAACTTAGCTTTATATATATATATGTATATAAATTCTAAATTCACATTTCCGTGTTACCTGGAAGGAAGCATGCAAGAACGGCATATGGAGGAGGAGATGCAGAACAAAGTTCCTCCGGTACAGGACAGGTCTGCCTAGGACAGACTTGCCTCCAGCAGCATTCCCCAGAGAGCTGAAGAAAGGGGAAGTGCTTTTAGCCCCCATTCCCTCTACACAGCAGTTTTCCTGAAGATCCACAGAGCAGCTTCCTGTATTCCCCATACAGGCCACAGGTCCAACCAAAATCTGAGGAACCACCAGGCTAGAGCTGGAGAAGGAAAGGCAAACAAAAACTAAAGCCAAAACCTATTATCATCCAGTCTGGTAGAGAAAAGTGGTAATTCACAGATCAACAACTGAACCTGGGCACCATTATATGGAGGACCCTTGTTTGCCCATGTCAAAACAAGTGATCTCTGTCCCACCTCTCTGTTCCCTCTGTGAGTCTGTCAGTCCCTTATGATCATCATCCCTGGTTCTTTCTAATATCCCCCTCCTTGTCCAACTGCCAAAGTACAGCTGGGCCTCACAATCTGTCCAGCTTATGCCCAAAGGGGCAGCCAGTCATCTTGCAAACAGTCTCTTTGCATCCCACCAGCCTCTTTGCACCCCAAAGAGCACCCAACTGTGTCTGTAGGGAAGAGATCAGATGTTTTCAAAGGCCTGGATTTCATTAGTGATTCCTGCACAATCTCACCTTCTGAGGAAAGTCAAYAAATTTCAGCCGGGCAAGAAATCGCCTCACTTCTCCACGGCTGATTTTGGGAGTGGTGGTGTCCTTTAGCCACACCATTCGACCTTGACTCATCATGGCCCACTTCAGGCCCAGCTTGCTGACCGAGAGAAATCCTGGCTGTTTTTCAGAGGTTGCAGTTGTTGTCACAGTGATGTGAAATGCATCCTTCTGGAGATCGTTAATTCCAACTGGTCCATCAGAAAAGGGAGAGAAAATATTGGTGAGGAGTAAATGATTACGCTTCTTCCAAAAGAAATCTTACAGTCTTTACTCAGTCAAAACATCCACTGGACTGAGGGTATATTCAGTCTGACTTTACAATTGCATGTACCTTAGTTAATCAGGGAAAATGATTTTAAGTTAAACATTTTCTATGGAAATAAACTGAAATTTAGATCAGAAATGGAAGGGTTTGGTTTCAGGTGATGTTTTTGAGCTTGGCATAGGAGATGCACATATTTCAATAATGCAGTTCGCTTTCAGAGAGCTTTCCTGCCCATACCTGTTAGCAGATACTGTTTTACCTCTATAGAAGGGGAAATTGATAAAGCACGGGCAAGTCAGTTCACTCCAATCACTGCAGAATGATCTGTACAGACCTCAGGAATCCCAGTTTCTAACAAACCCCTCGAAAAATGATACTCTATTTGTTCTTGACTGAGCTGTGTTTTTGACACAAATCCAATTAGATGTATTGCTATGTAGCAGCTTTTCTATACTTCCTGGCCTACTGGACTCAGTGGTGGATGAATTGATCTTTTATCCCACATCCTGCCGTGCTCAACAGGCCGGCTGTTGGTTGAACTACTTTAGAAAGAGCAAGGAAATCCAACAGGGACTGTACGATCTTGTACAGATGTTAAATCCAGATCTACTTTTCCCTGAAAACACACATTTAAATATTTTGGATTCCCCCTTTCAAAAAGAAAAAGGAAGAAGCAGCACAGCTGCTATCCAAGAGAGCAGGAGAACATGGCCAACAAAGGCAGAAGTGTATCTGAGGTGACAGAGAAAAGTTTCATAGTGATTCTTCATGCACTGCCTTAAATCACAAATAGCGCCATGGAAAGCCAGGGAACTTCTTCGGTGTAAAACATGCATGAAATCAAACTCAGACCTTTCCTTGCTTAAACATGTGCAAGAAACTTGGTGGGTCTTTTATTTGCAAAGTAGGGGTTAGACAGGACCTTCCTTCAGGAGGAAGATGAACCTTATTTCCCATTGCTGGCCTATGTGTGGTGGACCTCAGGTGCTACCTTTAAAGGCACAACTACATCCCATTGTTTCTCACAGCTACCTCTCTCTCTGTATTTCTCTTAGCCTAGGTAGTTTCTTCCCCATTTCTACTCACCTGCTGAAGCAATGACTTTGTCTGTTACATTGGTGAGGTCCAAAAGGACTGTAGGAAAAATAGGATGGAGGAGATAGAGGTGGTGCAGCCCTGAGCGCTCAGGTCTGGGACCAGGTTGCTGTTGGAACAAAGGACAGACAAAAACGTTATAGCTGGCTAGCAAAGGGGAGTCTAGCTTTGCCAATTTTTAAATATCTCAGTGTTGCAGAAAAAAATGAAATTCATGCAGAAAGTTTTGGTTTTGTGGACACGAACTTTCTGTCAGTAAAGCTTTCTGGTGAAGAATTTGCACACAAAAACTCCTGTGTTCAGGCTCAGAGAAGTCAGAGCGTCAGAGCAAGAGGAAAAGATGTCCCTGACAGCCTTCTTATATGGCAGGTTTAAAGTTCAATTACATTAGGAATAAAAGACAGAGACTGCATGTGCCTCAGACAGAAACCTCAAAGTGAAGAAAGGATGCTTGCTCACCAGACTTTGTAACACAGGCTGTGCTTCATCAGCCCAGAAGAGAAAAACAGACTTCTTGTCCAAAGTCATGACTGACAGTGCATCGAGTTGTTGCTTCTGCCATGGGAGTTCCTGGTTCCAAACAGGGAGGCCGGATTTGCCATCTATCACCACCACCTCAAGGAGGGGAGAGATCTAGCATTAATGGGTGTCCAGGTGTGGGCGTAGAGAGAGCCCCCTTGCAGTGGCATGGCCTGTGCTGTTCCCTTTCATCCCTGTGGCCACACAGTGATGAGTGTCAGCCACAGAAACAGGAAGAGCGAGGAGCAGTGAGTGATTGTCCCTTTCTACCCAACCTCCCTCACTCCTGTGCTGCCACTGCCCTCCTTGCCTTCACTTGTTTTACCTTTTTGTTCCCATCTCCAGTCTGTGCTTGCAGCATGAAGTCCGGAGTTTGGTCAGCACCAAAGTAACCTGGTACAGGCTGGCTGCAAATTTGGAAAAAGAAACACTCAGCCCCATGGCAGAAAAACAGGGATTTCAGATGGAGACAGCACAGTTGCTTTCATCCTCCATTCTGCCTCTTAAAAAGGAAAGATTTGCCATGCTAAATAAGATCTTTCATCCACTCAGAACTGTTCTGACTGTCAGGAACCATTTGTTGGTGGAGCAGAAAAGTGAAAAATGATCAAGCAGCCCATGGTGCTTGTTAGCCATTCTTCAAGTCGTCTGTGTGCGGGGCATCCCTTGCTGGGCTGTGCAGACATCTGTTTATCATCCTGTGACATGACTCTGTATTATTCTTTCCTTAGCATGAGTACCTGTACAGTTTTGCTATGGTCATAAAAAATTACCCAGCCCTTTCAAAATGCATTGGCAGATTTGACCTGCTGCTGAAAGTGTATTTCCCAGGCTGCCTTAGCTGTGTGAAATGGCTCTTAATATACTCACCATTAATGTCAGCCCATGATTCTTTGTTTTCTTACTGCTGGCGGTTTTACAAGCCTTTTTATAACCTTCAGCAGTTTAAATGAAGTCCCCTCTCATCCTCTCCCTTCTGGGTGACATAACACTATTACCTGAATATCTCTCATTATAACTTTTCTAACCATCTTGCTTGCCTTTGGCCTTCTGAGTCTTACCTCTGTCTTCCTGAAATTCACCACAGCTAGACACAAGGTTCTAAATAAGCACAAACGATTCCTCAAAATTCACAGAATCAGAGATTTTATGGCAAGGCAGGATCATCAAAATATGTCCTCCCTCCTCTCGTTTATGACAGATTGCTGTATTTCACCCAATTAAGCAAGYATCAGTAGGCTGACTTTGACTAGATCTACCAGCCACGAGGCTTGCTACAGAAATACAAAGATGAGATGAATTCATCACTTCTCGTGACAGTCAGTTCTAATGATTAATCTCACCCAAAGAAACATACCTGCAATTTCATCTTCTTAAAATTGAATGGCTTTCGCTCCAAGGCACTTGTTCTTGCTATGGCAAGATGTTAGCTCCTATTACTTACACACGCTTATGAACTCACCTCTCAGGCTTCTCTTTGATCGTATAAACCCACTGACATAAATCTTTCATGCTAAAGCATTTTTTCCAGCCCTTTTCTCCATTTTTTTCCAGCTTCCCCTTTAAAATGTGCATACCAGAATGGCTCCTGAACAGCAATGCCACAGCACAGCAGTGGCTTGACTATTTATACTTACTACATCAAACAATGTCATTCGCTTTACAGACACCTTTGGCAACCAGAACCAATGCTTTCAAGGCAGTATCATGGGACACTCCTATAGCTTGAAAGCTCTCCAGTAGCAAAAGGAAGTAGTAGGTAGTTCTATCCTATGGGCACAAACTTAAAACCTCTCCTAAGGTACCTCTTCTCATGTCCTTTATGGGTTACAGTCAGCAGCAGATCCCACAAACTGAATGCAGACAGATGTATGTATTTTAGGTGCTACCAATCAACTGAAAAATCCCCTGGGCACTTTCTCAAATGAACCAGAAGGCTAGTAATTATTCCTGCCCAACAGTAATCCCCACAGCAACCTGCTATTAATCCTCTCTCATCTGAAACATCCATTTACAACACAATTTTCAACTGCTTACTCAATTTCATGGTCTCTGAACTTCGCCCTTGTTTTATGACTACTGATTCTCCTTTATGGTTTTCCAGGGATCTTGTCAAAAGCTATCTGGAAATGCAGCACATCTGCAGCAGCCAGGTTGTTTTTCTCAGAGACTGTTCCCAAAGGGCTGGACTCAGTCTGCCTGGCTGGAGTGGTGTGCTTGGGGCAGGTTTACCCAGGAAAAGGGGAGCTCTCAGCTGGCTCTGTAAGCTTTGTCTGATGAAGAACTGGTTTTCAGTCTGTTTGACTCTGTGGTGACACCCCTGAGCTGAATTTGTCCCCCAGCCTGTGTTGCTTAAGCAGAACTTCTCTAAGTCCTAAAAAAAACCTACCCTTTTAAATAAATGCTTGTCCACAATATATTCAGTCTACCAGATTTCATCTCTCTTAACTCCGAGAAAACAGGCAGTCCAGGACATTAGCACAGTGGCCTTGAACAAGAATTGCTTTCATCATTTTTCAGTGCCTATCTAGAAGCTCCTGTACACATGTTGTACTCTGTCCCTTGGGAGGTCACGGAACCAGAAAAAACAGGGCTGGAGTGCAGCAACCCAGAATACTAGTTGCCCAGAGAGGTTGTGGAGTCTCCATCCTTGGAGATATTTAAAACCTGACAGCACACAGCCCTCAGCAACTTGCTCTAGCTCAGCCTGCTTGAGCAGGTAGGTTGGACTAGGCAATCTCCAGAGGTGCCTTCCAACCTCAACCATACTGTGATTCTGTGAATGGAACAGTTAAAGCAACCCTTCTTGATTTGAACCCATAGAAATTTTCCAATTCATTAGTGGGTCCATTTAGAAATTTCTTGTGTATAACTGATTTTACAGTATCTATGAATTGGCTTTGCTTAGTTAGTACACACTTACCCTTTAAACTAGACCCCAGACACATCCAGAAGTCTGCAGACTCTGGGCCCAAAACACTTTTAGTCCACCTCCTTTCCCCACAGCATGATCAACTAGCCATAAGCCATTCCTAAAGCCATTGCTTATGTCACCCATCAGCCCTTGAGAACGTGGACATTATCTGAATATCAAACCTAGTTGAACACCGATTTTTTTTTCTTAATGAAGTTCCAATGCCTTCTTCCTATAGATGCTCTTGACAGTCAGGTAACACTGAGCTGAGAGCTGCTTTCTTTCCTCTAGATAGCAGAGCAAGCAATTTGTTTCCCACATAATTTCCCTCAGCTGTGCCCAACTGCCCTTTGCAAATATTTAATACTGGGCAAGCTGAAATTGCTGGTTATTATCAACCCACGAGATCTGGCAAATTACTTAATTTCCATGTGTGAAATTAGAGGATGAGCAGTTATTACTTTAAGGTTTACATTTAGTATAGATGGTGTGCTGACTGCCATCAGAGTGCTCATTTTCAACTTTCAAGGAACATTAAGATCTGTGGGCCATACTCAGACGCCTCTCTAAATACTTAACATCACTAATGCAACTGCTCCTCTCCACTGAGCTGGCAAGTGGCAGCCCTGGACACCAGTAATCTGAATTCCAATGCCATGACATTCCCATGACATCAATGTTGGGTACCTGAATCAAGCCCCTTATTTATGATCACTCACGAGCCCACAGCTCAGGTTTGCAGCCTTCTGTTCCTTGCTCCCCCTGCCCTCCCCACTTGCTCAGCGATGCATCTGCACAACTCCAGTTCTTAGATTTCTCTGCAGACTTGGAGAATTCTTCTCAATTGCTTTCTAAGGAGTACATGTGCTTACAAGTGAAAGGCAGGAAATGGTACAGGAAGAAATAGGACAGAAAAATGTTCCCAGTATGTAACCTGCTGATGTTCTGCAGTTCCAGGGTCCAGCAGGGCTCCAGGTCCTGTCCCCGCAGTAGGATCAAGCTCTCTTTGGTTGTGATGAGCAGGTTGCTGCAGTTTGTGTCAGGTGTCTTCATCGTCTGCAGGAAGTCAACACCCCCGCTGGGACAAATAGAAAGCAGAGAGGAGATTCCGAGGCTTGTATCTGCACATCTCAGCACTAGCTGCCTGTCCACATGGCAATTCATCCTACCTAAGATTTGAACTATTCTTGGAGAAGCCCATCTTTTCCCCAGTGATGGAGCTTAGCTTCCTTTGGGGGTTCCTCAGTTAAGTGGGCTAAATTCAGGTCTTCAGTGGGCTAAATTCAGGGGTCTTCTGAACATCTTGGGTTACTATAAAAAGCATGGAGTTTGGGGGTTCACATTTGTTCCCTCCCTTTATTCCTATCCAAGCTGACCTCGACCACAATTTGGCAGTAAAGAAGAAGGAGCTGAGAAATCCAGGCCCACAATGCTGTACACAGACTGAGCTTCCCAAAGGGACCCCATTAGCTGGGAACATCTTTTTTTTTTTTTTCCTCCAGGTATGCACAGGTGGTGGAAGAAAGGAACAAGGAGCAGGAAAAGCAAAGGACTCCATTTTATCATACTCTGCACTTCTTTTGCTAGGACAACCACAGGAAAGTGAGGAAACAAGGGGTTCCCCAGAGTACTGTTATCAACTGGACAGCTGAAACAACAATGAAAAGAAGGACAGTATTGAAGTAGAAACCATCTCTAGGAGCACTAAGAGGTGCCTACCCTCCCCTTCCTCTCCCAGCAGAAGCAAGAGGACAAGTCCATCTCCTACCTGTAAATGTCAATGAGCTCTGATAGGTTGACAGATCTGCGCTTTTCCCACTCCGGCTCCTCCTGCTGCAGCATTGCAGGAAAGCTGTCCCGGTTTCTGGCTTGGGTAAAGATATCCCTCAGGGCAACTGCTTGAACATTACCTGCCAGGAAGAGTAAAGATGAAGAGTCCTGCCTGCAAAAGTTAACTCCCTAGTAGCACGGAGGGTCCTTGGGACCACTGCAGTTGTGGTAGAAGGCAAAGAAATGCCCAGAGCTGGAACTTCCCTGGCATGACGTGCCAGGAAACTCCAAGGTATTCCAGGCTAGCAGGTATTGGTGCTCCTGCACTTTTCCACACCATGGCAGCGTGGACTTGTTCCCATGCCCTCTACTCCTAGCTTTTACAGCAGAAGGCATGGTAGAAATATCCCAGGGACGCTCTGGGCCATTTTAGGTAAAATGAATGTCTTCTCAGTAAGGTGAAGTGCTGGAGAGGCAAGGTGCATCTTACCAAAACCAAAGAGGATGTAGATGGCTCCGCGGCTGGTGATGTGGACTTGGGGCCCAATCACTTTCCCTTCTCCATTGGTGCTGTACTTCACAGGCCCACCCAAAGCAGTCCCAGTCTTTCCTGACACCAAGATGAAAAACACATCAGGCTGCAAAGAGAGAGATGTAGAGATTTTTAGCAGTGCTTTCAGGCACTTGCGCTCTCATAATCTTCCCCGGTCCCCACAGCATGATACTCCATTGCTCTTTCCCCCCACAGCAAGGTCTAGGTAGCGGTCTCTTTCTCTTTGCTCAGTTTGGCTTCCTGGGTGTCTTACATTCATGCTTCTCTCTTGACTGCAAATGCATCAGAGATGGAAGGGACTTCAAAAACCTGAACTCCTCTAACAACATCAATGCTAGAATTGTGGGGAGGGATAAGCATAGAGGAAATCTGCATCTGAATTAATCACACAAGTATTTGTTTCTTTTGGATAAGCTGAATGCTCCTTATCTCAACATGGCTTCCTACACTGCTGCTAAACACTCACTTTAAACCAAGCCTTCACTGAACCGAAACAGATAATTCTCAAGTCTCAGCCAGGGGTAAATAATGACCCTTTTGTTCATTCCCAGCTGACAAGAAATGCAGGTAGTGTCATTATTGCTTGATCTCACTGCTCTGACCTATTGAAAAAAAAAATGGGTGCTTTTCAGGGAAGTCTAAGGGAATGAAAATTAGGGGCTCTTGCAGCTGCTGTTACAGCCTTTCCACATCAGGCTCCCTGTTCTTCCTCTAGACAGTCAAGGTCCTTTCAAACCTTGAGCAGGGATATGCTGTACCTGTGTCTCTTTGAGAGCCAGAACAACAATATCCCTAATCCCATCTCCATCTACATCCGGAAGAGTTGCAGCCGGTGCAGCCAGGATCCCACTTGAAAGGTGTATGGAGTTCAGCGTCCAGATGGTCTTGCCTGCGGGAAAAACAGGATGAGAGAGACCTGCAGCACTTGGGAACCAGCGGGCATCCCCAGAGGGTTCCACAAAACCTTCTTGAAGGAGGGAGCAAGAGAGGTTGTTTCCCCCATTCTCTGAGAAGAGGAAAGACAAGCCTACAAGCTGGGACAAGCTGCAGTGGGAAGCAAAGTTCTTCCCCCCACCATTTCTTCAGATTGTCTTTGAGTCATGCCTCAAGTCCTGCTGTGCTTCCTTCTTAGCATCTCTCTAGAAAAGACCTGAGCCCAAAACAATTCCTGAAATAGCAGAGAATATTTGAGGTTCACTCTTGGAAGGAGAACCTAAATGAGAGTGCTGCTTTGCAGGACAGCAGTTGTTTTCCTCAGCCATAAGTAAAGCCTGTAGGTAGATGCCAGGAAAGGGAACAGATGGACAGTTCTGGTATTCAAAGTGCAAATCTGTGTCTCAGTTAAATTCCCAGCAGCAAATAGCCACTCCAGCATGGCATGCTCACTCCACCTCAGGGTGAAAGCATGTTAGCAGACATGATGTCAAATGGTTCAGCAGTCCAGCATTGAGCCAGCTGGAAACTCAGTAAAACCTGATTTGCAAATTGGCAAATAAACACCCCAAAAAAAGGCAAAATGAAATTCAATGCTTTTACTTTTCCATGATTCTTTTGCCAACACTTCTGCTTTTTCAATCAAGAGTTTAAAAATGCTTTTCTGCTGCTGCTGCTGTGTAGGATAGGGTTTGCCCCTGCATGACAAAGGAAACCAAAGGCCAGACCTGCAAACGCTTGCACACATTAATAACACTACCACTGCTGGTAAAGGAGACAGCCTATGGTCCTGACCATGCAAACACTGTGCAAGTAATCTGGTCCCTAAAAGCATTTGAAAGTTAAATGCTGCTGCTCATTGACTGGATCTGTCACTTAAACCCAAGGTTTCTTGTATGTCTCCATTCTCTGTTCTGAGTCCAAAAACATCCCTATACCTACCTATGAATATTTCTGCCAGTGAATTAATGTGGTAGAACAAACAGCAATCAGAGAATGGAGGTGCACATGATCAAGTGATTAAAAATGCAATATTCATTCACATCTAATCAATTCTTCTATGGGCCTAATTTCTCTGGAAGGTTTCCTGGCTGTAGCACATGTCCTTATATAACTTCTCCAAGAACAGTGTTCAGCTTTTCAGTGCTGTTAGGTAGGTGCTGAGTTGTACTAAGAGCTCAATGTTGATGCGAACAGACCTTACACATCCTTTATGCCATGGGGATGCTACAGCATAAGATTAACACTTGGAAATGTTCTGAGATGGTAGGATGAAGATGCTGCCACAGAGCAGCAATGGTTTGGATTCTCTTATCCTGTGTAACTAGAAACTCATCAGTGTTTTGACTCCTTCCTGTGTGTCACTAGATAACAGCCACCATGAAGTGCCAGCCCTGAATCATTTGTGCTTATTAGTCCTTTAAAGAAAATAAAAAAGCAGTAACGTATTTCTAATATGCTGGTAGTTGACTCTACCTGTGGAGGCACTGAGAAGGCTGAGGAATTTTGATGTTCCTGTAACAAGGCAGACGGGCTCTGTAGGTGCCCCCAGTGACAGCCCTTTGCACTGCACACTCCGAGTCTCCTCTGGAAGCTGGATGGACCACAAGGTGCTGCCATTCATACCAGAAAGGGCCACCACAGTTACAGAGGGCCTAGAGACACCTGGAAGAGGCAGGAAACAGAGAGTGAAATCCCTTGGCATCAGAGCCACGTCCATGCTGCCTTTGGTCTTTGCACCTGAGTTCCAGCTCTAGCTCCTAGAGCTGAGTGGCTCAAGCCAGCCACATCCACACTGCCTGAAAGCAAAAGTCAAATCCCACCCCATGGCTGAGTCTCTCTGTCTGTAGTACCTAGCAGTGATCTCCAGACAAGCTGGGCTGTCAGCCAACAGCGCAGACAATCATGGAGGTTGGACCTGAGCTCTCAGCAAGAAATGTGGTCAGCTGGGCACAGAGGAACCAAGATCCTGGGGACAACCTGCTCAGCTGTGCTGACTTCCCAGTGTGAAATGTACTGCTGTCAAACCAGACTGATCCTTCTGATTTCCTCTCCCTCAAGACAATGGCTAGCACCAAGGGGAAACCTTAAGTGACTCCCAAGGCAGATGCCACCTCATGTGAAAGTCCTGGGTTGTTTGTAATTCTGGAGCAGCAGAAGGTGATTGGCAATCTGAGAGCTTTTTCCTTTGTTTTCCAAATGAGTTTTATTATTGTGAAAAGCAGACTGAATGCAACCAATTGGTGTAACTCAGGGGTCTTTTCCTAATTCACCGGTTAGCACAAAATAATTGTAAAAAAAAAGTGCTCTATGCTGTTTCAATTGACTGTTGGCTCCGATTCCAAATGTGAGCAACTTTTAGCTCAGCCTGCCCTCAGACATAATTGTGGTTACTGTAATCTCCACCTGGTATGCTCATATCACAATTTAAGATGAACTCCCATACATTTCAAAATAACAACAGTCCCAGTTGACTCCTGTCTTACTAGCAAAACAACACATGACTTGACTACACAAACGGCGTATCTAGGCCACTGGCTAAAGCCAAGTCTGAGCCCACTTTCTAAATCAAACTCACTCTCTTCTCAAACTGAAAATCATCGGGCTTATGCTAAGTGGTTGCCCCAGCCCAAGTTCTCTTCATTGGCTTGGCAGGGACCAAGAACAACTAACTCCTGAATGCAGCTCACAGCTGTTGTGTGTACAGGCTGGAGAAACAGCTACGAATGTCATAGCTTACTCCATCAGGTGCCTATCCCAAGCTTATCTCTACTTGACACTGTGTGAATGCTCTGAGCACAAGCTACAGGAGGGCTGATGTCCAGCTATATGGGTTTAGGATTGTGATGTGCTTACACCTGCTTTAGTGTCTGCTTTTTGTCTTCCAGCATAGCTATAGCCCAGGATGCAGCTAGGTATGACTAGTTCCATTCAGAGCATGCTGAGAACTGTACATATGTCTGCGATAAAAGATAAATACAATGCAACGGCAAAATTTCAAACACAAGGGCAACCTCTACAAACTGAATGCAGCCTTTATGTCAACAATATCTCCCTCTCTCACTTTCTTTTTTAACTTACTCTACAGTTTTCTCTCTGCTCATAGGTTTCCTTCTATAGGACTTGCTGTGAAATACCGAGGGCCTTGCTTGGGCTGTCGAGAAGCAGCATTTTCCCTATCCTCTAACTATATTTTTATTACCCTACTCTTTGAAGAGCCAAGGCATTTTGCTCCCACAAGAGTTCTCTTCAGGCTGTGCAATGTATGCTTGCTCCCTGAATATGTCTCTGAGACTGAACAGATTCACGTAATCTCAGGTGATGCCAGGCTGGGCAGACGCAGTACAGCAGGCAGCTGGGAACCTCCAGGACTTCAGAAGCCCAGTGCAATAGGATGTCACTGGACTTGGCAGCCCCTGTATAACAGTGGCCAGTATCAGCAGGCTGCTGCTATGTTACCTGAGGGGTGTGAGGGTTAACAGAGAAAGCAAAAGCAGCCAGGAGGAGGAAGCAGGGCGATACCCTCTAAACAGCCAGGCACAGGAGCTTCCCCACCATCAGCCAGTCTATTATCTGTAAATTAACAATGATTTGGAGCCTGGCAAGTATATGGAGTGACCTGGAGAAAAAGGCAGCAAGGTGAGGGTGTTTCCTGCAACACCGACATAGAGCTGCTCTAAAAGAATCCATAATGCTCCCTGTTGGCAAGCAACTGGCTAGTTCAGAAGAAACAAAGCACTCCAACAGTCAGCTCTGCCATCACTGTTCCTGTCACCAGCTACCCTTGGTAATGACCAGGACACTGGACCACAGATCAGGAAAGAGTTGAAACCGTACCACTGAATCTCATCTGCGACCTTTGTCAAGCCACTTCCCTTCTCTGTGCTTCCACCTCTGTGCCTGTAAAATGGAGGTAGTTAGACTGAGCTCTTTTGTGAAGGGCTCTGAGAGATAACAAGGGCGGAAAAACCCCCCACCTTATTTCCAATTGCTATTTGTAGAGCAGTGCTTTCTGATCGCTTTATCTCTGCCCCCAAAGCAAATGCACAAATACAGGACAAAGAGATGGATTTGCCCCAAGATGAGATAAGGGGAAATAGATGACGTTGACCCAACAGGTTTGGGAGCACAGGCTTGTAATGAAAATTATGAGCAGCATGACAAAGCACAGGCACAGTACACCAGCCATTTTAAGGAACTCTGAAAAAAGCAATGCAGTGGATTTGCAGTGCAGGAACTCTTCCTGTGCTTAAGACAAACATACAAAGGTCCATACTGACAAGTACAGAAAGAGGAATGGAAAGGAACTGCGGTGCTTACCCATGACGCTAGCATTCATCAAGGCAGTGAAGACAATGAGGATGTCAGGGAGCCCATCGCCATTCACATCACACAGCTCCAGTGGGGATAACACACCACCTGCAACAGTCACAGAGAATCACCGCACTGTTGTCAAAAAGGCCACCCAGCCCATTTTCCACACTGGGAGAGGAGAGCTGGCCCAGAAAAGACTCATGGACAGCCAAGCCTCACAGAGTCTGCCAGGGAACCACCGATGCCAGGCAGCTCACACCACAGCAAGATCTTTCATTGCATGGAAAGGCAGAAATGTAGCATCTGGGTCAGAGAAAGGAAAGGGAAAAATGGAGGAGCTAACAGAAAAAGTTTTCTGCTTCCCACTTCACTTTCTGAGGTGACGTGGGAGCCACATATCTTATGAAAGGCTTAGATTTGGAAGCCAGGGGCAGAAAGCAAGGAGGGAGAGACATATCTAGACCTGGCAGAAATTATTTCACAAACCACTGTTACTTTACTGCAGAAGTCAGAATGGGAGATACTTTAGAAATGTTACCAGTGGCCCATATAGGATGACAAAAGATCCCGAATGTTGATTTATGGATTCAAGCAGGACAAGAAGACAAAAGAAATAAGGTTAGTTAAGCCAGTTAGAAGACACAAAGACTTCTATCCCTCTCCTCCTGAACACACCCACACACTTCAGCGTGGAGGTGCTGGTGAAAGCCAGGATGTAGAGAGGGAGGCGCTATGTTTTAAAGTGGGCTGGGCCATCTCCATCTGGAACAGAGCGCACCATCCGGACAAAAAGGCAGGATGGGAGGAGAGTCAAAATGTTTTTTGGTGTTGACAGAAACAAGATTTTGTGGCACTGTTATCTACTAATGCCAGACTTCACAGGCCTCAGCTTGAAGCGTAAGCAGGACACAGTCGCCTGTCTATTACCTCGGAGCATCTGCAGTGGTGAGGAAGGGCCTCTGCTCTGAGCTGGCTTTCCCAGATAGGTCTCTCCCGCCGATGCCCAGCCTGGGAGCTGCCACCTCCCCCATGCCAGATGCTGTTCCTGGGGCTTTCTCACCTGCTCCCTGACCTAGGTTGCGGTTCCAGGTGTTATGCAAGTCTCTAGGGGGACAGGGAATTAGAAATGCGCACACCAACACAAGAATCATCGAGATCACCACAGTGAGCAAAAAGATCGCTGTGCGCAGGTATGGCATGAGGGAGGGAGCAGCCTTCTGCTCCAAACTCCCAGCTGTCTCTGCAGGATAACCCTCGGGCGTGCTCTCTGACGTGTGCTGCTTTGTCATCCCAACCTCCACATCAGAGTCAGGGTCCTGCACCTCCTCAGGGGGGCTCTTCCCATTCTTGACCCCCCCGTTCTTCTGGATGTTGAGTACCAGGTCATCTTCACTTTCATCACTGTCAGCCTGAGTGAGGGGATCGTATTCCCCGAGGTCCGGGCTCTTCTTTCCTGAGGAAAAAGATGGATAGAGACAATAAAGCATGAGTTCCTCGCTTTTGCAGGATCTCGGTGGAGAAAAGGCCACAGCAGAGAGTGATACAGAAGGGACGACAGCGCAGTCTGCATTTTGCATGGATCCCGGTGAGAGGTGTGAGAGAAAAGACAGGGTCTGTCCATGTTTCAGTGTAGCAGCTGCAGGAGAAAAGATGCAGACAGTTTATTTCCCCAAGATAAAGGTGTGTATATACAATATCTATATACATATATATACACACGCACGTATGTATGTGTATATATATGGAATTCATGGATGATTTAATTCTAATACATTCCTGTTTGGTAATGAGACACACTGACATGAAGTCATGCTTAACCCTCTGAGTACCTAAACCACAGCACTCTCTTGACTTCAGACTCTGAACTCCTTTAGCATTTGCCAGCCTCTAATCCCGACACATCCCCTCTTCACTTGTAGTCTGTGTTCTCTGAGGGGGCCTCCCTCTGCAACTCATTTTTCCCCTCCTCCTCCTGCCTGGTCCAAGCAGCACTGCTGCCTTCTAGTGTACCACATCTGCTATCCTGCTTCATGAGGGATAGAAGGGATAGAGCGCTGCGCACGGTTTCTCTGCAGTGCTGGTAAAAATGGGTATCGAGTCCCTGAAGATGAGGGCAAAGTGATTTTGCCCTTTTGGGCCAGTAACATGCTGGTGTCTGAAGGGATCAGGGCTGCCCCTCTAAGACGCCACCTTCTCTGCATGGCTCAGCACTGCGAGAGGGAGCGCTCCAGCCCCTGCAGTAGGAAACCACAGTGCTCTTGCTCTGTTCCTGCTCCCACCAGAGCTGACAGCTTGTGCTTGGCCTTGCCAAGATAGATAACTTAGTACTGATGCCTTCAGGTGGTGGTACAAGAAAGCTGCTTAGCTTTAGGTGTCTCCCCCACAGATGCCTGACACATGGACGACTTCTCCCCCAAGCCCTAGACAGCTGCAGGGAGTGTGACGAGGGCAGGTGCAGGGCCCGGTTGTACATACTGGCATAAGGCCAGGGCCATCTGTTTATGGGGGCAGGCAAGATCACGCAGACTTATTGCCCTGAGCTACGAGTGGAGGATCACGTCTCAGGGAGCTGCCCTGCGCTACCAGGCTGGGCACAGAGCCACTGCTCCCATGATTGCAGGGTCTCAGTCTATTTCTCTCTCTCTCCTATTCCAAGGTTGGACTTTGCTATCCCAGATGTCTGCCTCATTTCCCTTTGCCTAAAGCTGACCTGAGACAGGAGCTAACTTGTGCCCGAAGATGCTGGAAGTGATACATGCACGACATAAATAATAAGCAAAAATACACAAGCTGCAATCACTCTCAGACACTAAGATGATGGGAAGGCTTTACACAGCGGAAATTTAAGGGCTTTCATGATTATTCTTCCTGCATAAGATAATATGCCTTACTTCTGGTTTTCCTGTTAAAGGCAGACTCACAGTTACAGATGTACTGTATATCTAGTTAGTGCAACACACCTATTTTGCATCATCTAGATTCTATTTTGCAGCACGTGCATCTCATTTCTTTCTCATTTCTCACCCCACGAAAGGACCTTCACTTCCCCTTCCTGTACCAATTATAAATGGTATTCAGTGTCAATTTTAGGATTTAAGAAAAACTGTCAATCCCACTAAAGGCCAAATGCCCCACACTAAGTGGAACAGCCAAGACAACCCACCCACACTGAACAGAGGGAAATAAAGATATCCAACGAGACCACACACCTAAATCAGACCCTTCCTTTTTGAACTAGGGGCTTCTACAAAAGATTCATGTCAAAACAATCTGGTGCACATACACACTCCAAAAAGCTGTTCCTTGTGGAGGTAGAGCACCCAGCTAAAAGATAACTACATTCCTATGGGACTGTTTGGTGTATCCCTGTGAGAGACTGCATTGTTTCACATAGATCTGCCCTAAACACGTGTTCAAAGTGTGGGCTTTTCAGGAAGTCTTGATAACTTTGGCTCCATCCTGTGAGCAGCACAGAAGGCCACTGACCTCGGTGGCACACAGCTCTCTGCTCAGAGATTGCAGTTACAGTGCAGTGTGAACTTCCCAGATGTCTATACAGTAGGTTGGGCTGACAAGTTGCTGAAAGAGTACTCAGCGAAAACAAGAAATTCCAGAGAGGACTCACTGGCAGGGTATTTGCAGCTTCTCACTACAGATCCAGATGTGCCAGTTCAAGCCAGGTCAGAGTGGTATGAAAAGCAAATGCTGCTGGCCCAAGAGTAAATGGTATTTAGCCTGGGAAGTCAAAGTCAGACAGTTATATTAACCAGACTGCTCCTGGTTTTGGAAACTGGTGTGCTTTGAGTAAAACAACTCAACAGCATACTTACACATATACTGTGATTTGTTTAATTATTTTAATTCCAGACAGTCAACCCAGAAGACTGAAACCTGCTGTTCATCCTTGGGGCAACTAAAAGCATTGACAGGAATGAGCTTTATCTGGAACAGTTTTGTTCTGGATCTCTAGGAGACAGAAAGGACCTCAAAACTATGGCTCACACACTCCTTGAACTGGCAGGGATTGAGATGTTGGCAACATCAACAGTGGTGTCAACCACAGACGATCTGTAACAGGAACACCTTTCCTGCTGAGAACCCCTGATCAGAGGCTAGAAAACAGCTACTACACAGTAATGACTTACAGCTTTTGGTGATCTACATAGGAAAGGATCTATTGAGTTATAGGAGAGCTACAAAGCAGAGAGCTGTTCAGTCTTATTTCATGTCTAAGCCTGACCAGGAACCAGAAACTGGCATTCCTTCTCCCTACCTTTCCTCAAAAGGTTAGCTGGCACTCTCACAAGGCACAGCCACTCAGTAAAGTCAGGCATAAAATGCCCTGCTGATTTTTTTTTCTAAGCCAAAAGGAGGGAAGATACTGCCCTTTAACAATGGCTGTTGGAGCACTCACGTAGCACATGGGAAACCCTCCTGAGGCAGTTCTGTGGTGCAGAGAATACRTAACTCATGATTCACCTGGCTGGAGAGAGAGCAGAAGTAACATGACTCTTCATCTGAGTTTTAGGTCACTTGCTGTGGGAAGGAGGGATACCACACCTGGCTTCCACTAATCACTCCCAAATGATTTTTCAACAGAAAAGCATAAATAGACATAAACAGCAGTAAAGAATGTGTGAAAACAAGGCCAGTCTCACACCATTTAGAGAATTATGATTTATTGAGAAGTGCTCCAGAAGTCAAATTCTTTCCTTCCTGGTCAACAAGGCTCAGGCCAGGGGAAGACAGTTTGTTCATCAAGAGAAAGCTAAAGCTGCCTCTGTTGCAAGTGATCAGCTGTCAGAAAATCCAATACTCCCATGCAGTTTTCAGCGTTCCATCGCGGAAGTAGAAATGCGAAGACCCGAGTTGGCCTCTTGGTCAAACTCTCATCCTATCTCCTGAAATGATAATCACTGTGTAACCTTCATGATAAATTAGTCTCTGCGCTAAAGAAAACAGACTCCAGACTTACGTTGAGCAGTTCTGTGGCCTTGTGTATGTAACAGATCTGTATAACTCACATCTTGTTATCTGTCTTTTGCATAGCGTCTGTTAAGTGTATATAAACCTTGCATCCACTTTACAGGGACAGAGTTCATATCAGCAAAGTCAGCTTCCCTGCTGCTCTGTGTTCTTTCCTACAGGTATAGTAAATAAACTGTTTCTGTTCTGACCTGCTCTAAATTGTATTCTGTTTTTCCCATGGCACCAGTGATAAAACAGAGGTTCCCAGTCAGTGGTCTGTGGTTACAATCAGTCTGAGGAACTGTTGCTCAYGGTCTGTGGCTAAGTTATTGGTCACGTTGCCCTGGATTTTTTTTTTGCAGCCACTGGAGAAAAAAGCAAATACTGAAGAAGGAGGTTTTCAAAGACAGAAGAGAGAGAAAATGCCCCAAACTTATCAACCTTCAAGGGCAGTTGGACTCTAAACTGCACTTTATGACTTTGAAAATCCCCTATGCATTTGCCTAATAGTACTTTTTGCACAGGCAGCTCTTACAACTATTGCAGTAGAAGAATGTGACCTCTCAAAGAAGAAAAGATGAATCATGTGATCATGATTTGGAAAAGAGGCATCTGTGAGGTGATCTGTGTTGGAATCAGGTCCCACTCATAATGAAATACTCATTTCTAGTGCTGATTGCTTGAAAGATATTAATTGTAATCTTTTTTCTGGTTTTGACTTACTGGAAAGGCTTTTCTTTGCACTCACTTTGGAGTGAAAAGAGAGATCTTGGACTTTAGATGAGTGCAATTTTCAGTGCATTATTCCAATGACATACTGGTTCCAGTATCCTTTGTACTCGCTTCATGTTCTGTTTATTTTTCTTTTTTTTCCCCAGCTGGCAGTTGGCAGGCACCAGTCACTGGGTACTGCAGACATATCTCTAAGCCTGTGGGGAGATAAGTTGCCACATATTGATGTAATTAATTTAATGAGATGCAGCAGGGAAAAAACAGCTATAGCAATAGGCTTTCTGCTTTCTCATTGCTGTTGAAAGCTGCATTTTTCATGAGTTAACCACAGAAACAAGGTGTGATATATGCAATTTAACCTAAGGACTGATGCAAGAGCTGTTTTCTTAACTGCAGTTGCAAGACCTGTGCTCTTTTCCAAATCAGTGCCTCCCAACAGCAGATATCAAATAGATCCCACTGGTTCCAGAGGTCCCGGAAGAGATCTGTACTTGTTATTGTACAGTACCCCAGTGGTCACACCCCAACACACGCACTTATACCCACCAGTTAGCACCTTTCCTAAATAAACTTCATGTTAAATGTATTCCTTCCCATTTAGACAAACATATACATATAACCAGGAAGAAACTGATTTGCAAACAAAACTTCTTTGAATGAGATCTAACAGGCACTACATAAACTAAAAAATAACGACTCCTGGTATGGGTTACTAAAAGCTGGCAGGAAGGGCCCTGAAGACATTACTGTGATCTTCATGGACTGATGGAGGAGGAAAGTACGACCTGCCCACTGAGCGCAGCTTCACAGACTGGGGCACTGCAGGACCATAGTGGTATGTGGTGCTGGGAAGGAGCCCTCCCCCAGCAGCGCACAGCTGGGCCCTGTCTCTGTCCCATGGCTGTCCAGAAGGGAAGACATGGTCAGGAGGAGCAACGAGGCACTTTCCCATTGGGTTAATGCAGCCAGGTGCATTAGCACTGTCTCCAGTCCATTCAACAGCAACTAGCACGCTCTCAAGATCTGGTTTTGCAATGTATTTTCATTCCCTTTTAATCTCCTCACTGAAGAGAATGGTTGTTGGACTGCTGCTCACTACCTTATCTTTGAAAGATCTGGTTCCCTGACACAATAGTCCCTTATGCTTGAATATCCTTTCATCTCGCTGAAGATCTCTGGCTGGAAGGTATGCAGAGGTGGTAGGCAGACTTTAAACATTTATCTGGGTAATTGCAGTGGCACTTACTGAACTTCTGGCCTGGCTTTTGGGGGTAAAACCCGGTAGGAGTGGATCAGAGAGGGACTAACGCTTTCTCGCGGTGGTGGCGGCTGTCTTGAGCCCTGTGTCCACTTCTGCGCGGCCTGCAGGACCCGGCGCCTCCCCCCGCGCAGTCCCGGCGCGGCTGCTCGCAGGGCCGCGGCCGGACCAAGGCCCCCCGCCGCCACACACGACGCCCCCGGAGCCCCGAGGCGCTGCCACGTCCCCTGCAGCCCTCCCTCCGCCACGGGAGCCGGGCAGAGACCGTCGGGCTCCCCGCACCGCCTGCGCCCCCAGGGCGGCCGGGCCTGCCCCAGCGCCGGGCCTCGCCCCACATCGCCACATCACCATGGCTACGCATCCCACCGCCCCCAGGCAGCGGCAACCGCGCCTCCCCGCCGCCGAGGTCAGACCCAGACGTGGGTGCCCCGCCGCRGCCCGGCCCGGCCCGGCCCGGCCCATCGCGGCCCCCCGCGCGCTCCCTCCGGTGGGTGCAGACCCCTTACCCGGCAGCTTCAGCGCCCGGGACAGCACCGTAGCCATGCTGGAAGGCGCAGTGCGCATGCGCGCCACCCGTCCCTCTCCGCGCCCTCCCGTGGCCTGCTGGGAATTGTAGTTCTGCGGCGTGAGGCGCCGCGGCAGGGCCCCCTCCTCCTCCACCCAAACCCGGCGGGGGCCCGGGGGCCGCGTCGCTCCTCGCCCGCACGGCTTCACGCTGCTGGGGCAGAGGGGTAGGGGTGGCGGGGGGCAGCCCCGGGGGTCCCTGTCCCCGGGAGCTGTGGGTGAGGGCCGCGCAGTGGGCAGCCAGTGGGTGCGAGGGGCGCAGGCTGGGGGTGTGAGGGGTGCAGGCCACCGGGCCCTGAGGGCCTCTCCCCATGGGGCTATCCCTGCCAGGAGCCGGCAAGCCTCTGCCTGGGATGGCGTCGGGGCCTCCACCTGGGAGGTGCCGCTGTCTTGCAGAGATGGCCACCTGCCTGGCCTAAACTTTGGGATTCCCACTAAACCAAAGCTCTTTGCTGGCTCCGTTGCCCTTCGGATCCTCCCTGTTGTTTTACAGGGGCAGAGACCCACAGGGCGGTGGGGCCTGTGGCAGTGAGCCGTGACCAAAGACAGTCCAGATTTATACAGCCCCCACTGTGTGCTGGGCACAGATTCACGCAAAAATACGGTCGTCGTCTTAAGTGGTTTACAGAGAAACTGCCAGTCCTTTAAGTTGTTCTTAGTATAAATATATGCCTTCATTCTTGGGAAGTTTTTGGTTGGAAGAAATCATATTTGTTGATTTTGTTTTATTTTGCAACTTTTTTTTTGCTTAATGACAGTACAAAAGACCACTAGGGTGTTTTCCAAAGCTCTCCTCAATCTTCACCACAACCTTCCGAGGTAAGCGAACAAGTGAACTCTCCCTTTCCCACAATGGGGAAGTTGAGCTAGGAGGGTTTTGTGGCTTCCCCAAAGCCACAAAGCTCCAGCTTCCTGATTCCCAGGCCCATGCATGGGCCATCTAACACCACCACTTCTTCAAGTCATGATTTGTGTGAGAACTCTCAAGGCTGACTCCTTTGTCACAGAAGAAGAGAAAGGAGTATTCACTAAATACATCAAAAGAGAGTCCTATTGACTGAAGAACACATCATGTTTCCTCAGCATCTGCTGCTGCTGCTGCTTTCCCCTGTTTCAGGCACTGTTCCTGTGAATAATGTACTTACCCTTTCCTGTCCAGGTCTGTCCTGAAACTCTTTAAATAATAACAATAAAGGAGGAGCAGAAGGAGACACCAAGTGGTCTAGCTGGTGAAGAGAATTTTTTTTCAGATACGATCTGGAAAGAGAGACTAGTTCCTGATCCAAAACCTTTTGGTACCAGAGGGATTTTTTCCATTGATTTCATCAGGCTTCAAATCAGGACCTTCCTGAGAACACAGCACTTGGAGGGGTAGTCCCAGGTGGTAAACTCTGGAGAAGCCATCAGAGTTGTTCTTCTTCCTTCCTTTCCAGGTCTTTCTGAATACAGAGTCCTTCTGTTCCATATGCCATTTCTGCTCCTCCACTTTTTGATTTAAGAGCAATGACAGTCCTGTATCTATGTAAATATTTACAGGAGAGATCCTGGATCCTTTTCAAGTCTCAGTTAGCGAAGCCTGTGATACACAGGGACAAGAGCTGTCCAGCAGAGCAGCTCTTTCTAAGAAAATGCTTCTGGCACCAATTAGAGCTGGGAGCAAAGGTACAGCAGAAAACAGCCAGAAGCGGGAACTGGAAAATCTGGTGTCCTCATTTATGATCTTCTAACATCTGGCACACACACATACACTGCAAGAGCCCATAGTTTACAATGCTTGTATGTTTGTGGTACAGCATAGCCCACTCTTAATTTCATGCATCCCCACAAAAATGGCTCGTTCCCCAAGCCCTGAGATCTCTGTGAGGCTAATGGATAGCAAGGACAAGTGATTTGTGGTGAAAACTGATGCTTTTGAGGAACATATGACTAAGCAAAGTGTTCAGAGGGTGTAATGATTTGCAAAGCATGAGAAATGAAGTTTTCCTTCTTTACATTGTGAATGTAAGCTGATTTGCATATAAATTGGACCTGTCAAGTCTACTAATATCAGTCAAAAAGCTCTGAAAATAAAACTGAAGTTGCAAATAAATCATTCATTTACGTGAATGTTACTGTTAATTTTCTTTATTTTTTCCAAAGCAGTTTGAAAAAGCCAGATGCTGAAAAATGAGACACTTGGGGTTAAGCTTGGAAGTCTGAGAGCTTTGGGTTGGCAGTGTGGTTGTTCAGAAAAATGTCACAAGCCAAAAAGCATGAAAATCCGCAGCCACCAGCCCCTCATCAGCGTTAAGCCTGTGCAAGCCTTCTCTGCCCACACTGGCACCCGCTGTTCTGTGTAGGGGGAAGACCCTGCCTGAGGTAAATTTGCTCTGCCCTGCTGGATGCCTGATTTCTGACCTGATCTATGCCCTTTGAAATGCCGGTGTGTTGGAGTCGCTGTATGGGTATGTAATATTCACCTGACCTACACAAATTGTAGTGATATCCAGGGTCCACCTAATAGGGCCAGTGCAGAAGACTTTGCGCTTGGCTCAAAAATGGTGGGACACACCATAAGGAAACCTTTTCAGTGTCATGTCTTTCAGTAACTTCTCGCTGTCACTCCACATGAAAGGAGAGGGGTGATGTCCTTGAACGGCAGCAGGAACAAAATATGTGGGGACAGCTGCCTTGTCCAGAAATCCCAGATAATGCACGCTAGCCCTGCACCCAGGTTGCAGCTATCTTCTCTTTTTTCCCTCCTTTATTTCTTTCTGGGACAGGCCATGCATAATGCCCCTCCTCCCTTGCAATCAGTTTGTTCAGTTCTCTTCAGCTTTAGCCACTGGACCAGCCTACACCGAATGTCCCACCAGTGAAAAGCGCTGCCCTTTTTGTACAGTGATTCCCCTTGTGTGGCTGCCAATCACTTAGTAAAGGATGGGGCTCATGCAAACAAATGGTGAAGGAGGTTTGGGTTGGGCTGCAGCAGGGCAGGGTTAACTGGTGAGGCCCCACATTCCACTGCCTTGCTTCTTGCCACCTTTCTGCCAGAATTACAGCCTTCTCCAGCCTGCCCGCACGTGAACCTCTGGTACAGAAAGGACCCACATTAAGCACTGCTATTGAAGGTCCTCAAGCTAGAGCAGGTCACTGGCAGAGCTGCACGATGGAGTGATCGCACATGCAGTTCTGCCGTAAGATCAGAGGGGCAATCGCCTACTGATGAGCTGCTGGGACAGGAGCTATTCTTAGCTGTCCCTTCCTCCAGGTGTCCGGAGGGAAGAAATAACCTGCATCTTTGCACTCCTATTAGTGCTACACTAATGCTTTTTCCTGTTCTTCTTGTCCTGCCCTTCTCCTTTGCATGGCTACATGGACAGGGCCAGGAGAACCATCCTCTTTCCTCCCATGCCTTGCTGAGTCCCTCCATGACAGAGGACTCACACGGGAGCAGATACTGCAATATATAGGAAATGCTTGTTCAAACAACAAAATAAAATGCAATCAAGCAGTGAAAGCTAACAGGAAGAAACTAAAGGCAAGTGAAACCAGGAAAAGTGACGATAAGATTTCTAGCTGGTGCAAAACACTCCAAGTTTGCTGGTACCTACAGCAAGCGCACTTGAGGCAATTTTAAATAGTGCAGGTGATCGTAGAGTTTCTAATAAGCCCAGGCAGTAAAACTAATGCCAGCCCTGAGTTCACCGCCATGTGAGCAAAAGGCCAAAAGATGATTGGAGCTCTGCAAAGGTTTGTGCAGCCCCGAGGCTGTGTTGTGTGCCCACGTGCTGTTATGGGGCAGGCACGGTGTTTGTTAGTTGAAGGAGTTACTGTGGGGAGCTGCCCCAGCCAAAACCCTTATGGGTCCATCTCTAGAGACTCTTCCAGTCCCAGTGTTTTTCTGCCAGTGCTGGGAGTCCTGTGGCTGTGAGCCTGGAGGGAAGTGCTCAGTGATGTGTGAACTGGAGAAGCTATAAATGAAGAGAAGGAGAGGGTAAATACTTCAGGGCTATGTTATGCACAAGGGGAGGCAGCATCTGCTGCGAAATCCTGCAAACTGCCCGGCACCAAGCATACATCTTGATGTGCCCTTGGGAGTTACCCTCTTCCCTCTAACCAGTTGGGTCTGACAACACTGGGTCGATGCATGCTATGAAGTGCTGCGTAGGCTCTCAGCGCCAGACCTGTGTCCCCTGTTTGTTCTTTGTGGCTTCCTCTGACATCCTTGCCTCCCTGCGTGAGCTCATGGCGATGCCATGGGAGGTCTGAGTCCTGTTGCAGGTGCCTGTGCCTGGAGCAGTGACATGCAGACAGGGCAAGGGAGGAAGCATCATGCAGCGGAGACATTTCGCTCACTGATTTGCAGCAGTCCAAAGCAGGTATGAAATGGTACCAGGGGAAAAGAGCAACACTTCACAGGTGCTCAGCACTTGCCTTGATCTGATGTGAGAGACAAGTGGCTGCAGATACGTGGGCAAGACCTGGAAGCAGTGGTGGTTTGCGCAGGGGCAGGCAGGAGAACGGGCACAGTGGCGGTGGAGGTGACCGGCCCTGTAAGCCAGGCTGGGGAGAGAAGAGCTGTTTCAGGCAGGCTGTTTTCCAGCTTGTGTGCAGGGCTGAGGCAAGTCAGAGTCCAGCAGTGGCTGGCCGTCCCTGGGGCAGCTCCAAAGATGGGTGCTCCTAGAAATTGCACAGGAGCGCCTGTGGCACTTCAGAGCTTTATTGAAATCCCTGGTGGCTCATGTGTGGACTTTTAAAAGGTCTCCAGCCCTACAGCTGTTAACATCTCTGCCCTCTGGTCCCTGGGGGATGTCAGGAATTCCTCTGCGACTCCATCTCACTCACGGCGCCCAGTTTTTGCACTATGGGGGTATTTTGGCTCAGTGTGTGCGTGGCAGCCAGGGCCGGACACAAGCAGCAGCGCTGGGGAGACCCTCACAGCTGCTGCTCTCCCACATGGTCCAGGGCACAAACACCCTACAAGGCGCAGGGAGTAACAGGGAGGGTTTGAGCCCCTTTTGCCCTCAGCTTGCTAAATCTGCACCTGCCCAAAGGCTGCAGGCTGAACCAGGGTCTGGGGAAATGAGCACAAATATTTCTGCAGACATTGTTCTTCCCAGGGGGATTTTGCTGTCTCGGAGCTCTTGCATGTCTTGAGAGACCCACACACAGACACGTGCAATAGCCTGTTTGCATACCACAAGCAAACTTCATGCTGAGGCTGCTCAAGTTTAGAAAACTGACTGCAAGCAGCAGTCCTCACGCAGGAGAGCAGATCGAACACCCTGCAGTTGCTTACAATACAGTCACAGAAATGTGGCAACAAAAAAAAAGGGAGTTTCTTGTTAGTTGGTTGTATTAAAGTTCCCGGTCTCTGCTTAGTGTGGTACAGTGATGGCACGTGGGCGCTGGGTATCCCTACCTGAATGCAGCCACGGTGGTGACGGTGAGGTGGGCAGCGCTCCTTTCACATCACTGGGAATGTGGATGGTAGCAGGCAGGAGACAGGGAAGGGAAGTGCTACAGCTCCCTCCTGTCCTGCCTCCCCCACTAATCCCTGAGGAGGCACAGGGTATGGGGAATTTCTGTGATACACACTCCTGCCTGCTGAGAGCTGTGCTGAGGCAGCACGCTGCCAGCATGAGACCAGGACATCGGGCACACTCTGCTACCCTTCACCAGCACAGGTTGGATTTGGACTGGGGTTTTGGGAGTGTGTTGCCACGCCTGTGTGGGTTTCTCCATCAGGTTCGCTCAGCTGGTGTCTCTGTGTCACGCCATGAAGGGGTTCTTGCTCGGACCATTCCTCCATCTGGCGTCCCCATCCCACGCTGACCGTCAGCAGTTCGTTTCCTCTTCACAGGGAGTTGCAACGGCAGCATAACAGGACTGCGTTTGCCACGTGCTGAATGGGGAACAGCTGGCAACAGATGATTGTTTGGGTTATTTGCCTGTTGCCTGGACATTTTGTTTGCTTGTTTGAGCCCTGAAAAAATAGGTTTCCAGTTCCTCCGGAGGCTGGTCTGTGTTAAGCCTTTATATTGTGGGCTGCTTTTGAAAACTGGTGTTTTATAACTTTGCAAATGGGTGTCCTGCTGTTTCAGTGGCAAGGGTCCATAAACAAGGCAGTCTTCTCAAAAATTTCCCTGCCACAGAGCCAGCGGGACTGGGGGAGCAGGAGCAGCCAAAACCACATGCTTCTGGTGTCAGAGAAGCAGATACCCCTGAGTGTGGTCCCGGTTGGACCTCTCTCTTGAGTGGATTTAAGTGGCTGACTACATGATAGTGCTGGCTGATGTTTATGGACTGTGCTTAGAAGGATGCCACTCATCTTTCCTCCTGATCGGCTCCTCACCTGGGGTAAACCAGCATCACTCTGTTGCAATCATAATACTGCGTTTGTAACTGCTCTGTCTGTAACACTTGCACATATCCTCTGGCTCCTTACTTCTGGGTGTTTGCTTTTATTCTGAGCGGCTGGACAGTCCTTCGCCCTGTGAGAAAAGCATCTTTTTTCTCACTGCTGAATGCAGACGTTTTGGCAGTGGAAAATGGAGTTAAATAAGAATAGGCTGGTCAGGAAACAGAGAGGGTATTGTTGCCAGCTGATACTGGAGAAGTAATATCAGGAAGAATGCAGATTTGGCCAAGGCACTCACAAGCAGTGCCATGGGTCTAGTCATGAGCCTGGGTGTGCAGCAATTGTGCAGCTTTGGGCTGTGGCAGCTACACATCCTCTCAAATCAGCAAAATGTCTGTCTGACATGGACACGGGACCAGAGTTGGGGGTCCACCTCCTGCTTCACAAAAATCATCCCTTTAACACCTTGTGTCCCTTCGGAAATCTCTTTATTGAGTACTGACCAGACCTGAGCCTGTTTGATTTGGCAGGCATGGACCTGGGGGAGGGGGGCAGGGGAAAAAAAAATAACAACACTGCAGCCGATTCATCCCTCCTTGTTTATTCCACCAGAAATAGATTTGGCAGAGTGCATCAGGAATGAACTAATCAGCAGAGAATTAATTGGCATGTTTGTTAAAAGGCAGGAACAACGCGGTGAACAAATTCATGGCTGGATGGCCGGAGGGTTCAAGCAGCCAGAGAGAAGCACTGCATAGTGGAAACTGTGACTAGTAAGAGAAGTCATACAGCTGTGCCGGAGAGCCAGCGGTTGAGAGCTGCCCAAAAGAACCGGGGGCAAACATATACGGGTGTCCTTGCAGACGGCTGCTTTCAAGAGGGGCTCCATTGCCCAGGCTTTCCTTCCCATAAGGCTCCCATGTGTGGAGGGAGATGGCTAGCTTGCAGGCGTGGGAGGGAGGGGTAGGAGAGGTACAGCTGGAGGAGGCTCCACGGAAAGACTGTGGAAACGCAGAGAGCAGGGAAATGAAGAGGGACACGTCACTCATTGCAAGCTGAAATGCAGAGGGGGTGGTGAGGAGAAGAGGAGCAGGGAGGCAGCGATTTGGAAGCCTCGTCACAGAAGGACTGGCCTCAAGAGCACAGGTAACGCTCGTATGCAATTCTCTGCCTTCTTTCCTAGGAATGTTTTGTTTCTTCCTCTGGAGGAGACACATCCATGCACCTTGGAGAGAGCTTGTTGGGTTGAGGGACTCTAAAGACACCTGTGGGAAGAGCCAGGAGAGGAGGGAACATGTGCAGACTGGCATGGACTTGGAGGTTGGAGGATTGCTACCTACATTTCCAGAGAACAGGGGTGTGCAGAGTGAAAGAAGGAGGGAGAAAGGAAGAGTGAGCAAATCCTTAGAGACAGCCAGACAGGCAGACATGGAGAGTGCAAGGTCTGTGGGTGCCTATCCAGGGAGAGAGAGGAGACTTCTTAAGAGGGAGCACCAAGCTCTAAATGAGAGAGATGGAGATAAGACATATCCTGAAAAAGCAGGTACACCTGGAGAAGAGGCAGAAGGTGTATATTACCTCCTAAAACCAACAGTACTTTACTAATGTTATGATTTGGAGTAGATGTGTGCTTTGCACCTGGATGGCTTTTTTTTTTCTTCTTTACCATCAGTATGCCTGCCTGCTGGCAACAGCATCACCCCAGCTGTCAGTCATCGGGGCTGTCAATCAGATCCCTTTGTTTAGCAGGATGGTCAGGCTATTTGAGGGATTCAGGTGCTCTTTGCTTTCACAGAACACCCAGGTAGAAAATGAGCAGTGTAACTCTCAATTATATGCAAAAGCACTATTTAACTCAAATATGTTTCCAAACTTGAAAAAGTCAAGATATTGTTACTCCTACATAACCCAAAGCTGGGTGTGCGCGTGTACCAACATATAGCGTTATAGCCCCACACATATAAACCGAAGAATAATACATTACAATGGATTTTTAACAAGGACTTTTGAAACAGGTGATATTCTAGCTGTACCACTGTGGCTGGGTTAATATTGTAGGATCCAATTTTTTAAGTTGCTTTTGGCATTTTTCTTGATCTTTCCAACATTACATAATACTACAAGCATATGCTAATGTTTATATTACCCTGAGTTTTTTTGCTTGGAGAGCTAACAAATGCCATCCGCTTTGCAAGTAGAGCTTGCAAATTCTCTGATTGTTCTGGACTTGCAGTCTTGGCGGCTTTCTCCTCTAAAAGCTCAGAGTCTTTTCAGGATCCCAGCCTGGGAGCTCTGGCAGAACTGGCATTAACTGAGAAATTGTGTGCAGCTACTCTATGTTTTTTTAATGTGAAGCTGTTTGGTTTATAGCACCTAAACCTTCTTTGACTTTGTACATAAACCAGAATATTTTAGTTGGGTGTGTGTAAGTAATATAACCTTAAAACGTTCTTAAAATATTGCATATGGAAATAAAGATAGAGAAATTCCAACAGTCTGCAAAAATACCTTTATTATCTCTTGAGATCCTTTACAAAATTGAGAATCTTAAACTTACTTTGATGTTTAAATATCCATTACTATTGGAGTGAGAGCTACATTTTATGTATTTATGATTTACCTGAGATCAAACTCCCTGATTCATTTAAAACTATATTTTATTTCTCTGCAAATAACCCCAAACCCAATATCACTCTTCAGCTTTAGTTTGAAAGTAGCTCGAAAGGAACTTGGGAAAATTATGAGAGGAGGATGGGTCTCAAATGAAAACCACAAAGCTAATTCACTTGCAGTCCAATATTGCAGCAAAAAATCCTTCATTTTAGGTATCACTACAGTGATTGCTAACTCTAATCAACAAAGTCCTCCTCTCAAAGCAAGCATGGGCTTGAGCTAACACACCGGGATGCTCATGCATGGCATCAGGAGAGTGTATGTGTTTAGAGCAGTCAGAAGTGCCGGGAAAGGTTTCAAGCCCTCTTGATATACAAGAGRCAGGCAAGCTCTGAATCGTGATGCAACAACTCACATGTCTGCAATAGGAACAGYGTGTTCTCCTCAGGCTTCAGGGGAGAGAGGGCTCTCTGAAATGAAGCTGTGTTTGGCACCGGGAGAGGATAACCCAGGCARTTCTCCCACAGCCTAGCAGACAGCACAACCCATGGACAGTAGTGAACTCAAGTCATCACCTGTTCTCCCTTAATGTGTCAAAATCTGGGGCAGGTATCAGTGAAATCTCAGTGCTCTATTGTCATTCCCCACTGCCTGAAATGGAGTATATCGGAGCAGCAAGAAACAGAAAGGGCGAATGGGAGAGGGACAGCGATGGGAGTTCAAGTCCTGGCAACGCTCCTTTGCTTTGGGGCAGGGATTCAGGCTTGGATGGCACAACCGCCAATCCCAGCAGGGCTCTGCTCAGGGTATTGAGCTAGCAGAGCTCTTTTATCATGTCGGAGTGAGGAATTGAGAGGTTAAAAGAAGAAAAAAAAAATTGTGTAATAATGAGACGAATATGTCTATCTTCATTGCTTGCAGATGAAGGGACTGTCSGGTGAATCACTGAGCCTACCCTGCTCCAACGGCAGAACATGATGTAATTTTCTGACAGAGAGCATGCCGTATTATTGTAATTAATAGTAACAATATCAAAGCTACTATGTTATTATTGTTATTCTCTGGACTTAGAAAAGTGCTTTCATCCAAGGATGTAAGAGAGTTTTCCCTGCTTGTCAATCCGTGTTCTACCCTGACAGTATTTTCCAGTGTGACACTGCAACGGATCCAAAGACATCTTTGCAACGGGCTTGGGATCTGGTTCCTATTACAGATGACCCTGCAGACTTTTTCTGCTAGAAACCTTATTAGTGAATATCCATTTGCCTTCTACAATTCCACCTAAAAGAGGGAAGATTGCTCAATTTCTGTGTAAGTGTCTGAGATATGGGAATCTATTTCAAGGATGATTATAACCTGATGTTTACTATGATAATAAATTACAATAGGCCCTCAGGAATGCAGGGAGCAAAGCTACAAAGAAACTGGACTGTGAGGGGACCTGCAAATACAGCGTGTGGGTCTTGTGATTCATTTGGACACCTGATGTTTTAAAAAGTTTGAGATCAAGTAGGGTGGATTTTCAGTATCAGATGTAGGTGGAATTTATCACCACCCTTCTTTTAACAAATACAGAAAGATCAAAGTATCCCAGCCCTGGGGTATTGAAACTGGTGGGAGGTGGAAAGGGCAAGGAATGGACAATCTCTTCAGGATGTTTTAAAATGAGCTGGGGAGCCACACTACCTCCTTGATGTTGGCAGCATTTTCAAATCATTTGCAATTAGAGACATTTGCGTCTGGTAAGTCCTTTCCCGTCAGGGAAGATTAAAAAGGCATGTGCAGTGCACAGTCATCAAAAGAAAGAGAAAAAAAAAAGGGCTAAAGGCTGGAGTATTTATCTGGAAATGCAGAGAGGCAGAGGAGCTGTGGTGTCAATGCAAATAGTTTCAAGGAGGTCTATGAAGACCTTTTCATTATGTGCCCTGGGGATATCATCAAACCTTCTTAGAGATCTTCATTTTGGCAGCTCTGAGTTGGGGGGAAAAAGAGGTGTATGTATGTGCGAGATAGGAAGAAAGTAATTTATTTTTTTCCTTTAAATGAACACTGCAATTAGAAGAAGAATACTAAGTACAAAATACATCCTGACAGGTGGAAAGTAACATTTTTGAAGTAGCATGACATTTTCCATCAGTATGGCTATATTCATACTGCTATTTTAAATATATGGGAAAAATAAATGCAGTTACAATTAAAATACACTAGTGATTGAATGTAAGAAAGGCACAAAGTAAAAGGATTTATTTATGTACTGCTTTATCTGCTACAGCTTCTAGTAGGTTTTGTGGTGGCTGAATTCTTCCCAGATGGTTAGGAGATGAGGGTTATATGATATTCAAAAAGCAATTTAATGTCCTCATATTTTGCAGTGAGGTCTTAGACTTTTGATGCACGTACCTGAACAGGGGAGTAATTTGGATTTTCTGAATGTGTCTACTTCTCACATGAGCCCCTCCATCACTGTGACTACAGATGACTGAAATCATCACTAAAACCCGTGAACTTGGCAATGCATTTTTTGTTTGCTACGTGCAATATGTGCATAATTGATATTTCCAGCCAGTTTCTACCAGAACAGCTGTTCATGACATTTTAAAAAAATAAAAATATCAGATTCAACACTGAGGGACTACTTAATTAAGACAGAATAACAAATTAGCATGAGTAAGCTGTGGAGAGACTGACCTATCCTCTTACATTTAGAGATGGTACCTGTCCAGGAGGGCCTGTAGGTTAGGGTTGACTTCCATTGGCTTGGGAATGATGGTAAACTCAAAAGAAGACAAGGAGCTTAGGTAAATGCTCACATCAGTTCATCTACCTGTCTTGACTACTCTGCAGATTTGCTCAGGAGGAACTGAACCCCCTGACACCAGGGCAAGGTGGAGACAGTACATGAGGGCTGGTGTTGCCTTTGAGGCTCCATCACTGGGCAGCATCTCAGTTATTGCCACTGGTTAGTGGATCAGATCAAAAAGAACAATTTCCTATTCTGGCCTCTATTAAATCCTTGATAAATTTCTTCACTGGTTAGTACCTTGCTTTCCCTAATTGTAAAGTGGGGATGCAGCTATTTCCGTACTTCATAATGCCTCCTCCTGACATTCATAGAACATTTATAGCTATAAGGTTCTATCCCAATATGGCTACATATGAAGCAAAGCCACTTTCCTAGCTGCTGCCAGTTGATGAAGCATCTCTGTACCACTGAATGGCTTGAAAAAAAGCAAGGAGGTTTGTACTTGTGAAAAAGAAAATTCCCTGTGCTTCTGTAAAAGCTAGGCTGAACAACTCGAACAACATTTTAAAGAAATACATCATCAGAGAGAAATTTCATGTTGGGGTGACAGGTGGGAGGTGGAAAAGGAGAAGAAAAAGAGAAATAAAGCAGTTTTAGCAAGATTTTTTGTCTCCACAGAGCAGGGGAAAGTCAAGGTCCTATGAACAGCCATCATGGTGACTCTTCCTCTTTTCCTCTTCTTCGTCCTCTTGCCCTGCATTAAATCCCAGAAGGAATTTCTGGACCAGCATCAGAAATGGAACTACAGAGAAGGCGGTAAGAGGTGGTGGTGGTGGGTCAACCTGGGAAGCATTTGCTAACTCAGGGATGAAGATTTGCCTATTGTGTCCTTGGAGTGAAACACACAGTGCTCATTCATGAGTGCTTTTTCTTGATTCCTGGGAAGCTGCTGAGATTTTTGGAGAGAAAAACAGTTTTAGGAATAATCAGCTGGGGTATCCAGTGGCAGAAGAAAACTCAGGCAACCAGAGACAGAGAATTACACTGTGAGGGAGAGTTATCTGCTTTTTAATTTAGATCCTCCATATGTTTAATATTTGGCATTTCATTGCAACCCAGTTCAAGTGATGGGGAGTGGAATCAAATTCAGACCACTGGCTCATGTTTTCTTGTTCTGTCACGTTTATTTTCCTCTCTTTCATGGACCTCCTGCTAACCTAGCTGACAAGGTCAACATAGAAGGCATTAACAGCATTACTCAAACACTTGAGAAATGGGGAAACGGCATCTTCTGGCAAATGAAACACACCCTGCTGAACAACCCGAACGCTTTGCTGCCTGAGTTAGCCAGGTAATTCCCTTCATCTGGAGGCGGGATTCAGTCCTCTCCTGGGTGTCCTTCCTTCAGCGGGATTCATCTTTTTTAAAATGAACTTTCAGATTGCTTAACTGTGGGGAGATAAATCCCACTGTCTTGGTATCTGTTGTGCTAGCAGTTCTGATTACTCTAGTAAATGGAATGTTCTGCTGACTATTTATTGTGAAACATTCTCAATTGCCATGACTGTATTATAAGAATTATCCTAATGAAAATTTAGGCTGTCATCGGCACCTCACTCCTGTGAGAACAGGCTGGAAAACTGAATTGTGCTACAAATCCACACATGGACTTGGCCACAGGGCAAGGAGAAGAAGCCGATTTGGCCTGTGATGTTTTTGATTTCAAGCTCTGTAACACCCAGATCAGAGAAAGCTATTCACTAGTCCATGTCCTCATATTTCTCCCTTTGCATTGCAGGAATTATTAGCGATTGAGCGCACCCACAAAATTTAATTTAAACTGAAATTTCCAGAAACAGAGTGGAGAAGGCAATGAAAGAGAGAGAGGAGTAGGGAATACTAGAAACCTAAATATCACTTAAATCTGAGTTGTTCCTAAAGCAAGTGGTCCTCTTCCATAACTCAGCTTTCTCTTTAGGAAAAAGAAAAGAATATCTGTCCACGACTGCTAAGCATTAAACCAGTTGAAGAGGAAAGGCTAGAAGAATAAAATGGCAGTAGTCAGAAAGTCACACGATATTTGTACAAATTAGGGTTTCAAGAGGATACAGTTGATAGATTATATGCTGGCCTTTAGCATCAAGTGGATTTCTCCCTGACTGCATGGTGGCTGCTGTTATTAGCACAGAATTCATCACGACTTTCACACTGCCAGTGCTGAAATTCATTGGTGCCTAAGATTATCAGGGCCAATATTAAGTCATGTATTTGGAAAGCTCTAACTTTAGTCCAGGGAGATATAATGAGACTATTCAGCCATGTTTCCTGCATAGGGCTTTGAATTAAGAGTTTGCTGGTAAGGACACAGGCCAGTCCATTAGAAATATTGAGGACTGACAGTAATCCATGGGAATCACTGGCCCAGTCTCCATGTCTGCTCCTGGTTAACAGTGAGGCTAATTAATACTAATTAATATCACGTAAGATTAGAATGATCATCAGAGCTTCGTAACACCCAAAGGGAGACTGAGAGGAAGCCCTCCAAGGGAAGGGACACAGTTACCCCCAAGCACACTGGTGCATCAGTGCAGACCTCACCTTGCCAAATCCTGATGTAAAACCTGGCTCTCCTCCTCTCTCAGCTCAGGCAGAGGCACAGCCTGGAGYGACCAGGGGGCTGTGCAATCACAGCTGCACCATGGCATGCAGCAGCCTGCCCTTCATTGGAAAGTCATCATAGGTGATCCCACGCATTGTGGCTCTCTTCTTCTCTACCCCTGCTGGTTCCAGCCATGCAGGATGGTTTTCGTCTCCCCCCTTAAAGCAGGAGTGCTGTGAAGCGCTTCTGGGAGCTCATAAACCAGCTGTCATTCTGCACTGAGCCAGCTGCGCTTTGGTGGCGATGGAAAGAGCATGTTGGCCATGCTGGTCCTGAAGCTCATGGTTTCCTGGGTTCAGATGGGGGCATCTCAGATGAGTTCCCACCACCCAAGGGTCAGGGTGGCTTTGGAAGCATCTTTTAATGTTTCCTTGCAACTTCCCCACTAACAAACACAAGGCCATGGTAAATTATTTTGGATGCTCAGGAACACTCCTCACACTGAGCTACTCTCCTGTATTACTCTCTCTGTAGTCTCCGCCCTGTCTCTGCAGCTGTGGACAATCTCGTGAGGGAAGTCCAGTCGATAAGGAAAAGGCTAGAAGAACTGAACGAACGCCTCAATGTCATCAGCAAAACCATCCTTCCTATCCGACTGAACGCTCTGCAAAGCCAGAGGCGTGGAAATACTCAGCTGCGGAGACTTCCGATGCATAGGAGAAGGTTGTATGCTCGCAGGAGACCTCAGAGGAGTTAATTCTCTACCAGAAAAAAGGGAAATCTTTATTTTTTTCATCTGCTTAAGCCTTTCTCCATGGGATGCTGCTAGAGAGAATAAAGTAAAGCACRTACAAGTCAGCTTTACTAAGGAGACCAGAACTTCTGCATTTTGTTGCTGCCTTTCAAGCCTAGGTCAGTAGGTGAAATCTGACCCTGTTCTTCAGTGATGGCTGTTTTGTGTCCCCAGCAGAATGAGTTGACAAGCTCAGTCTACTTGAGTGTGAATACCTTCAGGCTATACAGTCATTCTTTCTGCTTACCAGAGGAAGCTCTTTCTATAAAGATCAGGTGAATTTCTCTCTCTGTCCTATTTTTACAGCACTCCATCTGACACAGCTGGGGAATTTGATCTTCCAGAGTGCTGAACGCCTGATGAATGCAGAAAGATAGATTAGTGCTTGGTAATTCCAGCTGGGCAGGGAGGGGGACAGGAAGCTATGTTTTAAAATACAACCTTAACCTATTCTCCACCAGTGCAAAGAATGCCCTATTCACATGTTCAGAGGGTGGGTAGGGTTGGATAACCTTGGTCTGTGCATCATGTTTCAACATTGAAGATGTGTCAGATTCTAGGGACCAATTTTGAACATCTATCTTCTGCAAAGAGCTGCTTTTTAGCTGCCTGGAACCGGGCACTCAAAACCTTGTTATTCAGTTGATATGTTCAGAATTTCCAGCGCTCTGAAAGACATCGCATTGACTTCTGCCAAGACCCTTGGAAACCAGGGGWTGTTTTTTCAAAACTATTTAGATACCTAATGGCATAGATAGGTGTCTAGAAGGATTTTCTAAAATAGCTTAAGAGACAGTTCAGTCCCCAAAATCACAGATAATAATTCAATTGGTGTTTAATTCGCAGAGTATCTTCTCCACATGCAACCACTGACCTCCAGACATTTTCCAACATCCTTTAGCACAATTAAGATCTGTAGAAAAAGAATAACTACGCAACTCAAGGACTTTGGTGCCTCAGGGAGTACCCAGAATACCCTGCCTTTGGCTTGTCTTTGCCTGTGGCTTCCTGATGACAGAACTGGTGATAAAAAACAGTGCAGAAATCAAATTATGCACTGAACAGAGGATAGAGTGGACTTGCCCTTCAGGTCTCTAAAAGTAAATCCAATACAGAGATTCCCATCCAGCATTGCAGCCAACGGCGTACCTGAAATCTGTTGAAACATAGGCAGGAGAGTCAGAGAGGAAAATAAACTATTTTTTTAAAGGTCTGGATGAAGCAATTTATGAGAATAAAAATAAAGAATGGATTATGTCTAAATGGGTGTGGGGGAGGCTGGCATGACAGTTATTTTGCAAACACTCTCCAATCATAAACAGTGAGGATGCAGACTAGCTATTTAAGGATTCCCAAGGCCTGAGTTTATGGAAAGAAGTGACACTACAATAACCTCCAGAGGGAAAGGGCAAAATCTAGTTTCATATGAAATCTTTCAAAATGAACCAGAAGAAGTCAGAATTTTGGCTGTGACCTGGGAGTTGAGTGGGGGAGGTATGAGGAGTGTATGAGACAATCTGATAAATATTTCCTGGATGTAAATTCTCTGAGTTCAGGTTTTCAGAAATAACACAACTCTAACTTGGAAGGTCTTTCTTTGGCTTTTGCTTGGGAATTTGAAACACTGCTTAWCTAGACAAGGGAAAAATCAAGCCTGTGAAAAGGCTGATAAAAAGATACAGTTGTGCCTTTGGTGAAGTTGTCATCATAATTTCTCAGGAAATGTAGAGCATTTTGATCCCAGAATATATTTACCTAAATTACAAAGAATAACAGGAGAGAAAGGCCCCGTCAACCTACTCCTTGTTATTCTGCATTCAGAGCTACCAGGCTGTGCTGTAGCATCAGCTGCACACTTGCACAGACTGCTGGTCCCTCCGGGGGATGCTTTACGCACTTTGCTTGGGGCTGTAGGGACTGCTGGTCACTTTGGCCTATCTAGAGGAAGAATACAACATAAACATGTTCATATTTTAGACATGAGCATTTTATTAGGCAACCTGAAGTTGTATAAAATCCAGCATGAAACAGAAAGGTCAGACTTCTGTCTCAGGGAAGTCCCTCAGTCACAGGTGGCTGGAGGTGGGAGGCCAGACCAAATCACTGCATGCTTTTACTTTTTACCTAGATGTCCACCACTGGCTTCTGCCAGAGACAGAAGATTGGGCAAGATGGAGCTCTGCTCTGACGCAGTCCATGTATTCCTATACTGATATGTGCAAGTTGGTATCTTTGGCAAAATTCCTCAGCTCAATGGAGAAACTCACTGTTTTAAAAGAGAACAAATAAGCTGCAGCACACAATGTATATTACAATTTTGCAATTTCTTGCATAATGGTGAATAAACCAAATTATATAAATGGTTAATAAATGACTAGATCTGTGGCCTTGTCACCACTGATAGCAGCCCCTGTCATTCACTCTGTGAAAGTCCATGTCAGGCTCCAGCCCTGCTCCCTGACCTGAACGTGGCCTGTTCGATCAGATGACCATGGCCAGCTTCTTTAACTTCTTTGTCTTTGCACCACCCTCTCTCTCTAGATGGAAATGCTTTAATGGCACATTTCTTTTATAAATTTCTCTTTTGCTTTTTAAGACTATATTACACATCAGCCTGCTTCCATGCCACTCACCTTCTATTTGAGGAGGCAGAAGTGCAGCTGAGCAGGCATCTCGAGGTGCCTCTGCCTCATCTGCCTGGGGAGGCTGGTCTGATCCGTGGCTGCCCCGGTGACCGGTATTCGATTCCTGCCTCCACTACCCTCTTCTTAAATGATCCCGGGCAAGGCACTTTCTCTACCTGGCACTCGTCCTTTGACGTGGCTTATACAACTAAAATCCACTTGTGATCATGAAGGATCTAAGTCCTCCATGCACATAAATACACCCAGCTATATAAGCTGTCTAAGCCTCCTGTTGTGTTCATTTACATATATTTCTGGGAAGGGACCTGGCTGGAGTCTTCAATGGAGTTGACCGGTTGGGCTGTGAACACATGCAGAGGTCAGCGGAAGGAGAGCAAATATCAKCAGCAGCTTCTAAGATCTACCCTTACCTAAAGCTTAAAACATCCACAGAGACACAGAGCACTGCCTTAAATTCACTGTCTTAAAAGACAACTGTGATCCCCCTTAGTTCCGTTTATTAAAAAAAAAAAAAAAAAGAAGTTATGATTTTGCAGTTTCAGGAGAGCTGTGCCCCTCCGTGCTATGTATTACACACTCTTGTCAGTACTTCCCCTCCCTTGTATTTTATTTCCTTCAGATTTCCTCTCTCCCCCAGATGAATACCACCTGCTCCAGCACTTTATTACTCTTCACACTTCTCGGCGTCCTCCATTACTTCACCCCCGGGGCCGCCGGCTCTCCGTTCCCACAGCCCGCCGCGGCCGGATCTCCCCCCGGCCAAGTCCCACCGATCCCGGCCGCCGGCTGCCCCGGCCCCGCACCCCCCCCGCCCCGCCGCGGCGGCGCAGGCGGCCCTTGGGCGCCCCCTGGGGGCGGTGCGCTGCGCTGCAGGCGGCGGGGCGCCTCCAGGGCCCTCCCACCTCGCCCGAGCCGAGCCGAGCGGGGCCGAGCCGAGCGGGGCCGAGCCGAGCGGGGCCGAGCCGAGCGGGGCCGAGCCGAGCGGGGCCGAGCCGAGCGGCACCATGCTGGGCATGATCAAGAACTCCCTGCTGAGCACGGTGGAGGCATGGCCCTACCGGGTGCTGAGCCAGGGGGAGAAGGTAGGTGGTGGGGCGGGCGGCCGGGCTCTGATCCCCTGGGGGGTTTCTGCGCTAGCCGGGCCGGATAAGGCGCTGCGAGGGGGAGCGGGTGTCCTGCGGGCAGCGCTTTCCTCCCAGCCCGTCCGGGCAGCTGGCAGCTTCTCCATGCCCATCTCCTTCCCCAGGAGCAGCTCAGCTACGAGGAGAGGGCGTGCGAGGGCGGGTGGTTTGCGGCAGTGGAGGTGGCGGGGAAGCCGTTCGACGAAGCTTCGAAGGAAGGGGTGCTCAAGCTCCTCAAGTATGTTGGAGGAACCAACGACAAGGGTGAGAGATGCTCCCTGCCCCGCGGGGCTTGGCGGATGTTTGTGGTCGACTGCCACTAGCAGAGGCTTGGTGAAAGCCGGATGGATGGAGGTGACAGCACTGCGGGCCCGCCTGGCTTGCAGCTCCCGGCACCAGGGGTCTGTGATGGGGATGGCCCCTTGCTGGAAAAATAAGTGTGCCCAGCCAACTCATGCTATGAGTCCACTCCTAACCCATCTCTGTTTCAGGGTAAAATCTCAAAAATTATTTGTTTAAGCAGGAATGACTTACTTTGCAGCTGGGATTGAGTGAGGATAGGCACACGTATATCTATCACAGGTCCCTGGATGAGCAGTAGCTGATAAAATCCAGGGTATCTGGGGCACTTCGGTTCTGTGATGTGCCCTTGTAGGTAGTGAGATAACTTTTATGACCTTGATATTTTATCATATACTCTGGCTATTTTTATTCATGAAAGGGTAATGAACAATGAGGTTGCTTTTTAATGGTACCTTGTAATGTTTTATAATGGTGCTTCCAGGTGATTGCTTGTAATTCTCAAGTTACTAAAGTATGCGCATCGGTAATCAGCCGTAGCAGGAGGAGAAGAGAACAGGGTGGTTCTGGGGCATATACATTTGCTCTCACGTCTTTCTCAGGCAACTGGTAGAGGGACTTGTATAGTCGGTATGGGCATAGGAGCTGGATGCAGAGGGAAATGGCATTTACAGCAGCATGTTTTGGAAAGGTGATGATTGCTGCTGCTGTAGGAGAAAGGGTGCCTTCTATAACATGTGCCACAGAGACAGGTATGGTATCAAAGCAAAATAAGTGAGAAAGATGGCTTGATCTCAACTGGTTCTGTGGCTACCTGATCCTGAGGGTTGGACGTTCCCTACTGCTGAAAGAAGAAGAGGGAAGAAAAATGTTCTTCAGTGCCACATGGTACCTCTCGGCAGTAATGAGCAGAAAAGAAGCATGCTGTTCTGGAGTGGTGGACAGCACGGACGGTCCTCCTGAAAGCCAGAACAGCTCTGAGTTTTGGGGCACTGGAACTTGTAGGGTGTCTGGAAGCATTTGGAAGCGTTTAGGAGAAAGCTGCTGTCACCCAGTATTGGCTACGGGCTGACCACTAAGTGCAGATGACAACAGTTTAAATACTGATGTAGATTTACATGTGCCACTGACCTGCCCTGGAACCATAGACCGTGTTGTGTTAGAGGTGATTTGTCAGAAGAACAGAGTGTCTTGGTGGCATGAGCTATATGGTTGAGAGCCACAGAAACAGGACCATTAATAAAAAGGCATCCAGAGGTCACCTGAGGCCCTTATCTCCCAGGGTCCTTGTGTAGTCGGTGGAGAGAGAAGTTTGGCCCAAGCAGAAGCCTAATGTGGCTGTTCTGCATGCCCCAGAGGACCCCACTCTTGACTGACTATACAAGGAGTTCAGTGTGAGGAGTTTTCCCAAACTAAAAGTAGCTTTTGTGATCCCCTGTTAATTCTGTGAGTTCCTGAGAACCTAGACTTCTTTATTAATGTCTGTGTGTCTCTTTCAGGGGTTGGAATGGGCATGACTGCTCCTGTCTCCATCACTGCTTTTCCTGCTGAAGATGGCTCCTTACAGCAGAAAGTGAAGGTGTCTCTGCGGATCCCAAGCCAGTTTCAAGCCAACCCTCCTTGTCCTAGTGATGAAAACATTAAGATTGAAGAGAGGCAGGGGATGACCATTTATTCCACGTAAGGAACACGTCCTGGGATTTCCAATCCCAAGTGCCGAGGTCTCTAGCGTGCTCTGAAGAGCATTGTTGGTTTTACCAGGTGACTTGCGGGACAATGGGTGCATGTGGTAGAAGGAGATGGAGGGGTCTTTCTAGACTGAAGGCAGGTGTTTCATGGCATTTCTTATCATTGGTCATGCTGCACCCATTTGGAATATGGATTTTTTTTCCACTGGGAAAACGAGTGCAAAGGTTAGCTCTGAAAGCCTTTTTGTTTCACTTGGGGAGGTGAAGAGCAGGGGAGGGTGAATATGAAGGTATTGAGTGATTCCTAATTTCTGAAAAGTATTGTTTTGCCCATTTTCTGGGATCAAGATGGTTCTTAGTCATCAAGAATGTCCTTTGGTGTGTTTTGCATCAAACTACAGGTGTGTGACTCATGCCAGAGTCCATCAGGGAAACAAGCAGCCATTGCATTGCTTCAAATAGCCTTTGAATGTCTTCGGCTGTTGGCTGACAAGCTGGGCTCAAACTAGCATCACAATAGCAATAAGCTCTTCACCTTGTATTTAACGCCTTGGATGTTCCCCTGCCTCCTTGCTTGAACTATTCTGGCTGACTCTGAACTGTCTGGCTCCTCCCTTGCCTGCCTGACCTTTGCTGCGGGTGTGGGTCACTTCTGCAAGAACAGGCTGTTTTGTCTCAAACCTTGGCCCTGAGGCAGCGTGGTGAGCTGCTGGCTGATGTTGAAACAGTTCCTGTTGGTGGGAGGTCAACATAAAACAGACCGATTCCAGCCCACTCCTTTTAAATAGCAGTGGGCTGTAATTGCTAMCATTTCTGTTCCCACCTCCCGTTTTCCTTGGGCTCACTAGAGTTTGGCTTCCCTTTGTGATCTGTCTTCCAGCAGATGGTTGTTCACACCACAGTGAACATGGCTGTTGACAGCATTGGTGTAACGACTGCGGGCTCAGCAGACTTGGAGATAACCTTGTGCTCTAGGAAGCTGTTCCTCTGATATGGCATTGATTCAAAGGGCAGGGCCATTCTGCTGACTGATATATATGAGTCTGCTTGGGCGGGGGGGGGGGTCTGTTTGGGGTCTGACAATGGCTGACTGCACACCGGCTGTGTAATCCTTGAGACTTAATCTATCACAGACTAAGTGTGCTGGTTCACAAAGAACAGCGCCTGCACGAGTGCATGTTGGTGGGACCTGGATCAAAATGTGTGGCTAAATATATTGTGGCTATATATTGTTCTCCCTCTCCTCCTTTCTGTGCTCTGCCAGGACTGCTCAGCACCAATCTGTGCTTGGTTTCTTTGCAGGCAGTTTGGTGGCTATGCCAAAGAGGTGGATTATGTGAACTATGCTACCAAGCTGAAGTCTGCTCTGGGGAGTGAAGCTGCATACCGCAAGGATTTCTACTTCTGCAATGGTTACGACCCCCCCATGAAGCCTTACGGGCGACGCAATGAGGTCTGGTTTGTGAAAGAGTGAGCATCTGGCTCCCAGTGGTGCTGGCTTGCACTGATAGCCTCCCCATACTATGTCCCTGTGCTCTTCAAAATAAACTAACAATTTGGCAGAGACAGAAAACCATCCTTTCCTCCCTCCACACCTATGCCTTGGTCTTTTATGGACCAACCATTTTAGAAGCAGAGCCCTCTGACTATCCTGCTCCTTCGTTCTAGACCAAGTCCTCAACCACACAGACTCTCATGATGTCTCGGTAGCTTGCTTTTATCTCCCTCATGCTCTCAGAGTTCAATGCTGAGACAGCCAAAGTACTTAATTAGCAAGTCTGGTGCCTGACGGGAGTCACGTCCAAGTGCTGGCAGACTATTAGTCTCACCTGAGGCAGGCAGGGGAACATGATGAAAGTACATACAAGGACTTTTTTATCTTCTTGAGCTTGCTGCAGCTGTAAAATACTGCTTTTATCTGTGCCATTCCAAAAGCAGTCTAAAGGGACATGGGCATTGCTACCCACAGTGCAGTGAAAATAAGCATCCTTTACATTGACTTGTAGTGTGCAGGAGAGCAACGCTTCTTGTCATCTGACTGAGAAATGTCATTTAGAGGAAGATCCAGGTTTCTGTTTGCAGCTATCCTTCTGTTTGAGGTGAGACATTTTGGGGTGTGTTATGTCCTGATCTCGGCTAGCAGCTGGACAATGTGACGTGGAGACCCCAAGATCATTTCCTCACCTTCCTGTTACTTGTGTGTAACATTTCTTTAAAACTAGCCTACACAAGGGCCAAAGCTGAAATGTGTGTGGTAATCTAATTGAATTAGAAAAATACAGGCTGCGAAAAAAGCCGGTGCCTATTACTTGTGATCTGAGGGTGCATTTGAAGAATGGTGAGCATCTAGTGGAACTACTGTGGGTGCAGATCTTTAAAAAAACTCTCTTCTTAAATGGTGTTAGTTTCTGAAGGGCTACTCAGAGTAGCTGTCTTCTTTAAAGGATGAGGAAAACCTGGCTGTTTATGAAAATGGATTTACATCAAATAATGAGTAGCCTTTCGGAAACTTCAAATACAATAGTAAGGGTGGGTCTTGTTTCAGGAAGACCAGCAAAGTTTAACTGTTAGGCATCAAACCAGCGTATTAGCTGTTGGCTCTGCCAGGGAGGCAGCAGGATGCCCGCAGTGGGAACACGCTCACACGCCATGCTACTGTGGGTGCCTGTATAATTTGTCACCTCCACTGAAAGAGGTGTGCTCCTCTGATGCTTAAGCGCCCCAAAGTTCAGGTGCTTTCCAAAAGCCATTTTCCCCCTGGAGCTGAAAGAGAGATTTGTCAGATGGCATCCCAGGTTCTGGCCGGTCGAGCTGTTTGACATGCGCCTGCTTTCTGAGAACAAATCTCAGCAGTAAAAGGAGAAAACCTGAGGTTCTGATGTGCTTTCTTTTTCTTTCTTGCTGAGCCATGCAAGAGCTTTGCTGTGGACCTCACGAGAAAGTTTCAGTCACCTGTGTGCAAGAGCAGCTAGTCAGGATGGGTAAAAAGAGCAGATATCATTTAATTTTCAAAAAAACTAAGGGAAAAGCTATTGGCTGCAGTTAGTGATTGCAGTGCAGGGGAGGAGGAATCGAAAGGGAAGTCGAGGCATACAAAGAGTTAGGCTTTTGAAGGAGTTTTTTAAGGAGTAAAGGCCCTTCTAAGGCCGTCCCTGAATCCAAAGGGACGTATTCATCTCCCAGATTATTTTTACCTGTGTGGGTGAGGAATGGAGGGGCACAGTGCTGCACAGTTTATGCATTACCAGGTTCATTTTGGAACTTGTGTGTAGACTGTGGATACAGTCCTTTCTGGCTACCGGTGGTGAATGTCCTGCAATGATCAAAATCCTGAAATTTCTCAAAATTTCTCCTGTGAAATCTCAGATGTTAGGAAGACTGATAATAAACCTGGTATGAACAGAGCTGCACATATCAGCAGCATGGTTTTTTTTTYGTAACGTGCATACACTCTGAACAGAGAGCGAGAGCTTCTGACCCAACAGTGAGAGTAATCGCATCAGTAGGCTCTGCCTGTGCAGCCCTGCTACTGGCCTTTTGCATGCAGTAGGCAGGGTACAGTTTCATAAACAATGTTAACTGATATCAAAAGCTTATGCAAACAGAATTGCCTTTTCTGTATGTCGTGGTTTAACCCAGCAGACAGCTAAACACCACACAACCATTYGCTCACTCCCCTGCAGTGGGATGGGGGAGAGAATCAGAAAAAAGGTAAAACTCATGGGTTGAGATAAAGACAATTTAATAGGACAGAAAAGGAAGGGAAAATAATAATAATGATAAAAGACTATACAAAACAAGTGATGCACAATGCAGTTGCTCACCACCTGCTGATTGGTGCCCAGCCAGTTCCTGACCAGCGGCTGCGCCCCCCCGGCCAACCTCTCCAGTTTTTTGTTCAGCATGATGTCATATGGTGTGGAATATCCCTTTGGCCAGTTTGGGTCAGCTGTCCTGGCTGTGTCCCCTCCCAGCTTCTTGTGCATCTCCAGCCTCCTCGCTGGCAGGGCAGTATGAGAAGCTGAAAA
>JAYKAV010002767.1:5436-113966 GCA_035582835.1 Phoebastria nigripes
GACATGGTTTAGTGGGCATGGTGGTGTTGGGTTGACGGTTGGACTCGATCTTAGAGGTCTTTTCCAACCTTAATGATTCTATGATTCTATGATAATACACACAGGTTTTACTTTTTCCTCATGAAACAACATGTTTTGGGCTTCAGTTTTCTTCATAGTCCCTCTGGCTTTCTTGCACGCACTAAGAACTCTTCCTCCTTACCGTTCAGACATGAAACCAGAAGGTCTGCATAAGGTCAAGTAGATTAGCTGAATAAATCAAGTTAGGAAATGAAGAATCATCACTCTTCAAAGCAGGCTTGTGACAGAAGAAAAGCATTTCTCTTCATTATTTGATTTTTATAATCAAATACACTCAAAATGCTAGTCTTGAAAAAAAAATCAATCACCTAGAAATCAAGCTAAGTTTCTGCCTCTATTTTGTTAAATGTACTTGCATGGGCAGGATACATGTGGCTTTGAGTCTTTGCTTAACTGTATTAGCTGCGGTGGCCGTTAGAGGCTGCAGAGACTTGCAGTGATAACAGGTGGGTCTCCAGGGGATGGAGAGCTGACACCGGTACTTGTGATACCTTCTGAAAGAGTGGTGTGCTAGCACGGAGCTCTCCATTTGAACCGGAGGCTGTTTCCACATGTCTCCATTCCTCTGGGAGACATAGCTGATGCCTTTCGCAACCCCTGGATGTGAAACATAAATAAGTGATCAGCTCTGGGATTCATGCTGCCTCCCATGCAGAAGTGGGAGGAAAGGCGGTAGCTCCCAGCCATCCCGATGCAGGAGCCGCAGGGTCTACCCAACCTGGCTATTGCCGTTCTCTGTAAACCGTAGCTGGAGAACTATCTTGACCCAAATAATTACAGTTTTAAATTGACAAGGCAAAATTATCAGGAAACAGAATGCAACATGTTAGAAAATTCATTTTCATTCATACCCTGGGCAAAGGTTTGGTTTCACCTTTCTCAGATGTGTGACTGGTTATACAACTTCAACTATTTGATAAGTCAGAGATACTTCTTGTGCCAAGAAGCTTACAATTTAAATTGACAGAACAGAAAATAATTAGAAACTAAGACCCAGAGAGATTCATTGGTAAAGACCTACAGGTCTTTACTTAGCTGAAACCTGATGTCAAGAAGCTCTGTTCACCACCGTAAACTCAGCTCCTGTGTGCTGAAGGGAGCTTTGAGGAGGCTAGTGAAAAGAAAACTGTACTTCTGCTTGCACAGGTATTATATGTGCAGACATTTTGCAGGTGCAAGTAAAATGTCTCTGCTGTTGGATTTCAATACAATTATGTCATTTTCTCATCTGCTAAAACCCTTGGGGTTGGAAACTAATAGTCTTATTATTTGGAAATTTGGAGTTTTGTGAGCTGTATCATCATACTACCACAAAATAAAACTGCTTTTGTGCTGTGAAATGCAGAACACATGCAGAAAAAAAATATGCTTACTTGAAACAATTTATTTGTTTCATAAATTAATTTACAAGATGTTTATTCTTAAGCATGGTATAAAGCTTTTTCAATTTTAAAAATGAGAAACTGGAACAAATGTCTCTGCTTCAAAAAGATCTGCTCATTTGCCCTCCTCCCACCAGAAAACCTGAACAGAACGGGAAGCATCCTCAAAAACCAAGGCCAAACAGTGAAGACTAGCAGGCAAAGTTTGCAAAGCTTTAGGCAGGAGAGAAAGGAAATTTGCAGTCCCCAGAAGAGGTGGGTTTGCAAGAACCAGTTACATGTGCAGCCCTCATTTCCCGACATATAAACCTTCAGTCCAGAGAGATCCTGCACTGCAAGTGATGTTAGCTCAGTTGTCATCTGTACAGCTCTTCTGTATGCAAGTCAAAGCTGCTTCTGGCATTCACAACCTGGTGCTAAAGTTGGTTAATGAGGAAACCCATTGATCTGTAGCATTTTCTTTTAAGAGTTTAAAAGCAAAAGAGAACTCTGTGAATGAAGTGATGGCTCTCCTCTACTTTAACATGACAGCTTTCTCATCTTCTCTCCCCTGCTTACCCTATTATTCTGCTGCTCCTGGTATAGTGCACTCTGGAGATTGCAAACATGAAGTGGGAGAACGTCCACTTTTGTTCACCCCAATTGCGAGTATCTGCTTTCACCTTTCTGAGCATGTGACAAGTTATGCAAAATTAATTATCTGATAAGCTTGAAATTTCTTATTATCTCCTCAAACTAAAATTTGATTTCTGTGTTTCAATAGAAAGTTGAAAATCTTGCCTGTGGGATTCTGGCAAGCTGCAAACTGCCTACAAAAGAATCTTTCCGTAACCAGCAGTGATTCTTACTGCATTGCAATATTAATCATTTTGTTAGATCTATTGCTAATCTTGGTAAGACCAAAGAGAGAGGGCTGACTCTGCCTCCCTTTGCACCAGCCTGGGAAGGGTGTAGTCCTCACTGCTGCTGGTGCTGCTGCGCTGCTCTAGAGCTGCCTTTTGTGAAGGAATGAGTGGTATCGAAGAGAGGAGCTGCTGCTGTTCAACATTCTAAATATATACTCTTTATTTTGGGAATTTTGACTGAAAAATTATTCATAACAAGAAAGGAAGCATGAGAAATATTCACTTCATTAACCATTAGATCAATAATGCTGATTTTTCATTAGAGTTACAGAAAATGTATTGAGATGTAAAACTGATTACTCCCATTTGACCATTTCTGCATTTTGTATTTTTTACATTTACAAAACACAGAGGGTAAATTTCTCGGCTGGAAGGCCACCGAAGCGCAAGTTTTCCTAGTTTAAGTAAGTGATGAGTTTGGTTCATGCTTTTTGTATATGATATGAAGATAAAGTGCATTGATCTGCACAGTAAGAGAAGAATTGACYACTAGGTCTAGTTCTGCTCTTTCACTATGAGCAGAAGTGGGAGAAGCAGCCCAAAAGTTCCTACTTATTTCTTTTACGGCAGGGCGTGCATACAAGTGGCAGGGCACAACAGGCTAGTCAAAACCCACCAGATTAAATCTCCTGTTCGGTAAGTAGATTTTTGTTGGATAGTTGGACTACAGATGGCTCAAAACTGTTATCCACAATCTGGAATAAGGGTGACTTTCCCCCTCCCCAGAGCATCAACACTTTGGAAACACTGTCTAAGTGTTGTTCCCACAGCAATCGATCCTGTTTTCATTGCATTTTTTGGAAGTAACTCCCAGTGACTTCAGGACAAGCAGGACAGGGCTTGGCAAAAAGAATTTCATCCAAATACCCACTTCCCTGGCACTGATAAGCTCTCTATCATGATCTTAAGGAAGCCACCCTAACTTCCCTACCTCTTAGAAGCAGTCTATGGACCCTCAAGAGTTTGTGTGTCTTGGACTAGAAGTGCCAGCCCTTGGTCATCATTGGCAAGCAGTTCACAGTGGTTCCTAAAGACCAGAAATGCAATGTGTTGGTATAGTACAGCCCATCCTGTTTGATGTATTATTATTATTATGTATTATTTCAACATGTATTATTAAATGTTCTTCCTTGTGTCAATTGTATTATCAGTAATTTTACCATCTGTCCTCATAGTCCTCATAGTTTCCTTTTGATTTGTTGCTAAATGATGGGAGTTGGGGCATTTCATACAGACTTGGCCCTTTGTCATTATCAAATTAATGATCTGTTCAAGTTTAATTGTGCAACTTCTTAATATGTGAGTCCACTCCTGAAAGGACTCTCAGGCAGAGACCCTGTCCCCTCTTTGTGTCCATCACTGTTCTGGCACATTCTCTTTCTCCAGAGAATCACACTTTTGAAGTAATGTGCATCTTACTGGGTAGCTGGAAGATGAAGTTCCCCAGCACTGCAGGAGCTCACCTAAAGGGATAATAATTTTTTTAATGTTAAGTATTAATTTAAAATTTTCCCTAGACTGCATTAAAGACAAAGCTTTTCTTGATTTTTATTGCTAAAAGTTGATCCTGAGCCCCAGTTTTCATCTTCTTTAGTCTTATTTCATTCTGAGTAATCAAATTTCAGGAGGTAAAAGTTTTCCCTTTCTCAAGTTCTCTGTGCCAACACTCATGGGTGATTTGGTGCCAGTAGCATGAAGCTGCCAAACCACACAGAAAAACCATATCCTCTGAGCACCCTCAAGCAGTGAAGCTTTGGTCTCCGTGATGACAAGTGACATACTGCTTATTAAAGATAATATCTTGCCAGCTCCCATCCCTCGCTCCCTTTTTCTTTCTGCAGTTGCAGAGCTAGTGAAACCAGGCTTGTCTGTCAGCTAGTCAGTCTTTTTTTTTTCTTTTTAATTTGCTTAGTTGTATATCAGAAAGTTTCAGGGTGCAGTTACTAAGCATCAGGGGAGCAGGCCAGTCAGTCCTGCAGGCTGTGGCCATGCTGGTAAAAATAGTACCAAGACCTGGATGCAGATGCTGGACCATGACTGCCTTTGTGGTTAAACTGCTGGAGCCATCCCTGGCATTTGGGACCATTCCCAAAAAGGTGGTTTGGATGCAGCCACCCTACTTTGAAGGCTAAGCATGTTTAGTTGCATGGAGGTGGCCAGACCATGGCACCGGCCACAGGAAAGTATAGAAGTAGCTTCTGAGTAGGCAGGGGTGACTGATCTCTTGCTCAGCCTTTGGTAACTCCTTAGGGCTGTGCACAAGGTTAGTCCAGTGCGTGGGACCCTCTCAGAAGTGAGGACTGCAGCTGAGCAGAACTCATTCATTGCCTGCCCAGCAATAACATCTATTTTTCCATACTGGCATCAAGAATTTGAAGACCTGGGTTCAGTTTCTACCTCTTCCTGAATTGGAGGAGATCTGCATCCCCCTCCCCACTTCCCGCTGAGCGCCCTGCCCACCAGGCATGTATGCCAGCAGCCACCTTCCTTGCTTCTGAAGCAAGGTGCCTATGCACAGACCACAGCAGGAGAACCTAGTGAGATGGAGGTGACACCTCACCATAGTGCTTCAGAGCACTAGGTTGATGGTGTGGAGAGCAGGAGAAGCTGAAATCTGCTCCTCAGGCCCACCCTCCAGGAACAAAAACACCCATAATGGCTGCCCTCTCTTTGAGCTGGAGCTTAGGCTGTCAGCATGCAGTCTCTGGGGGTTAAGCAAAGTTAAAGCAACTCCTTGCATTATTCCCAGATCACAACAAATTTTCTGGCAAGAGCTGGCTTCTGGCTCCTTAACTTGTACACTCTGGGATGCACATATTAATGCGTAGGCTAGGTGGCCACTTCATTTTCCCAGTTACGCTGAAAATTGCACCCAAGTTCTGTCTAAAGCATTGAAGTGGATTGTCTGAATGTTACCAGGAAGTAAGTGGGAACTTTACGTGACTTGCTCAAAAAAACAAATGTGGAAATCATCGGGCACAGAGAAGCCCAAACAGGACATTAAATGTCAGCAAAGCAAACAGTCCTGGAACTCACCAAACCTCATTCTTACCCCATGCAGGTCTCTGGCTGCTTCCAACATTAATATATTTGCAGTAAAATGTTGGGCTGCTGTTATGACATGCTGCTTATTTTTTTTTTTAACTTAGGTTTGGGGAAGATTTATTGGCAGCTACTTCTACTCCATATTGTTGACATTTTGAAATAGAGGAATGTATTATTAATTTGGGTCATTTTTATTAGTTCAGCAGCTTACTTATGAAAGACACTACTGAGACTATAAAACTGAGCTGCACAAAAGCCATTTGGGAATTGAGCTAGTAAACTAAAAGAGATTCTACCAAAACAAATTGAATAATACAGAAATGTTTGTCAAAGCCAAAAGTCAGGACTTAATATTACATGCTGCCAAAATTACTGTACATGTTTACGCAATTGATTCATTGAGAAATACTAGGGAAGAGTTGAAAAGACAATCACAAATAACATATTTTGAATTTTTTTTCATAGAAGTATAGAATAATTGAGGTTGGAAAAGACCTTTAAGATCACCAAGTCCAACCGTTAACCTAGCACTGCCAAGTCCACCACTAAACCATGTGCCTCAGCACCACGTCTACACACATGTCTTTTAAATACCTCCAGGGATGGTGACTCAACCACTGCCCTGGGCAGCCTGTTCCAATGCTTGACAACCCTTTCAGTGAGGAAATTTTTCCTAATATCCAATCTAAACCTCCCCTGGTGCAACTTGAGGCCATTTCCTCTTGTCCTATCACTTGTTACTTGGGAGAAGAGACCTTCTTTCAGGTAGTTGTAGAGCGCGATAAGGTCTCCCCTCAGCCTCCTTTTCTCCAGGCTAAACAACCCCAGTTCCCTCAGCCGCTCTTCATAAGACTTGTGCTCTAGACCCTTCACCAGCTTCATTGCTCTTCTCTGGACATGCTCCAGCACCGCAATGTCCTTCTTGTAGTGAGGGGCCCAAAACTGAACACAGTATTCGAGGTGCAGCCTCACCAGTGCCTAGTACAGGGGCACGATCACTTCCCTAGTCCTGCTGTACCCTTGGGTGGGTCCCATCTGGCCCCATAGACTTGTGTGTGTCTAAGTGGTGTAGCAAGTTGCTAACCATTTCCCCTTGGATTATGGGGCTTCATTCTGCTCCCCATCCCTGTCTTCCAGCTCAGGGGGCTGGGTACCCTGAGAACAACTGGTCTTATTATTAAAGGCAGAGGCAAAGAAGGCATTAAGTATCTCAGCCTTTTCCTCATCCTTTGACACTATGTTTCCCCCCACATCCAATAAAGGATGGAGATTCTCCTTAGCCCTCCTTTTGTTGTTGATGTATCTATAGAAACATCTTTTTATTGTCTTTTGCAGCAGTAGCCAGATTAAGTTCTAGCTGGGCTTTGGCCCTTCTAATTTTCTCCCTGCGTAACCTCAGGACATCCTTGTAGTTCTCCTGAGTTGCCCGCCCCTTCTTCCAAAAGTCATAAACTCTCCTTTTTTTCTTGAGCTCCAGCCAAAACTCTCTGTTCAGCCAGGCCAGTCTTCTTCCCTGCCAGCTCGTCTTTCGGCACATGRGGACAGCCTGCTCCTGCGCCTGTAAGATTTCCTTCTTGAAGAATGTCCAGCCTTCCTGGACTCCTCTGCCCTTCAGGACTGCCTCCCAAGGGACTCTGTCAACCAGGCTCCTAAACAGGCCAAAGTCTGTCCTCCGGAAGTCCAAGGTGGCAGTTCTGCTGACCCCCCCCCTCTTTACTTCTCCAAGAACCGAAAACTCTATAATTTTGTGATTGTTATGCCCAAGATGGCCTCCAACCATCACATCACCCACAAGTCCTTCTCTGTTCACAAACAACAGGTCCAGTGGGGTGCCCTCCCTAGTTGGCTCCCTCACCAGCTGTGTCAGGAAGTTATCTTCTACACACTCCAGGAACCTCCTAGACTGTTTCCTCTCTGTTGTATTGTATTTCCAGCAGACATCTGGTGAGTTGAAGTCCCCCATGAGAACAAGGGCTAGCGATTGTGAGACTTCTCCCAGCTGCTTATAGAATATTTTGTCTGCCTCTTCATCCTGGTTGGGTGGTCTATACAGACTCCCACCGTGATATCTGCCTTGTTGACCTTCCCCCTGATTCTTACCCATAAACACTCAACCCTATCATCACCATCATTAAGCTCTAGACAGTCAAAACACYCCCTAACATACRKGGCTAYCCCACCRCYKYTCCTTCCTTGCCTATCCCTTCTGAAGAGTTTATAGCCATCCATTGCAGCACTCCAGTTGTGCRAGTCATCYCACCATGTTTCYRTGATKGCARCTATAKCATAGYTTTCCTGCTGCACKATGGCTTCCAGCTCCTCCTGTTTGTTGTCCATGCTGCGTGCATTGGTGTAGATGCACTTCAGTTGGGCTATTGATCCTGCCAGCTTTTTGCGGGGAGAAGCCCTAATTCCTGTGTGACCATTCTCAGGCACTTCTGTGGTTTCTCACACATCAATAACCCTTGCATCTTTGCTGCTGCATGGATCTCCACCCCCTACCTCCACTGAGACAGCAGACTGAAGGACCTTGCTAGCACACTGTCCCTCAAACATTGGCGTGCCRCCCCCAAGCTTATCTCTAGTGAGCCTGGTTTTATCCCTTTCCCCCTTCAAATCTAGTTTAAAGATCTTTCAATGAGCCCTGCTAACTCCTGTGCAAAGATCTTTTTCCCCCTTTGAGACACATGTACCCGGTCTGTTGCCAGCAGGCCTGGTGTTGTGTAGACCGACCCATGATCAAAAAACCCAAAATTCTGCCGGTGACACCAGGCTCGGGGCCAGGTATTGATCTGCTGGCTCTTCCTGTTTCTTCCCTCATCATTCCCTGCAACTGGAAGGGTAGAGGACAACACTGCTTGTGCTCCTGAACCCTTAACCACTCGTCCCAAGGCCCTGAAGTCTCTCTTCATTGCCCTCGCACTTCTTGTTGCAACTTCATTGCTGCCTACCTGAAATATCAATAAYGGATAATAATCCGAGGGCCGTACCAGGGTAGGAAGTTTTCTCATCACATCTTTAACCCAGGCCCCAGGGATGCAGCAGACTTCCCTAAGAAGTGGGTCCAGTCTGCATATTGGGCCTTCTGTTCCCTTCAGAAGGGAGTCTCCTATGACAATGACTCGTCTTTTTTTTCTTTATGGAAGCAGTTTTGATGCAGGGCGTAGGCCGACTTAACCTCGGCGACACCTCCAAGCTAGATGAAGCATGGTCCTTGTTATTGTTCGGTCCCACTTGCAAGAGCCTCACACCTATTATGCAAGGGCACCTGGGAAGGTGGGGTAGTCACAGAGGAACTTGTCGCCATTGACCGCTATCCCTTAAGTCACCGCGTTCAGCCAGGCAGAGAGAGGATAGGGAATCCTCCATGTCATGCATCCTGTCTGCCTGTTGGGCCTGTCTCAGGGAAGGTAGGGTGCAATTCCAGCAGCCTATCTCTCGGACTCCCTGATACTCTTCAACCTACTCTCCTCCTCCCGGAGCTCTGTCACTAAGCAGAGGAGTTCCTCTCCTGGGGCGCACCTCCCACAGGTGTGCTCMCTGCTGCCGGMCGGTGCTGGCGTAARAGCAGGGCACAGCCTGCAGCCTGGCACCTGGGCAGCAGCGTGTTCCCGCCGGAGCTCTGTCTGGGAAACTGAGGCAGTCGTGGCGGGTGCAGAGTTAGAGAGGCCATGGCTTTCTGCTGGGTGGGTACCATTGCTCCCTGGTCGAGCCAGCAGAGCTACAGCGCCCTTCCTGCGCGCCCTTCCGCGCAAACTGCCGTGCAAACTGCCGCGCCATGCCCTCTTTGCCGGCCCTGTTGGCAGTGCTCCCGGTCGCTAGCGCGCCCTAAGGGCTTCTTTTATACATGGAGGGGCGTGGCTGCCGTTGGTCCTGGCCCCGCCCAGGTCTCGTCATCCGCTGTGGCATGAGCTAGGGGCTCCCCGCGGCTCCCTCGGCTCCCCTGAGGTTCCCCCGGTTCGGGAACCCCCCTGTGCACCGCCCTGGAGCGCTCTGCTGCGGATCCTGCCGGCACCGGAGCTGCTCGCCCCTCAAATATCAAAATACAAAGAGGCAAAATACGTAGGATTTAAGTCAGACAGCAGAACAGAAGTTAATTGTAATTTTCAATTAATATATGGGCCTGAGTCACAATAAACACTCAGAGACTTGATTAGCAGATGGAAATCTTTCAATGATGACCTCCAGTGAAACAGAACAGCTGTTTTTTCCCTGTATGCCCCCTGACCTAACGGGAGTGCACCAGCACAATGTGCAGTTCCTTGTCGAAGGCTTTAGGGTACCTAATCACACACTTCCAGTGCCAGGAAAGGAAACCCAGGGGCTGTGTCACGACAGTATCAAAGCACCCATGGGCAATGGCAGTGATAATCAAACACGTGCTCCGCGAGCAAAGCTACTTATCGCACGCAAATGACTCAACATCTCAAACGCTTCTGTCCTGGTTTCGGCAGGACACAGGACTGTACCAGCTACTGAGAAGAAAATTAACTCTATCCCAGCTGAAACCAGGACAGCTTTGTATAGTAAATCAACATCTTTTATAACTTTAAAAAAATATTACTTTTTCTTTGTTTTTACAGCAGAGGATATCTGACCTCATATTTGTATCCTTCTAGTCAAGATGAACAAACCAGTTGTTTCCAAAAGGAAAAGTTGCAAAGCTAGTGAGGGTTGGAGAGGGAGAGCTGGCAGGGTGGCAAGGATGGCACTGTATGTCAGCTTTGCACTGCCCACTCCTGGGGGCTCAGGGGACTTTTAAGAGCTCCTCAGGCTCCTTATGCCAAGAAGTGGCTCCAAGGGGCAATAGGGCTGCCAGGACTTGTGTGTGCAGGGAAGTCTTGCCCATGTTCTCCTCCTTCCCAGAACACTTTCCTTAAGGCAGGTTCCAGAAGAAATGCCATATGACAGCTGTCCTGATGGCCACACACCATGTGAAGAGCTTCTCTAATATGGGAATCTTTTCAGGATGATATAACCAGCCTCCAGGTAATTTTGATTAGGGAAAAGCCAGCCTTGGTGAGTGTTGTGGTTTAACCCTGGCAGCACCTAAACACCATGCAGCCGCTTGCTCACCCCCCCGGCTCCGGTGGGATGGGGGAGAGAATCGGGAGGGCACGAGTAGGAAAACTCGYGGGTTGAGATAAAAACAGTTTAATAATTGAAATAAAACAAAGTAGAACAGTARTAGTAACAGTGATAACAACAACAACAATATACAAAGCAAGCAATGCACAATGCAATTGCTCACCACCCTCCGAACCGAACGAGAGCCCGTCCCCCGTGACCCAGAGCCCCCCCACACCCTTAGTTTTTATACTGAGCATGACGTTACATGGTATGGAATACCCCATTGGCCAGCTGGGTCCACCACCCCGGCTATGCTCCCCCCGCCAGCTTCCCATGCACCTGGCAGGGCATGGGAGACCGAAAAGTGCCCGGTGCAAGCACCACCCAGCAGCACCCAAAACATCAATGGGCCATCAACGCTCCTATGATACCAAACCCAAAACACAGCACACCCTCCCCAGCTACTGGGAAGAAAGTTAACTCTGTCCCAGCCGGAACCAGGACAGTGAGCCATGCTTGCCCAAACCCGTGTGCAGCCCTGGAAGCAGGAGCACACCAGGCAGCAGAAATGAAATAATGTACCAGGTTCCTTTGATGTAGTTTCTCATATTTGGTTTAAGAGGAATAGCACAGATCTTCAGCCTGTCTCCCTGCAATCAGCCCCAGTAGCATCATTAAGCATGAATCCAGTGAGCGGAGGGGATTACACTGTGCTTCTCTCACCATCCCTTTCCCTCCTCCTCCAACCCTGGCAGAAATTTAAGCTCTGATACTGTCAACCTACCTATTTCTGATGAAGAGTTGAAAAAAACTTCTGTGAAAGATGTTACGTATTTTCCATTAAGAAAGAATGTTTTCAAAACACGAATGAAAAGAACGCAGGAAAAAAAAGGCAGTCTGTCACTAAGAATGAAGTCCAAAATGAACTAAGGTTTCCTATAAGTTCCTGGGAAACGGAATTCTAATTTAAGAATCTAACATGAGAAAAGCTGTATCTGATGAATGGTAGAGGGAAAAGGGAGATCAGGATATATGCAGCACAGGCCTTCTTTCTAGGAGAAATTTTCAATAACATCTAGAAAATTCAGGTACATACCTAGAGAATTTGTATATACCAAAATGCGCTTCTAAATTTTACAGGGTATATAGAATATTTTTCTCTATGTTATCACTCCTTACCATTTGCAGAGCAATGAAAAGCTATTTCCTTTCATTGTGAAGTTTTACACTAGGGATCATAGGAAAATGTGGTAAGTCCAGTCTCTCTATCACTCTTGCAGTTTGACAGATCTCTTGGGAGGGGGAAAAAAWAATAAAAAAAGATATTTTTCCAAAATATTTCAACAAAAAGAGCCCATTGTTCTACAAAAATGTGCATAATGTAGGAAATATTTAAGGACTCTTTTGCTTTCTTATTTTAATTTTTGATCATCTGTATTGACTGTGGAAAGATATAAACCTTTACAGGTATCATCTACCTATCTGCCAGTTGTCTACTGTGAAGCTGCTTTAAACACCTGTGACTTGTTTTGATTTCCCTTCATAAGGGGCACTTGGATGGCTTTTTAAAGGGCTGATAATTAAGAAAAATAGCTTCATGCTTGCACTCTGGAGACTGGGAAAGTAAACAACTCAAATGTTTAGTGCCTTCCTTCTTAACAGCTTTGTCATCATGAACGTGGTTCCCTAACTTGTTTGCAGGTAAGGAAGCTGAGACATCTTTTGTCTCTTCTGTAGTAAATGAGACTGCTCTTCCATTTGCAAGGCCATTCACTGCTATCACTCTGTAGTGTTAAATTGAGTTATAATTATACTTTTTATGGGGATGGGACCATTGCTCACCTAAGGGAACAAAGAGACTTCCACTGACCCCAGTGGGTGTTAAATTGGTCTCCTTACAGATCATAGTATGAAAAACTTGTTTCAGCCAGTTTGGGCTGAAGTGATGGTACAACATAAAACCTACTGTAGTCATAACTAACTATTGGCAAAGTTTACCGGACATCAGCAATGACGTTTTCATTAGTTCGGTGAACACATTGTTTACGGCATGTCACTTGCAAGGGTAATTACAAAATTACAGCATAAATATAAAAATAATTTCAACTAATTGAATTCTCAAATGGCTAATGRATCAACTGGGAAACAATGAGAAATAGATCATGGCCTCATGGGAAAAGGAAGGAACTCTACAGGAAATAATAAAATAGAGAAAAGGGCATTTGCAGGCTAGTAGGATTAGCAGCAAACTGTTGAGGTTGATGCAGTGGATGCAGTTTACATCCAGCTAGAATGGGCCTTAAGATGTGCTCTGAGGTCTTTCTGTGGGCTGAAAGAACAAGAAGGTAATGGCTTTGTGCCAGTCCTACTGAACAAGTTGCCACAACAAGGGTTCAGGTTGGAAAGAAAGACCTGTGCCACCATGGGCTTTGTAGGAAGCTCAGCACCTGTCCCTTGCTGATGATGCACCACCCCATGGCCACCTTAAAACCTCTCTGTGTTATGTGCATACATTGGGAGTACTTGCCCCTGTGCAAGTGTTGGTCCTTGTATTGGACCTTGTGTTGGTCTCATTTGACACCTTGGTGTCCTGGAAAAAAGGGGCCAGTTTGCAATACATACTAAATAAGGAAACACTGCAATCCTCTTGAAAACAGAGCAATAAGGCAAGAGGATGGAGGTCAGTGCTACAGGTAGAAAATTACTTAGCAATATTGCACTTGGAAAATACAAGTAACTATGTAGGGGAAATGTTTGTATTAAATAGGATAGCAAAACCTAGAAACAGTAAATACTTATTTATATATAAGTGTTCAAGCAAAAGCTGAGAATGCACTGATAATACCTATGTCAGATTGGACACGATGGTGGTGACAAAATTAATCTTGAATTTGCAATGTGGTAGTGCTGCAAAAGCAAAGCTATCTCGGGCTGCGTTGCGCTGACAGGACAGGAGCAAACATGCCCCAGAGACCAGAGGTAGGGTGTATACCCTCTGGGTCCTGTGCTGTGTGAAGAGGCATGAGCGACCTGCTTCTCGCTCCATTCTGGAGCCAGACCCAGTACAGGAGCATTGATGGGGCTGAGACCTCTCTGTATTGGTACAGCTATAATCCATGGGGCTGTGCTATTTCAGGAACTTAGCTGGTATCTTTGCTGCAAGAAGTGCACCCAGAGCAAACCTCGTGAAATCTGCTCTGTTTTCCACTCTGGTGTGGTGATACGTTACAGTCATAGTCCACAGAAACTCAAGCCAAGAGTGCTTGTTTGTGTCTATGTGGTGCTAGGATGTGGCTGCTAATGATGTGATGCTAGGATGTGGGTGGTGATTAAGATGAATTTAAAAGATAGGGGAGTAACAAAAAGGAAACAAAATGATTATTGACTGAAAACTGAGCTGTGGTTATGTAGTGTGGAGCAGATGAATCAGGGTTAAGGGACAATGATGGCAAGCACTTGAGAAATTGCAGCAGTGGAAAGTCATGGTTTGTGTAGGATGACATTAGGATAGGGAAAGTTTTGAGGAATATTCCCCAGAAGAGTTGAGAGAATCTCATTATCTGAGTCAGAAAAACCAGAGAGAACAAAGGGCTTCAAAATATTTCTGAGGGAAAAATGCTGTCCAGATGGAAAGATGTACCTGGAGACATGACATTTTTTTTCCATTTCTAGATACGGCAGCTATAACCTTCACAGCTGCAGGGAGCCATATGRCACATCAGGTTCTTGTCTTTTGGAAATGAAGTGATGTAAGTTATAATGAAAGGATATCAAGGATACTTTTGACAATGATATGTTTAGGGCTTGATTAAATAACTGATGTACAAAAACCATGAAAACTGATTAGAAAGGAACCTGCAATCACACAATAGGTAAAAAAAGGTTTATTCACTTGTTTTTCAATCCACATGTGATGATTTACTGCAAACCTCACCATAGGTGTGATTAGGACTGGTGGCCTATAAGGTATTTTTCAGACTGCTAAAGCAATTTGTTACAACTGAAATGAAAGAAAACTTCAAATGAACCTGTGGAAGACGTTGCTTGGATAGTATACATAAGGGAATTTGTTAAGCTGTACAGAAGAAGCGTGCCACTCCAATTGCATGGTCATCTCCTCTGGTCTGAATTCATTTAAAATTACAGAAAACAATAGAGAATTAGGGTTTGCAGCATGATATGCTACATGTTAAGAAATTATTAACTTCAAAGATCCATGGAAGAAGGTTGTATCTGCAGGATCAGGACCAGCAAGTCATGCCTTTCTAATCTTTCACTTTTTGCACACCATTCTGGCATTTGATGAGCAGCACTGTAAATTTCTAACCACCCTGTAGCTATTCTTGTCCACTTACTGGATAGGACGGTGGCTGGGATTTGGAAAGCTTTGCGTCAGTTCCAGGTTCTGCCCAAGATTTTGTGTCAATCATTTCTACGAATTAAGACAGTTACTTAACAACTCAGTACTGTGGTTTCCATCTGTACCCTGGGCAGTACGACACATCCCAGGCAGGCTCAGTTCAAGACTGAGCCTTCCATTTCAGTGTCCATGTGTGAGTACCTGCAGGCATGTGCAGCTCAGTTCAGGTGACCAGAGGAGGTGCCTGGAGCCTTTTGAGATACTTTAGGGTACCTGAAACACCCACATGAGCTTCATAGGTATGACACAGAAAATGTAGGGGGCCTGTGGGGTGTCCTAGGGCATCTCAAATGGCTTTAGGCACTTAGGTTTAAGGACCTGAATCACAGCCTGGATCTGTGTTGACTGTAATGGAAATTTGGAAGCACACAGACACATACACGCTGACTCCTCAATTTAGGTGTCTTGAACCATAACCTGGCCAGTTTTTCATGCTTCTCTATCCCTTTGCAAAAGACAAAAACATTCAATCTTACACATTTACATGAACTGCCCACCATGCTGCTTCTCCTGTGCCTGTCACTATGGTACTGACCTCCTTGCTTGGACACTCTCCTTTGAGTGATCCCCCAAAGCGTTGGGACAGTCTGGAGCACACAGCCACTTCTGTCAGAAATAGTAAGCAACACTTGACGGGTGAGCCCACACAGCATAACCTGATAGAGAAAATCCCCTTCTTCAGAGAGAGAGAAATAGTTGCACAGGGAGGAAGCAAATATTTGAAATGTTGAAGTTTGGGCTGGTTCCAGACCAGGATAAAAGTTTGGACCATTTCCTAGCATGGCCAGCCTGGTTTACACAGTGCTTGATACTTGCCTCAGGGAAGCTGATATTAGATCCCTGCTAACAGAGGGCACTTTAAATTTAATTCAGCTTTATTATTAACTAGTAGTAGCATAAGTGACATTTATCTAAGATAAGAGAGAAGCGGGAAGAGATGAGTGCAGAGGCCAATTTACATCTTAGTCATCATATTACTGTAGAATTCTACATGGCAAAAATTAATGGTGATTCTAATGCCCTTTCCCTGACAAGAGAGGTGCAAAATCAGTTTACCTGAAAAAGTATACAGGACAAACAAGAAAATACATTCAGGGCAAGTCCCAGGAGATATCTGATTACTCCTGGAATTAAAAACGGGTATTGCAGGCTGCATGGCAAATTACTGAGACAGTTGCAGTGTGATGAGGTCTCCCAAAAAGTGCTTTCTTAATTATGCCCGAAAAATGTGTTTAAATCATGAGCATGCTAACGTGTCTGGTGGATATTGGGAACACTTATTTGACTTTCCATGACGAACATATATGGCCAGTTAATATGTTATTCCTAAAGACTCTCATATCCAAGATCCAACCCTGCTCCCTTCCAGGGGATGAGGAAGTCTCTGGTACTCTGTTCCATTTACATGGCACTCTGGAAAGAGTACAGAGCCAAACATTACATTCAAAAGCTCTGCAAAGACAGGCTTTTTAGTGTTTACTGTAATCATTCCTCATTAACTTGAAATAGGGTTATAGAAGCACTGGACAAAGAAAATACTTTGTGTGGGATGAAGTCACAAGGTAGAATTAAGCAATGTAAACACTTTGTTTCCTTGGTTTCCTATGTACTCAAATTTGTAAGGAACTTGGAAAAGAATGGAATATGCAATGTGGAAAAAAAATCCATCATCATCATTCTGTAGAAAAATATGAGTGATAGCAAAAAGAGGCTGCTCCTTCCACAGGTGATTTAAATCATTTGTTTTCTCACCCATTTAGCTTTTTTATTTTTAACTTAGCAAAAATGTTTAAAAGAACTGAGCATCTTTCTGTGTTTTGCATTTACACAGGCAAAATACCCTGGAGAAATGAAGACAAATTGTCAAAATCATATCAGGTAAGAATGGAAGCTGACTGAAGACAGGATTTTGGATCATGGTTAAGAGATGCTTTCCAGCAGTTGTACTCACTGCTTTGTAACTGATTTTGACTTATTGATTGTAAATGCAAAACTTTCTAAAATAGCTTGAGCTGCAGGTGATACAATAGCTCTTCCTTTGGTGAAAGCAGAAAAACTGCTCAAAGCCTTTTGATACGGAGGTGGCACAGATTAGTCAGGGCCCTGTCTCATGTTCAGCATCATGCTCTGACTGAACTTTCCCACAATCACATTTTTATTACCTAAAAACTGACTTTACAGACTGAATTCTTTCTAAGGAGCCTAGGAGAGTAAGTCTCCTCACTGAATTTCACTGCGCAGTCAAGAGTCGGCGCGTGTCAGTGTGCTCCAAGTGCAGAACTAGCGCTCATCATCATGTGTTTTGTTTTTCTTTCCTTGTGCAACATTAAAGTCTTCTATGTAAATCTGAAGGCTGTCTCAGATCACTGTTGGATCTTTTACGAATCCAGTGGAAGCAATCAAAATCAAAAAGACCCCCTTTCCKCTGATGGCTGATCAATTACCAATTTGGTCTAGCGCAAAGCTAATACCAACCCTGTTGGAGCTCAAACCCTGCTGACTTCGCACTGGTGTGGATTAGGGAATACAGGAAATCAGGTTGTGCAGCTCCAAGATGGTCACASTGCCTGGAGGATGGTCACTCATTGAATTGTTACAGCTCATAAAAATGTAACTTCACCTTAAAATTTGCTAGGCAGGAAAAAGACTTCTTTCTTGCTGCTAATGTGTTGCCTTACATGAAGAAAAATAGGTGTTTTGTAAAATCTATGGCACCGAAAACCTGGCAGCTGTGTTAAATTACAGTTCAGGATCTTGCTGATCAGTCTAGTGTAGTGGACAGCATTGCTTGTTCCAGTGGATAGACTTGCTCAGGCAAGTGTTTTCCTCCCCAACCTCCAAAACCCCACTTGGCTGCAACCAAACCATCCACTTTGTCAGGAAACCGGCTAACAGTGCGTCTGGTGTGGGGTCCATGACTGAACGCAGAACTCCAGCTGGATTAGGAGCAGAGACTTTGCTGCTCAGGCTGGAATTAAGCGTCCTGTTAATGCGTAAGTGATCCTTCCAGGGTCCTTGTGCAAGCTGCCCAGGACTGCTGCTGTGTGGGGATAAAAGGGATGATGTGTCTGCCCGTGCACCCTGTCAGGCAGGAGGAGGAAGAGTGTCAGAGAACAAGAGAAATGGTTTGTTCACGATGATGCCACCACCCCAGGTTGCTCACGGAAGCTGCTGAGACTACTGCACATGTTGAGAAAAGCATCTTTCTTCATCTTAGGAAATTTGTAACATTTGCTAATAAGCAGGTTCAGTGGAGAATTTCCTTGCAGATTTTGAGAACACCATTTTCCAGAGCATGATGGGGGATTTAGGATTTTCCTGTTCACCCTTCTGTAGAGAAATAGCCAGGCCCGATGGAGAGGCCTGCCTAGTTAAACCGTGTTGATTTCCACAGATCCGGAGGGATTGCTATAGCATATTTAAGGATAAAAGATAAAAGTTCGCCAAAAAACTTACAAGACAACAGTGAYTTTGCTTTCTGGCTTTCTTCTCAGTTACAAAAAGAGAAGCCCACAAGAAACCATTGAAATTCTCCTCCAGCATCAAAGCCAGCTTTTGTGAAAGGATAATTGACTTTTCCATCTAAGTTACTTTGCACTGGAGAGCTTTTTGAGTTGTATATTGTCTGGTTTGTTGGTGAAGGTTCCTGAAGCAACCTGTCCTGTTTCCAGCCCATGATACAATAACACAGCTTCTCACCATTCCTTTTTAGGACAGGTTTCATTCTTGTGTCTGTGCGTTAATCTATCACATGGTTCAACTCCTCCCCTCCTTTCTGTAGATCTCTTGGTTAATATTTCTGTCCCACATCATAATTAACACATCTGGCTTCAGGCAGCTTGTCCTTTTTTTCAGCCACCTGAAAGCACAGTGGTGTAACTTTTAGACACAGTATATTGAGAAAAATTGTAATAAAATATTATATAATATTTCATTTGTCATGAAGATTGAAAAAAATTGCACATAACATATTAAAAACACAAGATAATGAGAGTGTCAAAGTTGTGGAAACCCCATTCATCTTGTTAAACTTAGGAGAACTTGATGGCAGTAGATCATAGACTCATAGAATCATTAAGGTTGGAAAAGACCTCTAAGATCATCGAGTCCAACCATCAACCCAACACCACCATGCCCACTAAACTATGTCCCTAAGCGCCTCATCTACACGTCTTTTAAATACTTCCAGGGAYGGTGACTCCACCACTTCCCCGGGCAGCCTCTTCCAATGTTTAACCACTCTTTCAGTAAAGAAATTTTTCCTAATGCCCAATCTAAACCTCCCCTGGCGCAACTTGAGGCCATTTCCTCTCATCCTATCGCTAGTTGCTTGGCAGAAGAGACCAACACCCACCTCGCTGCAACCTCCTTTCAGGCAGTCGTATAGTGCAGTTTCTATAGTTTGTGTAGATCCCAGTTTGTTCTACCTGGGAGCAAGGAAGATGCTCTGAAAATTGTGGGTCAGCAATAAAACTCCTTGGGCAGTGCAGTTAAAATGTGTAATCCATCATGAAACTGTATATAGATCCACAGTCTAATGTTCAGAAAAGGTGAATCTTTTTTTTTATTGTTTCCTGTGCTAGCAGAGAAAATCTGGTTTGCCCTCTACTATATAGAGCAGGTCCCACATCCACATATATATGCAGAAGATATCCCATACTCACACTGATATACTGAACATAATAATGACAGTGAGTAGATTTTTTTCCCTATTTCCCCATTCTCATTTCTTACTGTAACTTGTAGTGTGTTTGCCCTCTGTTTGGGGACCCGTTTCATTTTAATGAGGTAATGCAATGACAAAGAGCCTCAGCTGAGCAGCTCATGGGACAGGTCATTAACCTTGCCTTGTCGGTAACATTTTCTCATGTCATCTCACACTGTGACCTTCTGGCTGTAATTTACTCTTTAACCTGAAAGCACTTCCGAGAGAGCGAGCAAGACACTAAGGTCTACCAAAACTAATAGCTCACTTAGGCATATTGCTGCTGTCAATTGGCACTTGGTACCTCTTTGCTGGCAGTGTAACATCTGCCTCTCTGGTCACACCACCTCTCTGATGATGATGCCTCTCCCCAAAAGGCTGGGCTGAGACATTGGGAAAGCAAAGCAGCAATGAGGACATTGTCCAATGGAAGGACAAATCACAGCATTTTGTGTTCTAGTTTAATAATGGTAGACAAATCCATTTGAAAGGCTTGTGTCATTTTGTCTGAGTGTTTGTGGGATTTCTTCTCTCTTTCCAGAGATTCTCCACTGAGACTTTTGCATCTGAGATTTCAACACAAAGTTATTTTTTCAGCATGAACCCTTGTAACGAAAGCAGGAGTTGGGGATTACAGGAGCTGATTTACAGTCAGAGGATATGAAAATTATTGCAAGGTGAGTGGAAAGGGCTGGACATGGAAAAGAAAGCAGCTGTGTGGTTTCCTGATCTGATAAGGGCTGCTAGAGGAATAGCAGTGTGGATGATGTGCACATACAAGGGAACTTGGTTCCTGAGTCAGAGTAGACATGGCAAGAAATTGTATGGTCTGTAATAAGAAGCTATAGAAATACGACTGAAGAGTTTGGCTGGAGGAAGGGACCAAAAAGGTTTGATTTGTCATGGGCAGAAGTTAACCTGGATTTGCTGTGGCAATTTAGCAGCTGCAAAGTGTCAGTGACTGTTTAGAAAATTATTTTGATGAAAACTTCAATTACAGTTTCAGGATGATTCAAAAAGAGGAATTATTAACCATCTCTTGAACTCTGCAGGATCTTTTTCCACCTTTGCCAGGTCCTGCTCTTACTCAACATCAGGGAACATTTTGGAAATGGATGTTTGATTTGTAGAAGAGACAGCAATGAGAATACTAGAGAGAGGTAAAGTCAGATAAAATGAGTTTCTATTTTTTACTCTGCTGTTGACATTGAAACTTTTGACAGTTCCTTTAATCTGTCTTTTCTGTGTCATGCATAGGTAGAACTGAAAAGTAGAGCTTTTCTCAGGAATACCTTCCATGTGAAATTATAATTTTTCCATGAGAAAAGGATGAAATCATGAAAATGAGCTTTTTTCCCACACTCACAAACTTTCACTCTCTTCCAGCTTTTGTGGAGCTGAGAAATAGTAAGAGAGTGTGAAGAAGAGAAGGAGAAAAATATATTTTATTTTTAAAAGTAACACCTTCCCTTTTACATGCTTGACTGATTTCCAAACCCAACACTTTCTCTTGAAAAGTAGCACTTCTAATCCTTTCCTACCATTTCACAGCTGGTAAGGCTACAGGTGAAACCTGCATGGAGAGTGCACACACTTCTCAATTCTGTAACACAAAACTTTGGCAAAAATCTTCCTGATGCTTTTCTTTTCAATTTTTTTTTTTCTTCCCATTTTTATAAGCTATGCCTCTGTCTGATAAATAGTTTCTCCTTTAAAACAGGTTTTTGGTCCAGTTATACTTGCAGATGAAGAGTGTGTTGGAAAAATGTTGGCTGTCTCTCATCGTGGATATGATAATGTTCCCCGAGGGCTCCTGTAAGAGGCTTAACTCTTATAAAAAATTCATCCACCCTGCAGGAGAAGAATTAACCTCAGAAGCCCAATAGCCACAGGATCAGAGAGTCAAATTATTGAACCAATAGAAAGCACTGAAGAGCAAAAGGCAAGACTCRGGGTAAGATACAGAATTTCATACATTGCCCCCAGTGCATCATAGATATAATTTGGGTGCCAGCATTCAGGAGAGCAGTCTAGCTCCAAGTCCTAAGCCTGATTAGATCACAAGAGGTTATTTTTTTAAAAAAACTCTTTTAAGCACTAAAGTTCTTCAGCTGAGTTTGCCCAAAGGTGCTTCTGCCATGACTGGCCTGGTCGTATAGACACATATCGCCTAAAACAGTGCGTGGTCCCCAAACAGAGTTTTCCCATGGCTACATTGCCAAAGGACCCAGTGTTCTGGGCTGTGCATGGTGTTTCTATGTATAATCACAGGACCATGATCTGCTCTGAAGTTGGCAGGTGGTATCAACTACCTGATTTTGGTCCTACCATCTTGCTGGGTGGCTTAGAAGCAGCATAAACCCTGCTGCTTTGGGGTGCCAATGCCTGGCCATTATGCTTCCAGCTAGAGCAATGCTTCCCATTGAAATACAAAGCACATGCCATCCCTGTGAAGCTAGGACTGTGCGTGATGCATGTGGATGTGTGAACATGCAGGCTGACCTGTGCCTGCACCTGGACACACCAGGGGTGCCCGTGGCCTTCCTGAATCCTATAGCCCTCTCCTAACCAGGGTAATGATGTGTGTGTCTCATTTAAGATTCCCTATTGAAGCTAACATATCATGATCGAATATGAGAAGATATCACCTCCAAATGCTGCTTTAAACTTCCTACACCATATATTGATAGAGCATTTTGGCTGTGGCCAAGTGGCTTGGCTAAATAAATATGTTACAAAAATGCCTCCTTTTGCCTATCCAGATTTTGCAGAGCCGGCAAGTGAATATCTTTCTTCTAGACTGGGTTTTACATAATCGTTTCAATATTCCATTTTAATATGGCCGTGTATCTGTGGATGAATCTTGATTGTTCTCAAGTGAAATATTGTGAATCAAATCATGATGACAGAATTTTGACCATTTAATTAATGTATTAGCATGTATCTGTAATGCTTGATTCCTACAAATGAAAAAATTAACAACTTCATTTAACTATGTTGATCTCAGTGGAAAAGAGCACACTTAAATGCTCCATGGTGCTATTTACACCTGCTTAATTACTTGTATTTACAAATTTTCTAAATTACCTTGCTATAGAGGAGGATGGGGACCACAGTCCATGAATAAAATTAAAACTTCAGACTTCAAATGCCAGTTTGGTATGCTGCCTCTGTCAGAGGTGATTCAGAGTCTGTTCATATGAGGAATAATCCATGGCTACATCCATACATCTTCCTGTCTTGGTCCCACAGACACCTCACTTTAGATCAAAATTGTCATTTTATGTCATGTCAGTAGAGAAAGGGAGAGTGTTGTTATTATTATTATTCTGTTTTGTGGGAGTGAGCAAGAGGCATTGGAAATGTGGGTCCTCTGTCATCTTTGGACTTGGCATATGTGTCCCATTGTAAAATCACTCTTGCCCATCCATTTCCAAACCCAATGCTGAAACGTGTAACCTGTTCTACTTGTCAGGGCAAGTGCTCTTATTTAGATAAGGGCCTAATCTGAATATATTTTGGACCTGGATTTTAAGTTCCTGAGTGACTCCTGCCCATTTAATGGGCCAAACCAAACTGTAGCTCTACGCCGTTTAATACCATGCTGGGATCCAAACTTCATGGCTAAGTTTGTGACCCGGTGGCTCTGCCGGGCAGCCCTGATCCCCTTTCTGTACCAAGTACCAGGATTAGGTCCTATTTATTGCCTATGGAAATCAGGACTCACAGACTCGTAAGCCAGTAAGTTTCTATTTGTTTTAGAGAGGGCAGCAGTTTTAAATGAGGTGCTTTGCATAACTCACACTTGAAGTTCATGGCATGTTTTATAAAAGGCTGAATTCACCAGTGATAGTGGGAAGGAGAACTAACACCTGGGAAATTATTTCAGTGGAAAAATGAAAATCATGTCAGTATTGAATGGATTTTTTCATGTGATATACTGATTTTGGAATTGGACTAGAGGAATATAAGGGATTGACCAAATACAATGCAGGCTAAAAATAAAACATTGATGTATATACATAGAAATACGAATAAATCTCTAGACAATTTTTTATTAATTGTCCCATTAAGTACGCCAAATCATCTGCTTCTTTCTTTTGGTAATTCTCAACTGTTTCTTAATACCCTATTCATAAAAGAGTGAAGAACATTGAACAAACATGGTTCAATCATCTTGATGGCAACCAGAGAAGTTCTTTAAAGTCAGAAGCAGAAGAATAGCTATCTTTTTATGCCCTCTCCTTAGAAATTATATATTAAAAAGTACAGCTCCTCTTCATGGTTCATTAAAAGCAATTATATTCTGCAAATGCATTCCAAGACAAAATTGAAGTTCACATATATTTTAAAAATTTTATTGAGTCCTAGATGAGAATTCTGTTTTATTGACTGAAATCCTCACAGACATGGAAATCGATTTATTAGTCTCATTAAAAGAGCAAATGATTTTCTAAAATTATTTTCTATTTATCAAAACAGAATATATATAAATGTAATGAAATCACATAAAAAATGAAATATAGAAGTCACAGTAAAAATCTTGTGCTTTATTAGATTTTTTTTTTTTAGGAGTTCACAGATATGTTTGGCGTAGGCTGCACAGCATTCCCTTTTTTTCCACTCTGGTGAACAATCACAACTATAACATCTTCTGTGTAAACTGAAAAAATTAGTAGAATAACCAACTCTGAGATGAATAAGTGAAATTTCTTCAGATGAAACAAACATGAAAAGCACAGCTTTATTCTCTGAAAATAGATAACCAACAAATGATAAGTTTATAAAACGGTGAAGATGATTAAAACGTGTGTTAGCCTGCAATCTCCACTGCCGGAGGTGGCTCCTGCACTGTACTCCTCCATCCACGACTGTTATCTGCAGGAGGCAGAAAATTCTTTGCTCAGCGCAAGTTTCGGGGTGCATGTTAAACGGTTAATAACAGCATTAGTAATACTTARGGCTCAGGTAAGATGATGAAGCATTCAGAGCCTTTTCTGTCCCTTCATTCATCCTTGCAACAACCCTTGCCGGTGTCAGGAAAGTGTTACTATCTTTATTTTTCAGCCAAGAAAATGAGGAAGTGGGGTGTTGAGGTGTAAGTGCAGGCAACCCCAGGGAGAGAGGAGGTGCCAGCCCGGTGAAACAGACCTGTCATCCCTCTGAGCAGTCTCGGCACCCAGCGTGAAGCTGCCCCAGTCAGGGTGCAAGCACTTAGCACTCAGGAGGTTTTGGCAGCTGGTGTCAGCAGGGCAGAGCCAAATCTCCATGGACATTTCTATCAATTCTTTTTCCTCTCTCTTATCTAAATCCTTATCTAGATTTTCTCTATATACAATGTTATTTTGGATTTATCCTGTAAGCAGAGTATCGTGTTCCAAAAAATAACAATAAAGCTCTCTTACTCTAAGATGAGGGAGTCTGTTGTACCTGTGTAATTTTGCTCTGTTTTTATTCCGTGTTTCTTCCTTGTATGAACAAACTCATAGGTGCTTGTGAAAGGGATGTGGCACAAGGCTTAGCACCTGAGCTCTGGGGCTTCTTCTTTTTTGTTTCTTTCCCACTGGAGCTTTTCGATTTTGTATAAAGCAATTAATATTTGCTGGGCCAGCAAGGAATACTGCTCAGGAATAAGAGACTGACTTGATACCTACATGGTATGTTGGGGTTGTACAAAGCACAGCGTCAGCTCTTGGCCCCCAAACAAGCAAAGCGCCACTCCCAGAACTGCTGCGTTTTGTGCCAGGGAAGTACCTCAGAACAAAGACAGGTCAAAAGCAGAGAAACCTGCCTTGAAGTAGCCCATAGTGAGGTGGTTGAAGCAGGGACATGGGTTTGAACCTAGATCTTCTACAAGCCTGATGACTGTCTTCAACTACAGGACTGCTGACAGCTTTTGGGTTTTGGTTTTGGGGTTTTTTTTAGTCTGATGAGAAGTTCTAGGCTGAATCCAAGAAATGGTCCTGATGAAAGTTTTGTCTTTTTTTGACCTATTTGTCCCAACAATTTTGGCAAAGTGTCAATTCACAACAAAAAATGTTTCATGAAGAAGCCTCAGGTCAGCTCAACTTCAAACCCCTGCACTGAGGTTTATGGCATTTGGGTTAGGATGCCCTTCAGTAGGTCATTTTGTTTCCATACTTACAGTTAACTGCACAATGCTTTTAAAATATTATAGCCCGGAAAAAAATCGTAAGTTATGTGTGCTTCATCGCAGGCTCCAGAAACGACCTGCTTTCAAATGGAAGTATTTTTAGAGGCCCCCATTTAGATGACGGGTCACCGTGATCGGCAGAGCAGGGAGCACCCACCAAGGATAAGCAAGGTCACAGCAGAGGAGGTGATCTGTAGCTGGAAAAAGAAGGAGGCATAAGATGGCCTGATTTCATCTCCCAGACCAGTACAGTCTCTGCCCAGTTTCACTGACATTTTTTACTGACAAGCCTCTAAACTAATAAGCCTGCGAGGATTAAAATAAGGCTAGAAGGGCATAAACAGTAGGTGTCCTGCCCTGGCACACAAGGTAAGCCCTGCAGACGAGTCCCTGGGGGTGTTTGTGTTCAAGAAAGTACGCAATATGGTGAAGGCACGATGCAGCCTGGCAACGCTAAGCAGCAGCCTGTTGCTGCTTCAGAAAGTCACAGTAAAAAAGACCAGCAGCAGAATAAACTAATACTGGTGTGGAAAACCATTGTGAAATTACATGATATTAGAGCCCCAGCTCTGTTCCAAGCGTGCTTTGGTGCTTGTGCTTCACCGTTTTCTCACTGAAAGCCAAACCATGATCTATAATGATGCTCTGAGAAGGATTAGAGCAGACAGATTACCACAAGCCCCATTTACTTCCCCCAGCCATTAGCAGGAGGGGAGTCCCTGCAGATAGCTGCCTTTTGAGAAGTATGTTGGATTTCCATCAGCAGCAGATGAACTGTGCGAACCACTGAAATAGTTGGTGTTTTTCTTACATGTAGGGAGGTCCTGATGTCTGGAAATTAGCTAAAATAATTCCAAATCCTGTGCAGAGGTGGTAAGAGAGCAAAAAACATTTCTGATAAACATAGGGAAATCCTGCAACGTCTCTCACGTGTGGCTGAACTCTCTTTGAGTTTCTTTAATTTTCCAGTAGGAACACTGTCTTTGTATTAGTATTAACTGAATATTAAGGTTTAGAGTATGAATGAAACTGTCTTGAAAACCAAATAAAATAGTCTGTGGAAAGAACTGAAGTGGTGTATTGGCCCTCTAGGGATGCTGGGCTGGAGGTTTGTACAAATAGAAGATGACAAGTAGTAGACCATGCCCCAGGTTGGGGGGAACGGAGGGAAAGCTGTTCATATTGTCATCCTAATCATTAAGAATTGTAAGTTGAGGACAAGAAAATATAAATCTGATCTGTGGATTTTCTTTGTACACAATAAAATGGGAAAAGCTACATCTAAGCAAACGGTTTTCCCTCCTTGCTTGCTTTCTACATAAGCATTCTAATTAACAAAAGTGGACATCACCATGTGTCAACTTCACAGTATATTTTTTCCTGACAAAGTGAGTTTCTTTATGTAATTAATTAAAACTCTTTTCTGCTATACAAACAAGGACATTAGCTGTGTTTAAAAACAGTAGTTTAATTATATATTTTAAAAGTGCTAATTTGTATTTGGGTATTAAACTTTGCTGCTAGATGCAGTGTAATTACCCACATATATCAAAAGCTTCCTGGGAGTCTCTGCAGTTCTTCAAGGCCTGGTCTGATGGTCTTTGCTTTCTCAAATTGAGGGCCTTGATGGCTAATTAGCTTTGCTGTTCCTTGACTGGGGTTTCATTTTCATTTTGAATGCTCCTAACTGATCTTCCACCTCTACCGTTATTACCTTATATCAGGATCTTTATTTCTCCTGAAATCTATTGCTGGAATTCATATCACTTGGAATGGACATTCTTGATGCTCCCCCTTTGACACGGCATGGGAAATGCATGTATGGAGTGTGGTTTTTCTCCATAGACCATATGATTTGGCAGCCGGTGTGTACCCAGTGGTGCACAGCACCTGCTCAGGCATCTGTTTTGTCCTTGTTTTGCCCTGAAACACGTAAGAATTTCTCCTTTTGCAATTCTTTAAAGTGAAACCTGGCTATTTCCCCTCCTGTGCTCCAGCTCTTAGATAACTAAGCAGGTTGTATAGAATAGAATAGAATCATAGAATCATTAAGGTTGGAAAAGACCTCTAAGATCATCGAGTCCAACCGTCAACCCACAACCTCCATGCCCACTAAACCATGTCCCTAAGTGCCTCATCTACACGTCTTTTAAACACTTCCAGGGATGGTGACTCAACCACTTCCCTGGGCAGCCTGTTCCCATGCTTGAGTTTCATGGATTTAAGGACCTGAGCCAGGCTTGAAATGAAGATGTTTAGAGGGTGAATTGGGAAAAGGGAAGGGAAGGGAAATGGGACGGGAAGGGAAATGGGAAAGGAAGAGAAGGGAAGGGAAGGGGAGGTAAAAAGGAAGGGAAATGGGAAGGGAAGGGAAGGGAAATAGGAAGGGAAGGGAAATAGGAAGGGAAGGGAAGGGAAAGGGAAGGGGAAAATAACCATCTCAAGTGCTTGTACAAAGAGTCTGAATGAATAAAAAAGACCCCATATATACATGGGACTCTTCTTTTCAGGCTAGTTTTGAGAACTGTGTACAGGTCCTGCCCCTGTACCCCTTTGAGTCTGGCCTAGCAGCTGTTTTTATAATAATCACTCCAGAAGTGCTCCTTTGCTGGATCCTGAAACTGCATGTGGTAAGTGATGCTCTGCCCCCCCCTCCCCAAAGAGCTTGTGGTCTCAATAGGTAAGGCAGGTGAAGGAAGTACAGTGTTCCTGATTTTGCTTTTTGAAGACAGTCAGGAAGTTAAGGAAGTCTTCCACTTTTATTAAAATCAATTACTATGCATCTTGCTTCCTTGTGTGTACCTAAACTCCCCAATTCTATTCCCTTTCTTTTATTAAGGAAAGACTGTCCCTGTGGAACAGCATATGAAGCAATAATTAGCTTTCAAGGTTGGTTAAGTGCCAAGCTTCTGTCAAAAGTAATCATGTCACTTCTTAAAAACAGTTTAACAATGATCAAACTACTTTAGTCCAGCTATTAAGCACATTTTAAACAGCTTTTTAAAAATTATAAATAACTTAAAGCCAGCCAAGTAAATGAAGAAAATGGGAGCAGAAATCAGAATAAGGCCATTGTCTTTCACCTATCGCTGTGGAAGAGCCAAGCTGTGACTGTTTAAATTCACATCCTAAATTCAAGCATGCAGGCTTCTTTAGCTTCACTGTTTTCTAGTAACTTTAAATATGGTTAGCTTTTCTGATCGAGTAAAACAGTCATTTAATTTTATTTTTTTACCAAGCATATTTCATTAAAATACAAAAAAATAGAGAAAGACCAAACTGATAAATATCAATTGGYTGTCCCAATTTTAAATTTTTTGTTAGCAATTCCTGTTCAACAGCAAGACGATTTTAGCCCCATTCAGGTGATATAAAATGGTGCCTGCGGTCACATATGATTAAAAACTGGTATTACTGTTACTACCTTTACAGTGTTGTTTTTATACCAATGAATCCTCCTACACAATAAATACACATGCTGTCTACACTGTGACATAGAAACAGCACGCTTGCAGGAGTGAACTGCGGGTCTGGACCAGCTCTGCAATCCTTTGACAAACCTAGAGTCATCATTTTCCAGTGTCAGTCTCTAACTTACATTTTTTTGAGAAGTTGTATTTCTGGCCCTTTAATATTAAGATGACGTTTTAATAACAGGTACCATTTCAATAGTCATGGGTATAATTAGCTACAACTGGGGTTATCTGAAGACACAGAGTGAGCCTTGCACCTGAGAGAGCCTGAGAGGTAGAATCATAGTATCATAGAATAGTTTGGGTTGGAAGGGACCTTTAAAGGTCATCTAGTCCAACCCCCCTGCCATGGGCAGGGACATCTTCAACTAGATCAGGTTGCTCAGAGCCCCGTCCAACCTGACCTTGAATGTTTCCAGGGATGGGGCATCTATCACCTCTCTGGGCAACCTGGTCCAGTGTTTCACCACGCACCAGTACACAGGCATGCAAATGCTGCACTAATAACTCTATTAAGAGCGCTTTTATAGAAATGCACTTCTATTAACAATGTCATCGACATAATAACAGCTGCAGAGCCTTCTGCGAACATTGGAGGAAACTGGTAACAATTCACTTTATTTATCCTGTTCTTTCTCCTTGATTTTTGTTTCCCAGGATTGATTGGTTGTCAACCACTTGCTGAACATCAGCTGGGTTTATTTTAGTGACCAAAAAATTTTTCACTAATCCTTAAAACCCATCATGCTGTGAATTTGTGTGGCTCTCCATAAGGTCTTCAGAGTTTCAAGCTAAAAGAGAGGATCCTGCCCCCAGGCCTCACCTGGACATCACTGGATGGCTCTGGGACATCACTTGAAGGTTTTACAAAAAGTAGAATTTTTGCTGGAGAAAAAGGATGGGAATCATCCAGTTGTGCTCTGTTTCCTGCCAAGTCATGCAGCCAGCCTACTTCCTGGCCTATTATTAAATAATTCATTGCCATGAGTAAAGGCAAGTAGCAGGAAGGGAAATTTTAACTCCATTGTAGGAACAGAGTTGTGTAAGAGACTATTTCAGCAGGGGGAGGGGAAAATGCTTTTTATTCACACCCTGGGCATGGATTATTGAAAAAATTGTTAAAAATCAGACTCATTTGAGAAACATCAGTTTGCAAATTCTACACTGCCAGCTCAGGTCTGACAGAGCCATTGGCGATGCTCAGCTCTGCCCTGACTCTGCTGCGCCTCCCTCTAAGCTGTCTGCTACCTCCTCGCTCTGTGCACAGGCTGTGGGCAAGAGGGCTGAGCACCAGCAATGCTCGGTGGTTGGACCAGGAAGGCTTCGGCAYCCTGGCAAAGGCAGACACTTGGGACCTGAATTTGCATCACACAAGGAGGCTGTGTCTCCTTCAAACTTCCAGGCTCTTCAAAGAGCCCTTCACCTGGGATTACAACTGCAAACGATAGCAATCCTCAGCCAGGAACAGGCAGAGAAAAATTCTCTTTTTCTTTTAAGATCACAGCAAAGTAATCTTTTTACCTTCTGCATTTAGCATAGTAGAGGCTGCAGATGAGAACATTTTTACAAAAGACACTTTCCAGCACTGTGAACTCAGCTTCAGAGCTCGCTTGGCACTTGATGCCTGCATGTGATTTGCAACTTCAGATGCAGTTAAAAAGAAATGAGATTTTAAAAAATTGGTACAGAAACATTTTTTTCTCTACCGGATGTTCTCACTTGGCAGCTGAGCCGGTCACCTGGAGCACACCTACATGAGAAGATGCTCACGAACTGCTGCTTCATCCCCTTTACCAAGCACATGGGCAGCAACGTGGCCATTCCCAGCCAAGCAAGTTCTTCCTTTTTCCACATTCACATGATACTTTCTGCATTCAGAAAATATTTAGTTCATAGTCTGTTCTGAATATCCCAGAAGGTCAAATCATTAAATATTTGTGTGTATCTTGAAGGTGCTGATGTACTGCACTGATTTAGACTGGTCCGACCCTACTGAGGTCTCAGGAAAGAAACTCATTTTTGTCATCGGGGCTTCACCTTGTCATCAAGGCATTATTTTGCTGCCTTGTGATCTGCCAGCTAAGCAAAGAGAAATATCAGGTGCATAGTCCCTGCCAAATAACTCCCCAGCTCACTGCTGGATCCTGTTCCCCAATTCTCTACTCCGCGTGACTGGCATTTCAGTCCAGGACTCTCCTTTTGGGTGAGTTTCTACATTCCCTAATACCACGTGAGTCAAAGCCAGGGATGGTTTGGGGGCAGTTCACAATGACTGAGCCCACACATGATCTTCCCATACTGTCCTGGCAGGCCTTGTAGCTTCATGCACCCCAAATCTCTATCAGGCTGTGCTTTACTCCATGTACTCTCAGCGTCATGGCATGAAGCGCTCCACTTTCCCAGGCTATGACAACACCCTCATATTTTTTGAGTTCCTGGAATTACAAAATCAGAGAAAGTCACAGTAATGTGACTCTGCCCAGAGGAGACCCAGGGTGGATGCTCTGCTATCTGGATACAGCCATCTGCTGTATAAGGGGCTAGCCCTGAAGGCTAAAGATTGCTTCTGGAGCTGGTGTAGATAATGTAGATGTTCAATGGCTATGATAAATGCTGAAAGGATGTCCTAGACAGAGCACAAGGAATTAAATATTGCTTAGTGCCACTGTAAGACTATTGATGGGTCAGGACCTCTGTGGGATCCTTTTAATAATTTTAATATTAATAAATTATGTTTGACTTCATGCTACAACTGAAATGAATGATATACAGAAAGTCATGTATTTCTTACCAAGCAGATGATTAATTGTGATGTGCAACATAAACAGTTGTTTAATGACAATGCTTCTTCCCTGGCTATTTAAAGCATTGTATCATTATCCAGGGTATACTGATAAGCGAGAGACCCAGTTTACTCTGCAACCACTTAAAGTAGGATGTTTTTTAAAAAACAGGTATGTTGTGTGGCTAGGTGACAAGAAGACAGAAGCTCAGTGCCAAGTAGTTTCAAATGGCCTGCAAGAACTGTCACACTCAATGGACAATTGTGTAAAATACAACTTGAAAGCTTATTCTCAGTTTAGTTTATTCATAAGCATAACAAGGGGGAAAGAAACCCAATAAGAGAGAATAGCAGGAGCTCGGACCAAGAGTACAGTATAGTGCAAACCCAAAATACTTAATTTTAACCTATAATTAAGAGRTGTAGTTTAAAATTATGCTATACACAGCATTGTTCTTTATAAAAAAGAGAAGCTGGAAAGAAGTGGTTGCTGAATCATGCTGGCTTTGTTGCCTGCTCATAAATCTATTTGGTTGCTGAACGCTATGAGGAGCTTTCCAGGCACCTCGGAAGTGTGAAGGAGGCTTGTTGCTGTTATTGCACAGCACAAGCAAAACACAGCACCAAAGAGACTTTGGGCCTCTTGAGACTTTATCATCATCATCTGCAGTTCCAGAACCTGGAGTCAGAGACTGTATGAGGTGATTAATCCTGAGCCTGGAAATAACTGGGTTGTATCACATGTGCTTGCCCAGTTCTTATTCTTCCCTCTTTATTTTCTTATGTATAGTTGTCTGTACGGAACTTTGCCCTAGCATTGGTATATGGATGTTATTATGTCAGATTGCATCTTATATAGAAAATAGATTTCTAATCTCCACTGTTGCACAGAGTAAAGCATGAAACGGTGGCTCCTACACTTCTAAACCCCAGGTGAACACAGGAAGAATTTTGTTACCTTTTAAATCTTACAAATATGGCAGTCTCATGAAGTTTTAAAGCCAGATGCATGTGTTTAGTGCTTGAGGTAGTCAGTTCTTGATCTCTTAGGCCAGTTCCACGCAATTCAGAATTTAAACTTATTTTTTGAGATACATTTGCTCTGGAAATTGCATTGAGTGTGTGGTGTGTATGTCGCTCCCATTCCCATTTATGAAGTGAGACTTGGCAGACCTCGAGACCTGCTCTGCACAGAGGAAGGGTCACCCCATGGGGTGGTGGTGTTCTCAATTTTGCTTTGGTACAGAAATTAGGCACATGAATAATWAGCCACATTTTCTATCTGCACATGAGATGCTTGTGCTCTTGGGCCCATTGCACACAGTTGGCCAAATATTCAGAAAAGTATAGCAAATGAGGAGCTCCTAACACTGGAGGTGTTATCAAGAAGTTAGTACCCCTTAAACAGTGACTCCTCCTTGTATTCTTGTATCTCAGATGTTTGGGACTCTGGTTAGGACTGTACTGAGCAAGCAGGATGATGACTCCAAGCAGCTCACACTGGTGTATCCACACTGTTATGGCCCTGGGTCTTCTCAGCGGTACTAATTACTGGAAATAATCATTACTTTCCTGTGGATTTTTGTACTCAAAAATGTAATAAATCATGTAATGCGTACACTGTGGCTCACCCAAAGGGTATTTGCATAGCAGGAAACTCAGGTGCAGAGTTGTACACCCTGCGATGTGGTATGATGGCATGCAGTCTGCAAAGCTCATAAAGATGGTGCTGGAGGATTTTGGAGGAGGGAGGTCTGGTCCGTACCATGCAGGAGGGACTGGGCTTCCCCAGGTGAAGACTGTGAGTGAGGGACCTGGCACAGGTCAGGACCAGGCTAGGGATTGGGTAACTCCGGGGCAGCAGGAGTCACCCATGGGGGCTTATGTCAGTCCTTGGGCCTGTTAGCATAGAATCATAGAATCATTTAGGTTGGAAAAGACCTTTAAGATCATCAATTCCAACCGTAAACCTAACACTGCCAAGCCCACCAGTAAACCAGGTCCCTAAGTGCCACATCCACGCGTCTTTTAAATACCTCCAGAGATGGTGACTCAACCACTTCCCTGGGCAGCCTGTTCCAATGTTTGATAACCCTTTCAGTAAAGAAATTTTTCCTAATATCCAATCTAAACCTCCCCTGGCACAACTTGAGGCCATTTCCTCTTGTCCTATCACTTGTTACTTGGGAGAAGAGACTGACACCCATGAAGGCTTACATGCCCTTATGCAGCCTTTTGGTGCTGGCTGTAATTCATCACTGTTACATCCTCCTCCGTTCTGTGCCTCTTTCAGGGAGTCCTACCTCTCAGTCCTTAACTGATGTCTGGAAGTGTTGCCCAGGCTTGCCCTCATCCTGGCAGCAGGAAGCAGGAGGCTGGCAGAGCTCTCCAGGAGCTGTGGTTGCATCTCTGCCAGGGAACCAGACAGGACCAGAGCTTGGGTTGGGACACCAGCACGTGACTATTTGTGCCAGTGAGCAGTTAGCACATCCTCGGCATGGCTTGGGCCCGTGGTCCTTRTCTTGGTTCAGTTGTGGGCATGTCCCATGCCAGGGAGCATTGCTGAAGGGCATTGAAACCCAGACCCTGCCTCAGGGCCAGATAATTGTCTCTGACCCAATGTATTTATGGGTATAGACGTATATTTAAAGACTTAGCTTTTCTACTCTATACAAGCCACATTGTGTTGTAGAGCGGTTGCCTAGTCCGCTGAGGCACTTAATGGGCACAAGTCATGCTGCTGATGCAAATATCTGTTCCCTCAGCCATTGTCATTGCTATTTGTGAAACATCAAGTTAGATCAGTTAAATTACACATACCCTGGTTTTTTGGCCTATACCTACCTCTAACTGCCCAAGCTTGTCCTTACTGACTGGCAACTCTCTCAGTATTCAGCTTTGCACACAAGAGCTATCAAGTCACCTGCACAGATCCCTTCTTCCAAGGAATTTAACTGAGATATACATTTACTGCTGAACGTATAGCAACTTCATGGCAACTTTTTTCCCCACATCCAAGTGTATCTCTGTAACTCACACTGTCAAATCCCTACTGATGTCCTGTCACTCCCTGATCCGAAGGTGAAAGAGGCAGAGGTCACTAGCTTAGTACCAAACTCTCTTCTTCCTAATATGTCTTCTCAAAGAAATCCCCACAATGTATTGCCTCTGCTCAGTACTAATGATAAACACTATAGATTTATGGCTGTATAGTACTGTTTCCAAAAGGAAATTAAGAATATTTTGTTGACTTTACTGTGTAACTACTCACCAGTGATCATTTCATCTGTTAGCAGAGCGCACCTTATATGGGAGAGAATACAGGAGCTCACATTATGTATGACAAAGCAATTTGAGATAGGAAATAGACTGTACCCAATTGAAATTATGAAGATATTTAGTCAGGAAGAATGTAATTATCTAAGATGGAATTTGGCCAGGAGATGAAAGCTAACCTTATTCTACCCAGTGGCTACTTAACCTCATATCTTTATAGAGAGATATATAAAGAGATACGAAACATTTATGAAAAATAGCATATTATTCCCACCCCTCCCCACATACACACATACACAATTTACCCTTTGATATAAGGATTTGCTTTTTTTTTTACTTTGCAAAGTTGCTTTGTAAGGTAAGATCAGGAAACTTGCAAATATAAAATATGTAGTGGATACACCATCAAAGACTGCAGAGGCTGAAGGAAGAGCAAAATGCAGAGACAGTGTAGAACTGTGCTGCAGTCTGGTGGAGCTGTCAATCACTGAATCCTCTGTTAGAAAAAAGGTTACAGCTCTTCACCCTTTCCTCATTTCCACAAGCATCCTCCTGCACCTCCTGACCCCTTGAATTTTCACAGACATTTTCCCAAGGTAGTTGAGTTTACCAGGTTACAACTACTCACCTATGTACAAGTTACCACTTGGCAGGAAACGGGACTCCTCCTCTCACCACGGGTGTGGACATCCTTCTGTTAAGGCAGCTAAGGTGCTAGGCCAGCTTTGCTCACAACAAACCTTCTTGTATTTCCTTTGCAATTAAAACATTGCTTGCCACAGCACTTTCCCAAATGATTTAGGATCTCTCTGAAATTTTGCTTCCCTCTACAGCACTGAGCCCCTCAGTCTCCTTACAGGGTGGGAAAACAATATGTACCTTGTTGTTAAAATGCAGTTCTAGCTGTTACCCTTTCATTTTTAAAGTTTTGCTACAGTACAACTCCAACTGAGTTTTCACAAAAGAAGTTCCTTTTGTAATTGTCCAATAAACTTGCATGTGAAAACCCTATACCATAAGCAACTTTTATTTATTTCATCGTTCCTGACTTCACAGCAGCCAGAATTAGGGTGAAGAAAAGGACTAGATATCACGCAAAACCATTTCCAGCCACGGCTGATACCAGCTGTCTTCTACCATTGCATGGAAAAGCAGAAGTACTGAGAGATATAGAGAGAGCCCAAAATTTGAATAACAAATTAATTTTTCCTCAGATACTTACAGTTACAATAAGGAATAGTGAAAGAATATGCAAGTGTTATACAGCGTTACCTAAGGCAACTGAGTGACTAAGATGCTTATTGTTATTTTAAGTAATCAAAAGTAGCTGCAGTCTTAAAAGAGTGGCAGATCAACCCTATTTAGGCATACTTTTAAAAGTGGGTGCTCATCAGCTGTTTTTTTGTAGGAGGAATCAATTAGTAGAACCAAATTGTAACACTGAATAGTACATCAGCAAAAATAGATGAAGCGATCACAGCATCAGCAACTGTCATCTTCTCCCCAGAGAAACAAAGGCAGTTCTTAGCATCTTCATGGGCTGCAAGGGACAGCAGGTAAAGGAGTCATAAATGTATTTTTCTATATGTCTTTTAGCCTTTTGGTAGTAGCACAGCAGAACTGAAATCTGATGGTAAATTGTACATGCAGCACTGGATTTCTCGCTGATTACTGAGTATCGCTGTTTTAAAGTTTTCTGCAGTGCAGTCAGAGAATTGTCAAAAAAGCTTTGATTACACAGTAAGCTATATACTTATCATGTCAGTAATAAAACCCTGGTTAATTAAGGTGAATTTCTGAGGGACACCAACACTTTCAGTCGGAGACTTGAATTTATGAAGATTGAAGCCATCTGTCAGAGCATCTCACTGTGGGTTTCAGTCTGGCGGTAGGGAGCAGATGAATGGGCAGAGTTTCCCAATGTTAGGCTCCATTGTAACGCAAGGTCAGGTTCAAAAGAGATTAGGAAGAACTAATCTAGACCATCCCACTCCCAGAACAGAATCAAATGCTGTGTTATTTTTCTCTACTCTTTTATGCAACACGGTTTTAAACCCTGCAGGTAATAGAATTTCTTCACTTCACCTCTTTGATTGTACTTTTGAGTGTAATTTTCCATAATCTCCCCCAAAACCCAGCCTAAAATCCTACTCCTGATGCCTCCTGCCCTCCTGACTTCCCACCAATAACCCCCCAAAGCCATCACAGGTTTGAGCAGAGCACTGCCATAAGACCTTCCTTGTTTTCTTGTACTACTGCTACTGCATGGTACAGAGACTTTCACAAAAGGGGAAGAGTATGGCACCCCAGGAGCAATCTCATACACCCCAATACTGACTGCTGCCCCAGGGAGTGGAGCACACAGTTATACCAGAAATTGCTCTTGACCTCTGATAAGCTTTGTGGGAGGACCACACCTAAAATGCCAGTTACTGGACATGGAGAAAGAACTGTAGATGTGTAAGGTGATAACATGCCCTCATATCTGCTTGTTATTTATTTTAACCTAGGCATCTTTTCTGTGTTACATTCAGCCAGAGGTGAGGAGTAAAGCAGTGACAGGACAGACCATGTCCTCCATGCATCCTACCGAACATGGCAAATGTAGTCAGGGTGAAGTTTTCTCTTATATGCTGCTCAATCTTACCGAAGACCTACTGAGAGTAGGTGAACCAGTGAATGTGAAATGTAAATTTTAATTTGTTAATTAATCAAAGTATCATCTTATGATTTCCCATGCCAGGTATTAATGTATTAGTCTTTGATATGCAAAGGTGCTGTTGAAGTGCAAACCCATTGCTGGGTAGACTTAGAAAGGCTTCAGTCTTGTTAATAATAATAATTATAGCATGAACTTGGCCCTTTTTGCTGAGAAGGTTTTGGCACTACAGGTTCACATGGGCTATAACTTAGACAACTTTTGCAGTATGCAGTTTGGAAACCATTTATTAACAACTATCTGTGTTATAACAAGGGAAAGGCAGGCTTTTACTAGCTCTTGCTAGATACATAGACATAATGGGTAATGAGACAGACTGGAGGACAGTGGTATTTCTGATAAAATCATACTCTCATCACAGGTCTCTGGATTTAGGGCAACCCTCCATGGAGGATTATGAGGTGAGCTGCTGGGATGGGCACAGCAGAAAGTTACCAGAAGCTAAGCTTCATGTAAAGGTACCCCAAGTTACCCGTTCAGCAACACATATCTGTATGGGCTTTTCCCCATGGTAAACTAGATTAACTTTGTTTTATGGAAGGATACATAATCTCACATTTATTGTGAGACAAGAACATAACAAGGGCAGCTACTGAAAAAAATTGACTTGTCTGCCTGATTGTGTAGGTGCATCGTATTCCCACTGGTCGACAGTAATCTGTTTTATTAAAAGCTGATGATAATAGGCTAATGCAAAGATCCACTTTTATAAATGTTTATGGTGGTACTGAAAATGCTGCGGTGCTAGTACAGACAGCAAAAGATAATGGAATATTTGTAATGTGTCTATTTAGCTAGCTCAAACAAAATTGATAAAGCAAACTTGTGCCAGGAAGATGGCTTTGTTTTGATAAATTATCCACAGAAGCCTTGTTCTCTAAAGGTTGGCTGATCAATCAAGGCTCTCTGCATTATTTTATGTCTGCTGTGCACAGATATATGCACAGTCATGTATGAGCTACCTTGATAGCCAAAGCATGCTTGCTCTTTGACGTTACTGCTTTTCAACACTCTTTCCCCAAATCCTCCAAAACAATTTAGAACAATAATTGCTTTAACACCAGTCTTCTTCATTACCAGATTTGCATTTTGTAATTAATTTACTATCAGTTCACATCAATACAAATGAGGGCCAGCTCTTTTCCCCAAGCTCTGCTCAAAGAAAAAGCCTACAGTTTATGAGACTCATCGTTCCTCCTGGCAAGGGAGCCTCAGACAGAGGGACCTCTGCTGCGCTCTGCGGAGGCCTGGGATGTGTAACCATTTGAAAGATGAAGTCAGAGCTGGCAGGGGAGTGTAGAGGGGCATATTTATAACACCTTATAAGTACCTAAGTTAAGTGGTACGACTACCATGGCATCTAAGTTCAAGCAAACGTTAAGAAATCGAGAGGATCTGCTCTGAGGCCCCAGCTCCCAGCTCTCTGCAGATACAATGGGAAGAAAGGGTTGCGATCCCTAAATCAAGCTGTTGCAGGCTCTGTGACAGACTGAGCCGTCCATGCTCTCTTGAGCTCAGATGCTGTAGTGGTCACAGTGCATCAGAGAGCCGCCTACAGATGGAAAGGTGTCTGCATTCGGGCCGAAGTCTCTGAGAAGAGCTCTCAAATTCTTTTTTCTCTTTGCTTAAATCCTATTTGCGAACCAGGAGCCTGTGCTTTGCTGGCGTGAATGGGCTGTGCTGATGTATTTATAACTCAGGGAAGAAAGCTTGAGGTGTCCGTGCGTGGAAGCTTGCATGAAGGTAACTCCCCAAGATCTTGGAAGTTGATAGATAAATAACAGCCCAAACCATCTTCTATTCTTCAAACAGAAGACAGCTGTCAGGAGGAAAAGCTGATGCCTTGGGGACTGCAAATGGCAAGCAGATGCGGTGCTTCACTAATTGTCAAATGGTTCAACCTTTTCTGCTAATCTCCTAAGTGCCAGTAGTGTCTTTGTAACCAGACACCATAGGAGATACATTTCTGCATAACAAAGAATTGGGAAAATTTATCCAAATTTAATTATGAGTCTCCAGCTGTGCTCTTGTTTTTGACTACTGCTTTATCATGCACAGCACAATGGATGTAAAAATAGGATGTGGTAAAACGGTATATTCATTTAGGGCCTGTACCATTCAGGTCTGAGTACTTTATCCTATTGACTAGGTTCTGTGCTGTGACTTGTATTTGCAAGACTGGCCCAGAAATATCTGAGTTATAGCACGTAAAGCATAGTCTGCTTTACAGCTACTGTAGGGTTACATTTCTTATAAGAGTCTCCAAAGTGAAGAAATGAAATGTATACTCTTATTAACATTGGTAACTGTACGTACAAAATTTGGAAATATAAATGCATGTACACTACATGCAAGGTACAAACAGGCTGAAAAATAACTATAGGTAGTGTAAATCCTATTGTGGATTCCCAACTCTTTTGAATTATCTCCCCATGACTCTGCCGTTTATAGCCATCCTCACACCTTCCCCTTCAGCAGCCTCTTTGTAACAAGGAAATGGTACAAATCTCAGAGGGTAAGTAAAAAACCCAATAACCTTGTGACTTCAGTTATTTGAAATACATTACAACAAATTAATTGTGTGTCTTATCAATGTTATGTTCTGGATCCTACAATTGCTTGTCCTGTAGTAAATGTTCTGCAGGAATGGCAAAGACTTTTCAAGAATAAAAACGCTGGGTTTTTGAGCAGCTGAGAGATTTTCAGAGGACTAAACTTTCCTTAAACCAGGTAGACTATTTGCTGTTTCAGCTGAGCTGAGCTGGAAAGCTCACAGCATGGATGACATGCTCGTTTTTTCAGTCTTGTTGGGCAATGCTCTGTGTATTTATTGTACAGAATCCCTCTACAGAGGGAGCCAGGGCTGCAGAGTCAGCCAGTGCCCCATCCTCATCCAAGTCCTGCCAATCACAGATATTTGCATGTGACAGGTGAACTTGTTAAGCTTAGGAATGACACCTTACATTTCTGGTGTAATAAGCACTAAAATGATTAAAAGTAAAAAAATTTTTTCCCCTTCAGGAAGCTGATTTCTAACCAGTAGGTATTTTTCAGACTTGCTTTACTGTAACTTCCCCTGCAGGGAGATCTAAAGGTGAAAATAATGTATAAATTCTTACATGAAAAAACCCTCACTATTGCCTTAAAGTAATAACAATGGCAAACAGACTGTGACTTSTCATTTCTAAAATCTAAACATTTCTTGAACACAAGTAGGGATTTAAGGCTTGGGATTTAAGTCTGTTACCCTTCACCAACTTCGAATACTGCCACTGTATCCAGTGGAAATATCCCAGACTTGCTCTGGGTTAGTTATGATCAGAATCTCACCTATGATAGCTCCAACTTCTTTAAGCCTCTTTTTTCAGAAATGGTTTGGACTTCAGAAATTACTATTTGCAACCAGTGCACCCCTCAGTTTCCCCCGAGGAAATGCTGAAATGTGTTCATGTGGAAACTCAGCTGTGTTTTGTTAGCTTGTGAATTTTGTATAAGCAGGTACTGGAATTTATGTTGCCCATGCAAGCCAAAGAAGTTATGCACATCCTGCAGTTTGCAGGATTGGGTCCTTAAACTGCATTCTTTTCCGTACTTGTCATCTAGAGAAAAACAGTACTGCAAACAACCTGAGGTTTTCCTAAGCATTTTAGGTCAAATCCAGGGAAGAGAAAGATATTAAAATAAGTAACTGWTTGTATAATTATTTTACAAGTAGACTTTCATTTCTTTTTTTTTTTTTCCAAACCAAATATGTATTTGTTAAAAAGCCATAACAATGACAATTTAAGTTTACTAGCATTTGGAAAAAAAAAAGAGGAAGATGAAAAAGACCCACTACTTGTTTGAATACAGAGTACTGGAAACTATTTAGCTAACCCTTCCTTCCCACCTATGGAGCCAGGCCCCCCTGAACATCTCTGCACCTGAACAGCTCTGCTGCAGGGACGACTCGGATGGGCACATTTGTTGGCTGTGGGTGGAGTGTGGGATAACTCTGCTTCCAACACCAATACGTGGGGACAAACCTTGGACTGCGAGTGTTTAGCAGCCTGCTTACAGCTCTCCAAATTTATGGAGGGCTCTCTGGCTGCTGGGGAGGTGTAAAGGGGAACAGGGTCAGATTTTGGGTACTATTTACAGGCTCTTCTGACACCAGCTCACGCAAGGGAAGGTACTTGGGTACTTACCTGCTTTGCATCAGAAACATCAGTTGGAAGGATCGTACTTCTTTGTATCCATTTGATTACAACTTGGGGTAGTGTTTTGCCAGTTTTCTGTATGGGCCTTGCAGGTTTTTCGATGTGCCAGACAACGCATATGCTTGTTGAAGGGTAAATATAGGAAGCWATTTAGTGCCCCTGCCAGCACTCAGAGGCACTCAGCTCTCAGTGGGAGGATGTTTCTGAAACCATTAGACTTTGACACAGCTACTTATGCCCTTAACATTTAAAACACCTTTAGGTTGTGGTTGGTTTTTTTTTTAAACTGGTCCCTCAATGGAGAATTTGTCAAATAGGTTGGTGGCTCCTTGCCCAGATCACAACGTGGGGGTCCTGAGGCTCAGTCTGGGCTCCAGGGATCAAAGGCAGCACAGCAGAGCTCTTGACCCACCGTGGCAATGAAGTACCAGATTTAACATTAACATTAAAATCACTCATTCTGCATGTACATTTGAGGTCCTTCCAGCCTTATGTGTATGTCTCGGGGGAGTTTGGGGAATTAAGGCAACAAAATTAATATGGGGAATAAAGTTCTATAATGGCTAAAAAACCTGTTCAAAATAAAACACAGCCCAAAACTTTATAAACAAGTTAATGAAAACCCGGTGTAAAACCACTGTACAGAACCCATCTTTCCCTTTTTCCTCCCCCCACAAGAATAGGTTGGGGAGAACTTCCTTACAGCTATGGCAGAGACCTATAATGATTCAGTTCCATCCATTGTGTCCCCTAAACTCGTTCCTTACGTATCTTCACCAAATTTCCTAAAGATTGTTGGCACTACTCTTATGAAACTGTGCTTATCTAAAGCAATACAGTATTTGCTTTTGTCTCTTTGTACCTGAGGCTGTATTTACAAAACATCATGAAATTTTCAGGTAAAAATGGCTCTTTTGGTGCAATTTCAAATAGCAAGCATGAAGGATAGATTAAATTCTAATATAAAAGCAAATGATTGAGAAAGAACTACTGGCATTGAGGATTATTTTAAACCATACATTTAGTCAGATTAATTAGTCAGGATTAGTTTCTACTGAAAATGTATGCAGAGCCTTGATCATTGAACTTCACTGATAATTGCTTGCTTGCATCCTCAAAAAAAGAGGAGATAAATGGTAGTTGATGAAAGGCTCCAATTTATTATCCCTGCAAAAATAAAAACAAACTTACTGCTGTTATATGGAATGGTCACACAGAAAATTTCTAGTTTCTTACTTTGAAAATAGGATTATTTTTAAATGAAAGGGATTATTTAATAAAAAATAAGAGGTAAAATGTTATCTCATACTGGGATCAGACTATTCATTATTGCTTTGATATACTTTTTTAATAAAATGAAAAGGACTTGTCCTCTTTAGGATGACATTAAAGCAGGCTTTAGAGAATAGGTAGAAGGGAAATCCTGGTAAGTTCATTTGCTCGTTTGTTCCTTCGTTCGTTCCTTTGTTCGTTCGTTCCTTCCTTCCTTCCTTCGAGGTTGATAGCCTACTGTAGTCAATGGGAATATTTTATTAACTTCTGTGGATTTAGGACTGTATCCTAGATCATCTGCAAAGAAACAAGGGTCACTGAAGGACCTGTTTTCAAACTGACAGCCTCCAGCTTGACACAGTTGTCTCTGTGCCCTTCTCCTTAAGTGTTTTCTTGTGGATTGCAAGCTTTCTGGCGTGGGGAATATTGTTTGTTTACATGTACAGAAGTTAATGAAATAGATGTTCAGCTCGCTTTGTCTCCAGGCATTTCCATGTTTCGTCTGTTATTTAATAATACAGCTGGCCAACCACGCAGATTTAATGATCACAAGAGGGAAGGACTCCATTAGGTTTCTTCTCTATACAACTCCATAGGAAAATAAGCTTCATTATTTCTGTTAACAACAGAATAAATGTTTTAAATTGACAAATTTCCCTTCCTAATTCTCAGTACAAATCAGGGTAAACAAGTTATATCTAAATTTCCAGCTACTTCTTACAATATATATTGACCTACTTCAACACAAACGACGGATTACACATTTAGCACAATCTGTTTTGAAACACCTTTGTGAATTCATGGAGCAGTTGCTGCTGCTGAAATACTGGCTATTTTTAGCTTCAGCTAAGATTCAGCTATCTGGAAAGCAAGTTTAGAGGTTTTGTACTTACATCATGCTAGGGGAGCATTGTAAGTGCATATCGATTAAGTTACAAGGTGTAAGCTGGAAAATACCATTTAACTAAAATCTCAGTTAAATTCAATATTAATGAAACATGTATACTAGGGAAATAACTGATACCTAAGAAGCTCTTTCTATGGAAGACAATGAAACTTCCACACTAATGAAGCAATTCTGTTCTCACACTGTTTTCAGCACACATGGAATAGTGCTGCTCAATCTAACTGGATTCTTCTGATTTACAGGGGAGAGTAATATTTATCTTTGCCTCTTGGTAAAAGCCCTTACCACCAGCCATTTTAAGGGAAATTTAAATTTACCTACCTTTACCTAGCTATTTGGCCATGTTCCCTTTATTTTCAACACAGAGGGCAAGTCATCTCAGTTCTCTCCAGTCTCTTAGGATGGCTGAGGTGCCTGGAGGTTCTTGTTAAGGGCCAGCCTACAGCTTTTAAAACAGCTGAAGGGAAGGAGAGGAATCTCAGTTTTACTGCTTGTTTCTCAGATGCCCTCCACTTGCAGAGCCTGCTGGATGTTGATTATGAATCTCTAGGAAATCATAAACTCAATGCACATTTCGGGGAATGCGAGAACATTTCTGCACATTTCTTTGGAAAGTCATTTACCATTTGCAGTGCAGGAGAGCCCAGGAGCTGTGACTGGCTGTGTCCATGACACAAGGCATTACACAAATGCATGGTAAAAAAAGAAGCCTTTAGTCTTTCCTCCAGAGAATTACATTTTGTGTCCAACAGCACAGTGGGACAAAACAAACAAAGCGGGAGGTGAGAGAGGCAACTCCTACAGGCATGTTTTGCATAGCATGTAGTGTATAAATGTAATGAGCAGATTAGAAGTGGTAACTGCATTTGCTTCCAGCCTACTCATTAATTTTTGCTATAGCTTATGCTTCTGTGAGGCAAAACCTTTTTTTAAGGCTTGGTCATGAGCCATTTATTTAGTCAGGTTTTCTTTTGTTTTCCTTTCTCATTTGTGCATTTCTGCTTTTGGATCTTTTGAACATAYAGTCATGGCGTGTCTTTTCCCTCCTGTTCCAGATGAGAGAGAAAAAGTCCATTCTGAAATCTTTTCAATGGCTGAATTGAGCACAGCACATTTTCAGCAAACACTCCTTCTCCTGAAATCTCCCAATTTAAATTTTCAATCACGTATTACTGCTGCTTGTATGCAAAACCTCTAATTATGTTGCCCCAAATAATCACCTCCAAATGGAGAGGGTGACAAAAAAATTGCCATGCTGCCAAGGATTTTGTAGACCTTGAATCCTCCCGGGAGGGAGACAGAATATGGAGCCAGGAAAAAAAAAAGTCTTCAAGTAATTTTTGCTAATAGGTTTTGTCATTTTCAATTAATTTTTTTAAACAATAATTCTCTGAATATAGTGGGGAAATGGAACATCTTGTTTGTCAATTAATGTAGAGTGCTTTACAAAAGATGTTATGACATTTGCCTCACTGTGTCTACATCAATATGACAGTCTCGTTATTAGTTCAATGTTTTTTTTCCTCCTGTTTTTACCATCACCATTCTTTCTGTGGTATATACTTACCTTCTTCCCATGCAATATTCGTCTTGCCTCTCGTGATTTATTTCAAAACGTTACTTTAGATTTCTGTTTGCTGCAGGGAGTCATAAATATGGATTTGTGTAACCTAGTGTTTATTTAATGAATCCAGTGCTCATTACACTGGAAGTGAATGGTTAACTGGCTTTTCTGAAACTCTGTTTAAAATAAGAGCCTTAGTTAGCAGCTGGCTTCAAGTGTCTCATTTTTGGGGTAGCTGAGAATGAATCAATGAGAGAGAGATACTAGCCAATATGCTCTGCACATCATGCCAGCATATGTGCAAATATGAATATTCAATATCACTATGAATTTTTAGGTAACAAGGAGCAGAAAATTTGCCCTTGATATGACCTTCCCTGCTGCAGAGGAGCTTTCGTGGAGGAGGAGACAAACATCAGAAGAACTGAGATTTCTCCTCCCGTGAAAGGCTGCATGAGACAAATGCCTCGAACAGCAGGAGGTACCTGTGTGCGCGTCGGTCCTCCTGGGAGATGGAAATGCTGTGCATTGCAGAGGACACCGAGCACTTCACTTAAGAAGTTTGGAAAAGAAATGACTGGGATGATTTGATTAGATAAACATGGTAGGAATTACCACTATTTAAAAATAACAATAATAATAACATTTGTAGGTTCCTAGGCACTAGAATAGGAAAAGATTTGGATGCTGTTAGGTTTAGCCTTGGACAATATTGCTTATATGTCCTACCGAATGGACCTCACCTCCATTCTAGTACAATAAAACTGAAGCAATAATTCTGCAAAATAGTTAACTATCAGAGGGAGGTGGATTTAAGTTCATGTTTACTGATCTGTAGCAGAGTGGAAAACACTTAACTTTTCCAGTAGGAAGACAGGGCATTTATTAGCACAAGAAAAATGTGATCTGAGATAAACCTAAGTCAAGGTGCCAAGAAAACTGTGCAGGCCATACTTTAGGGATGAAATGATAGTGCTAGGATCAAAACCTGTTTCACTAATATTTTCTTCAGCTGCAAGATTTGCATTTGACAGTTGAATACTGTAACTAATTTTGTGAGACTCTCTAGATTGTTTTATTTTCCTCTTTTTATAGAAATCCCTGCCCTCTGATCCCATTCCTGAGGGATTTTAGGGTTATTACAGTGCTGCAATGTCCATTGCTAACTGTGCCATCAAGTACTCCTTCCCTGAGACACTCCCAAACTTGGCAGTGAACAAAGCCATCCCCAGATCCTCCTGCTGCTAAAGAAGCTGGTCTGACAAAGACCTTCCTCTCTGTTTGACCAACCTGATCTCCTTCTATGACCAGGTGACCTGCCTAGTGGATGAGGGAAAGGCTGTGGATGTGGTCTACCTGGACTTCAGTAAAGCCTTCGACACTGTCTCCCACAGCATTCTCCTAGAGAAGCTGGAGGCTCATGGCCTAGACAGGTGTACTCTGYGCTGGGTTAAAAACTGGCTGGACTGCCGGGCCCAGAGAGTTGTGGTGAATGGAGTTAAATCCACTTGGCGGCCGGTCACGAGCGGTGTCCCCCAGGGCTCAGTTCTGGGGCCGGTCTTGTTCAATATCTTTATCAATGATCTGGACGAGGGGATTGAGTGCTCCCTCAGTAAGTTTGCAGACGACACCAAGCTGGGCGGGAGTGTTGATCTGCTCGAGGGTAGGAAGGCTCTGCAGAGGGACCTGGACAGGCTGGATCGATGGGCTGAGGCCAACTGTATGAGGTGCAACAAGGCCAAGTGCCGGGTCCTGCACTTYGGCCACAACAACCCCATGCAACGCTACAGGCTGGGGGAAGAGTGGCTGGAAAGCTGCCTGGCGGAAAAGGACCTGGGGGTCCTGGTTGACAGCYGGCTGAACATGAGCCAGCAGTGTGCCCAGGTGGCCAAGRAGGCCAATGGCATCCTGGCCTGTATCAGAAATAGTGTGGCCAGCAGGAGTAGGGAAGKGATCRTGCCCCTGTACTCGGCACTGGTGAGGCCCCACTTCGAATACTGTGTTCAGTTTTGGGCCCCTCACTACAAGAAGGACRTTGAGGTGCTGGAGCRTGTCCAGAGGAGGGCAACGAAGCTGGTGAAGGGTCTGGAGAGCAAGTCTTATGAGGAACGGCTGAGGGAACTGGGACTGTTCAGTCTGGAGAAGAGGAGGCTCAGGGGAGACCTTATCATGCTCTATAACTACCTGAAAGGAGGTTGCAGCGAGGTGGGTGTTGGTCTCTTCTGCCAAGCAACTAGCGATAGGACGAGAGGAAATGGCTTCAAGTTGCGCCAGGGGAGGTTTAGATTGGACATTAGGAAAAATTTCTTTACTGAAAGAGTGGTTAAACATTGGAAGAGGCTGCCCAGGGAAGTGGTGGAGTCACCATCCCTGGAAGTATTTAAAAGACGTGTAGATGAGGCGCTTAGGRACATGGTTTAGTGGGCATGGTGGTGTTGGGCTGATGGTTGGACTTGATCTTAGAGGTCTTTTCCAACCTTAATGATTCTATGATTCTATGATTCTATGATTCTGTTTGGCCTGCGTAGGACCTGGCCTGCAAATTGCAAAGGATGCATGTGAGTATGTGAGCTCAAAGCAGCCTGAGTTTCTCCTCACTGCTGCCTCAGGAGGGAAAGTTTGTCAGCCCCMGATTTGCTGGGAGGACTAAAGAGGCGGTTACAGTGTGCAGCCCCTGGCAGTTTGTACAAAGTGGCAATGGAGACAGGTCCGTGATGCTCTTCTAGCCCTGCCTGCAGGGTGGCAGAGGCTCTGAGCAACTGTAAGCCCCCTACAACTACTCCTTAATCCTCTCATAGGCATCACCCTTGTTCCCAACTAAGATGGGCAGGAGAACACCCCAGAAAAAATAGAAAACATAGGTACTTTTTTTTCCCCTGTATCCTCTCTGTCTTAAAAATACAAGCTTGAATAAAAAGGGTTCAACCACTGAAAGAGAAGCAAGAACAGATCCCTGTGATTCCAGAGAAAAAATTCTGTCTATGTTTACTTGAGTTTGGGAGAAATCACCAAGAGATTAATTGGTGCCTGAAAATAATGTATGAGCAATGTAGATAAAGAAAATGCACACTTTCAGCCAGGAGGTGATGCATGTTTAAAACCAAAATCCACTCCCATATGAAATATCCTGACATTACTTAATAGCTGAGCTGGGTGTGAACTTTGAACCTGCTGCTTCCATCTCTGGTGGTACAAATTGAACTCTGGCCTTTCTGACCCATACAGGCACTTGCAGTTTGCCTAATTGAGAGTGGAGCCATATAAAAGCCTTCGGATTTACATAATTAACTGGATGTATTAAGGAAAGGTCTGGATTCAGAACTCACTAACCCAAAGCTTGTAAAATGCTGACGGCCCTAAAGGCAGGACGGTGATTTCAAGCTGTCTTTGAGAGGCAGAAGCTCCCTGTGGGGCTGATTTCCTGATCCGCTGAGGTCTCCACGGATAGTTCACCGTCATTTCACTCCCCAGGAGGAAGTAACACCCTGTTCTTCCTCAGGAGAGCACTGAAAGCCACAGCCCTAGGTTCTCCTAGCTGGCTCAATCACAGCTCCGTAAGCACAGCCATAATCAGTTGTATTGCTCAAAGGCTGAAATGGTCCCAGCCTGTTTTTTTTTCCACACTAAAAGTGTATTTAAATTAATGCTATTTAGCACAAACTCTAGCTGAACTAATTTCATGCTTTCTCACAGCCTTCTTTGTAGCACAGCATATCACTCCATGCTATCTGCTGTGACTGTCTCCTCATCAGACCACTCAGCGGAAAAGAAAATAATGCTAAAATCAAAGTCACCCTAGTGGAAATAGCAATTTTCTTGAGTCCCCTTCTGCTAGGAGAAGCCAAACTTTTCACGCACTTGTGCATTGCTTTTCCACATGCAGCCTTAGACTGTAAGGGTTATAAAGGAGAAAACTGAATTTTTCCTTCTACAGCATAATGTTTGAGAAGGATACAACTATGCAATATTGAAGTTACCTCAGGAAAAAACCTGCAATTTTTATATAAAGCATTAAATAATAATTAGAGGCTAATGAACTTTCCTATCAGAAGGGACTATTTACCCCAACTTCTCTGTAGGAGGACTGGTAGAGTCAGTTCAAAATGGCTCATATCAAAACCTCTTGAAGTCAATTCCACCCAACTTTTCCTTCACCAAGTGTAACACACCAACACTTAGCAGGTCACCTGGACCACCTCTTAAGATTTTGCAGTCTTTGAAGTTTTTAAAACTTGAATTTGAACATACCTCATATTCCTCAGTCAGGTATCCTTTTCAGAGGGACAGGACAATGATATATATATCCAAAAATATGATGGCAGGTTCATTCCATAAGTTGGGCACAAATACAACTCTGAAATGCTTCTCTGTAACCCWGTAAAATAGCAAGAAGGCAGAAAAGACTTGTGCTGATTCTGTAGATGTTAGAATTGTGAAGTTTATTACTGAATGTGAGGCTACATTTGAGGGTGTCTCTGCTTTGAGTTGAATCTTTAGCTTACCTCTAAAGGCAGGCAATTGTAACTAAAATCTTCATTATATCCAGCCCCAGATGTATGTATTTCTTGGTTGATACATATGATAGAAGTCATCTTCTTTTATCCCTATCTGTTGGTAGACTCTACAAGCATGCTTTGCTGTGTGCTGTCCCACAGCATCCTTTGCCTTTTTACATCCATAGCAAAGCTTCAGCAAGCTTGGCTTGTTTCCAAAAGCCATTCTTTGTGATGATTAAAAGAGAGAATTAAGAACACCATATAATAAAAGCAAACAAAATACAGCAGAAATCATTTCTGATCTCAGGCAAGAGCTGAGAATGAAAATAAATAAGTCCAAATGCTGTTTACTGAACTTTCTTTGCAGTGTGCACAGATCAGGAAATAAAATCATTTTGTTGGTTCTGTTATCATTCTTGCAAGCACAACACAAAACGTTGCTGATATGGTACAGGTCCATCTGCCAGCTGGGGGAGAAGAAAAGGAAAAGCAATTAAGAACATTATAAATTAGGTTTGTTGCTCTGGGCTGCAAAGATCCAGTTAAGCATGCTGTGATTCTGAACAGAGAAGAATAGGAGATGAGCCAAGAGAGAATTTCTCTTGATATTATCACTTGACCTGTTTCCCCTGCCTTCCCTGACTCCCCCAGCCAGGGATATATCTGTAGCCAAACCACCTCTGGCTCTCAAAGTTAAAAAGTCAGGTACTCTGTGTATAAATCCACATTCCTGAGGATGTGTGGGCTAAATAGTACTCTGGACAACTTACTCTTCCAGTCTGACCCTGTGACAGAAGAACACCTGTCTGTGCACCTCCATGAGGACATCCAGCCCTGATTTCCAGAGCAAGGAACTAGGTGGCCATTTTGATTTGTGTTCCTCCTGCTCCCATCACCTCCCTAACCCGAATTTGCTTGACATGTGAAACAAGCAGCAAAAGTAATTCTTGCCCTATACAGGCAGTGAGAAATTCATACCTCCTCCAGGAAGAGGGCAGAGAATAAGGTCTCTTACAAGTGACCTTGTGCATTTTGCACGTTTGTCACACATTGTTTAACCATTTGGGGACAACACTGGCAAAGAACTGCTTTTGTTACACTTCTTGCACTTTTTTTTGGCAGTCTCAATATCCTTTCTTGGTGATTCTGCACAGCACTCCTCTAGTATGCACGTAAAACAGTAATGGGAAACGAGTCTCTGAGAAATGAATCTAGACCACGTTACTCTTAAGTAAGCACATCAGGGAGCTGGTACAGGTCCAGCCAGACACAGTTCCCATGAAACTAAGCCTTATCTTTATGTTTCACTGTAATCTGAAGGAAATGAACACAGTGCCCTAATGTTATGTCTGCTTTACAGCATCTGTCCTTGCAAACTGAGGATGTAGAATAGACCACTCCTCTGTTTTTTTCTGGTTCCTTTGCTCCCAGAGCTACCGTGACCTGTTGCCCAGCATGCGTCTGTGAAGCACACGCTCATAAACCTGCTACCGCTACCTTAAAATCATTGCTGTGCCATGTGCAGCTCACCCCTGAGCCAGCACTAGACGTACTAAAGCCCCAGTTATTTTTGTAGGCAGCATCACTTGTTTTTCCATTGCCTTCACATCTCGCACCTGCTTGATGTGCAGCCAAGCTGCCTCCTGCCAGCAGCTCGCACATGGTCAGCCGTCCTACGCCAGGGAAGCAGATCGGCTGCATCAGAAGGTGCTATCGCCCCACTGATGGGTCACAGTTTTGGACAGGAGCAAAGTGATCACTTGTTCATATTTAAATAGCTCTGGTCTCTGGAATAATGTCAGGCCACTGTGGGCTTGCTGGTGGTTTCACAGTTGGACTCTGGGATCTACCATGGGCTGGCTGCTAAATCTTTCTTGCTTATACGCTTATGTGTGTGGCAGAGGGACCAGCAGTACGTTTACATATGCCAACAGTGGTGGCCACACTGCAGTGTGGAGGTGCAGTGGCCTGGAGACCACCTCCATCACCCATCAGCCACCCAAATCAGCAGCTGCCTGGAGAACATCATGGGCTGGAGACTGAGGATTCATCTACCGGCACCCAACTGAGCAGCTGCAGGCTGGGCACGGCCTTCGAGACGGATATTGCTGCAATCTGATGCGAAATTATCTCCGTTCATCAAGTGAGAGAATAGCAAAAATGGCCATTTTAATAAGGGCAGAATTAAACTTGAATACAGAAAAAATGAAACTAGCTGTCTAAACAGAATAAATTTTTTATAACTTTTGCAGTGGTTTATAAATCACMCCCAGCTAGTTCATGTTTGAGTGGAAGCTTTTTGTGGAAAGCTGATCTTATCTTACTGCAAGCATTTTGCTCCTGTTCTGTGGAAAAATGTTTGGTTCAGTTTGTAGAAAGAAGTTAGAAATACAATCCTGTTGAGAAATGGTGGGATGCTTGAAACAGTCCAGAAATAAAGAAACCACAGAGAGATAAGGTGGAAAAAGTGTTATTAGCTCTCCAGTAAAGGATCAATTTACTCTGTTTGGCAATGTTGCAGGAATTTGCTCTCTTCTTTTGTATGGCACTGGGGAAATCAGGATTGATTTTTAAATATAATGATATAAATTGGAAATAAATTTCAAAAGTAAACTTAGAGGTGAATATTTAAAGAGTAATGTTATCCCTTTGTACTGATGAGTTCAATTAAAAGACAGGTAGATCTGTGAGTGTTGTAAAGGAGCAAAGCCCGGGTGAGCACTCATAATGTCTTGCAATTTTGGTTTATTCCTGGCATTAGAAATGGGTGAGCCTTTCTCACAAGAGGCTTGCTCCTACTCTCTCCTTTACTGAGCTGCCTATTTTCTGGGAGCTTGGGGAAACCTATCTCAACATTATGGAATTAAAACATTTTAAATGATACAAACAGAATTTTGTCAGGATTTTATTTCATGGTCTCTTTTGTAATTTTGCCTATTCATCCAGCTTGGAATACAAAACCTGTTTAAATGCATCATTAAACATTTCAGTTTGCTTATGGGATAGAGGCCACTGTTTCTCATTTAGCAAATTCGTGAACTGCGGCCTATAGAAACTGGGTCAAATCACCACTGGCATGAATTTTCCCTTGTGGACTCTATGACTGAGTCAGCCCATGCAATACTGTGTAGCTGAGACAGGTGATGCATCTAGTAAGCACRGAGTGAGCTGTGGTATTAGTTCCTGAGTGAGAAAGGGCCTGACCTATGGCTGATCTTGTCTTCAGGGGCTGAGAATCACGTTAAGAACGGGTCACCAGAGGAGGTGGGAATGATCTCAGGAGCTTAGGTGTTGGGTTAAGGGTTTGATCTGAAGGCAACTGAAGAGAATGCAAATATTCTACTGGCCTGAGTGGGTTGCTTGAGGTCCTCACAATTTCAGCCATTTCAGCAGTTCATAATTTAATATTTTCTAGTGGAGTTATCTGAATGGAAACAAAAGGCATYTCTTACAGCACAAAACCCTAAAATAATAAGTTTTACAAATTAATGCTTCAGCTAGTTCAGCATCCAGTCTTGAATAATATTTCACTTGGAAACAGATGAGATGATATTTCTGAAAGATTATTTGTGCAGAAAAAATCTAGACTATTTAGGACAATATGAATATAAGAAAATTGTGCTAACTGATGCAAAGATACAATTTTATCTTGAGACTGTGTATATACTTCTGTTATTTCATTAATTCTCATTAGATGTAGGTTTAAAATGGGGTGCTGATTTATCTCATGGAATTTAGCAGAATGAAAAGGCAAAAAAAATTTCAGTTTTGTGTCTTCCATTTTAACATTCCGTTGGTTATTTGAGAGTTTGTTGTTTGAACAGGTTTTTACAGTGCATCACTTCAGCTACCTTAATATTCTGATTTTGCTGTGAATTATATTCCAAGAATGCTTCTATTTTGCCTAAATCTGATAACTTTTAGAATTCATTAGAATTAGACCATCAAAATGGTCTCTAATTTGAACAAGAGGTCAGTGATTATACAGCAAATGAAAATCAGTTATTGAATGTACATCTATTCACATCCACATTAAAAAGCTAAGAATGTATTTATTTTATTTGTAAGTAACAAAGAAGTCAATTGTTTTAATATAACTGTGAATATTGTGAGTAGCTACAGAATTTTTCATTGTTTCTGTTTTTCGTATCAAATGATTATTTCAAACACCAGCTTCTTATCTCCTTAATCCTTTTCCAAAATCCAATAACTGAAATAAAATTATGTTCTAAAATGATAGCAGAAATCAATGGCCAGTGATATTAGTGGATGCTTATTGACACTGATGATATTATTTTCATATTGCCATAATGTTGGTCCAGATGCTCAGCTGTCAGTTTTAGGCATTGAGTAGGTGGGTTTGGAAGCTCTAGCAGTCCAGAAGCAATTGCTTTTGGCAGGCTCTGGAGTTCTTATAGATCCATGAGGTTATTTATGACCAATAACTGCAGCTCTGCTGTCTAGTGTGTGTTCCTACCATGCAGAAAATCCTATCCCCACTTGTTATCTGAACACAATCCTTTGCACAAATGGGCTATGTGGGCCTCATTAGGGATTTCTATGGACTTATAGGAAGTCAAAAGTCCAGTGACCTGTTTCCTAGATATTCAACGCTTCTGAAGGAAGAGGAAAAGAAATGTCCTTTGAAACTTTGTTGTTCTATTTATATATGACCTGATAGCAGATTGAATGTATACAAAATTCTATTAAGTTCTGACTGCTGCTTTCCATGGTGGGTAAGTTGCTCTTGGTCAGAGCTGGGTGTATTAAAGTGCTTGGTTGATTTAGGATGTGGATGTAAATGGCAAAGCTCAGTTTATGAGCTTCATTATTTCTGGAGTGAGGCTTCCCATACAGTTCATTAATCTACCTGATTTTTATTATCTCTTTCTCAACAACAGCCACTTTCTTAATAGGTATTTTGACACTGAGGTTTAATGGCTTTTAAAAAGATGACAGGCCCATGCACAGAAGTTACAAGTCATACGTACTAAATTGTTCAGTCATAAGACGATCATTCCATCCCAGAAGTGGAATCTCTGCTGTTCTTTTTCCATTTAGCTTTCAGTTTTTGCTCTGGTAGTTTGAACATAATACTCTGTATAAAATAATTTACTTTTGCTTTCAGGGAAGATTTTTTTTTCTGCTTGTCCACAAACTGGAAGAATAAGAGGGACAGCAACTAGAGGATCCCAAGCACACTTAACGTGTTTTGAGCACTTCCAAAATCAGTATAAATCAATTTGATAAAACAAAGTCCTCCAGCACTAATGCACCTAATCTTACATTACTCTATGGACAGCTATTCCTTTATTTGTACAAGCCACTCTGCCTTTGGAAATACATTGCATCTCCACACCAGTATAAAATTTGAGTAGGTGGCCTTCCAATTCTGAGGCAAAAGCAGGTCAAACTTCTTATTGACAAGCTTCTATAATTCTTTGTCTCAGCAACCCGAGTCAGTAATTCAGAAAAGACTTTCTTCCGTGGATTTATAACAGAATATTTTATCTTTAAACTTCTTTTCAATATACTTTCCATTTGCAGAAAGCTCTCTATATTTTAAGTGTATGCATATATTTAAGCTGACATTAGTTTTCATAACGAACATGAAAATGTAATATACATAGCCAGCTCAAGCTCATTACTGTGCTATTTTAATAACTTTCATAACCATATTTGTGCTAAAATAAATAAGCTTTTTCTCTTAACAACCTGCATTACTTACAGACAGCAATATGCTCTTGCTGTAGGCAGAGGAAGCACCATCTTTTCTGATGGCCTGAAGCTTTTCATCCTGTAGATATGGTTGCAAAAGGATTAGGGATGTAGTCCTGCAGAGAACATAGATTTTTTCACCATGTATGGAGCAGTTTAAACTTCATGCATGTGTTCTCTTCTTGGAAATGTCTGTCTGGTTTAGCACATGTTTTTTAGCTCTGAAATACAGCACTTCTGCAATATGTTCTCAACATAATTCTGGACGAGTGCCTGTGTGAATGGAGGCGCTCGCAGTGAAGGAATAATGTGATCTTTGGAATAGATTAGTATGAATGGGAGCGCTTTGACAGCAGAGATCGGACAGGCTTGTGTGGGATTTTCATTCCACTTGCAGGAATTGTTAGGAATTGTTGTTTGTAGTCATTACTCCTTTTCCAGGGTGTTGCACCTCTTAATGTAAAAACCTATCTTTCTGCTAGGGGACAGGCTGTAAGAGGATTTAGTCTTGTACAGTAAGTAGCACACCTTGCTTTTTTCCCTGGTGGTTTTATGGCTGTCTCTAGGTTCTTATCATCTGGATATATGAATATGGACTGGCAAGTTAGCTTGTTTCATTGTAAAGACAGACATAGTTAAAGCAGTGAAGATAAAGCATATTCATCTTTAGAGTGATGATCTCCTTTAGAAGTCCTAGCAAACTGCTACGCAAAGGGAAGTAGAATCACAGAATCAGCTGCTTTGGGATGGACCTCAGGTACCCCCAGTCCAACCTCCTGCTCCAAGCAAGGTCATCTGTGAGATCAGACCAGGCTGCTCAGGGCTTTATCCAGTTGGGTCTTAAACCCTCCAAGGATGGAGACTGCACAAGCTCCCCGGGCAGCCTGACCCAGTGCCTGACTGTCCTCAGTGAAATTTCTTTCCTTATATCTAGCTGGAATCTATTCTTTCAATTTATGACTCCTGCCTCTCATTCTCCTGCCGTGAACTGTTGTGAAGAGCCCAGCTCAGCTCCTCGATAACCCTCCAGGTAGGCAGGGTCAGGCTGCTGTGAGACCCTCCTGAAACTGTCCTTCATCCAGGCTGAACAAGCCCAGCTCCCTCCACTTCTGCTTGCAGGGCAAGTGCTCCAGCCGTGACCATCCTGGTGGCCTCCACTGGACTTCCCCAAGTTTGTCARTGTCTTAATATATCAGGCCCAGACTTCTGCAGAAATAATTGCAGAAACAAGGTCTAAAACTTGTGTTTGCCTCTTGTACATTTTTACACCATTCCTTTCTTTTGCTATTCATTGAGCTAACCTCTCAGCACTGTTAAGAAAGCAAAATCTATTATCGCTCCCTAAGATGCATTGCTCATAATAACTATCTTCTTGGAATTTCATTAAGAACATTATACTTGTTTTTCCTACAATGTCTTCTTTTCAGTTTCTTTGCCGAACTCCATGGATGGCACACATTTTTCAGGATTAATGAATTCTTTAGTGGTAACATCATTAGTCACTATCTGAAGATCCAATTATCCTTTAAAGGAGTGATGTGAAAGTCAATAGGTGCATGAAAAAAGGCTTTGAAATTGCTTCCTGTTTCTAGCAAGTCAATAAAGGCCCTCAGTGGGAGGCTGAACATCTCAGTATCCCAGTGTAACAGCAGCTGGAGGCTTCTCAGGACAGGACACAAGCACACATGCGAGGCAGGAATGTTTAAAGCTACTTTCAGGCTCATCTGCAAAAGAGGTCTCTTTCTAAGGCCCTCAGGGTGGCAAGATGCATGAAAAGGGTAGTGCCTTCTCTGTCTTTATTTCTAAATGGCATCTGAAAAGTTATCTCTGAGCTCTACTTTACCCTTACCATTGAAGGAGGAGTTGCAGATGATACCAAAATGGGAGGAGCAGTCACTGCACTGGGGGACAGGGCTGCTGTTCATAGAGACCTCGACCAGCTGGAGAAATGGGCTGGCAGAAACTTCATGGAGTCCAGCCAAGGCCTTTTGATGATTCACAATCCCTGTTCTTCTCCTGCAAAAATGGGGTGAATGAGATTCACCACTGTGGGAAGAAGGGGGCAATGGATGGATGAGTTGAAGAGCTGAGCTGGTATTAGGCAAAATATTCCTCTCTTGTTCCAGCAGTATGCATCACCACCTTTCGTTGTGGTGCTATAAATGCTATATCAAGTAGGACTAAAACATCAGAAAAAAGTAAACCACCTTGAAGGAATAAAGAAATATTTCTGCTTGTTTAGCGGCAAGGAAGGTTTCTCACATGCGCCCCTCTCTCCGGGACCTTCCTTGACAGCAGAGGAGCTCCATTGTCCTGTGCTGCTGAAGCTGGCCCTGTGTCACACCCAGAGCTCTCTCCTTGCAGGAAAAGCTGCCTTTTAATTTCTGTCTGTGTCTAAAGTGAGGAAAGTTCACTCACGACAGTCTCTTTTTCACAGATGACCGCAAGAGTCAAATTATCAGGGCAGCTTCTCAGGACATTTTTTTCCCCCATCTTCTCTCCTAAGGTTTTTGTTTTGACTCAATGTTTAGCTTCACTGGAATTGCCCGAAAGTAACTATGCATCAGGAAAGCTAGGACATCCCTGAAGTCCAGCTTGAAAGGCAATTTGTGTCAGTGCAGCTGGAACAAGAGCTCAACAGGGGCTAACCCCCTTTGTAGAGCAGAGCTCTCCTGGTGCCAGTCAGCAGGCTGGATTTGGCTAGGACAAGTCTGCTGGGCATGTGTCTTTGCTTAGGGAGAGGAGATAAAAGGCTTTTATGGTAGCTTATGTAGCCAAACAGCCACCTGCCACCTCCTTTGCTTGTGGAAGGCCAGGCACCAGCAGCAGGCACCAGCACATCCATGGCTATGTCAGGGCAGGGAGGGGAGAGCTTGGATCCCCCTTCCACCACCAGGACAGTCAGATGCCAAAGCACTTTCAACGCTCATTTGTGAAAATCCAGGCACGTTGTCTCTTTATATCAAAGATGGAGAAGTTGCACTTTTCTTCAAGGGAAAGCAATAATGCTTATATCTAACTCTTACTTAGCATTTCATCCATGCATCTCAGAGTACTTGGCATCGATAGCTTTTTTTATAACTGATTAAATAAATGAACAGAGGTTCCTCTACATTTATTTCACAGATCTTTAAAAACAAACTATTAACTCTTTTCTCAGCTGCTTAACTGTAAGATCAGAAGCCAGAGGTCAGTTGTTATCTCACAGAGGTTTTAAAGTGGAGATATTTACTGTAGTGATTTATAATGTCATCCCTGACCTTGGATTACTTGGTAGCAATTAAACTAAGTGTTTAAGTTCCTGAAGAATTAGGAAATATGTTAGAATGGAAGAGAACTTTTTCACCATGTCCTGTACAAAAATATTCTTTCGATTCATAAGCCGCAACCTTGCTGCTGTTTCCTTGGTTTTCCTGCAGGTACCCATCAGAAGCAATCAGAGGAAGAACAGTATATCAATGAGAATAACACAATGATTTTCTTTCATTAAAAATTATTCATGTATTCAGTTTCATTGAGACTTTTCCTGTAGGACTCACTAGAAAGAATTACCAACTGGAAATTAAAGGGATAAGACATATAGCCCTTAATTTTCAGAAACATTCAATATCTTTTTGTGCTGGATTTTTTCCAATTGAGTGAGTCAGTTCTGTGCTGGTTGTGGAAAAATTAAAGTAATGACAAGTTCATTCTGAGGGAAATGTGAATAGATTGAAGCTTGTTACTGGGCTGATTTCATAGCTTCCTAGTTGTCAACCTCTGGATTGTAAATGAGTGGCACTGTGCAGATGGATCTTTTCAGCACCATACAGAAAGCAATTATTAATAGAAAAAACATTTTGTACATAAGCACAAAGGAGAAACATGTAAATATGTGTTAGTTCATACATATACCCAGTAGTAAATCTGTTTATTAAAAGATTCTTCTCTTATAGCTGTAGCAAACTTTTTTGAAAGTACTTACAAATATTTTTTATTAATTATGCAAGGCTGACTGTATTCATACATATATATGTGTATATACAGACATAGTCGTACACACACACGTATGCACTATCACTGTTCCAACTGGATTTGTCTTTAGCAAATGACTGGCAGTGCTAAAAGTACTAAAAGGACTTTCATCATATTGAATTAAAGTCACTCAAAGGAAATTGGAAAATGGAGCTTTGTGTGAAGACAGAACGGTATAAAAATGGAAAAGGTCTCTCATCCCCTTCCCTTTTGCCTCTCTCTTCTGTAGTGTTTCTCTCTGTACTGCTTTTCATTCTTCTGCTCCCTATTACCCTTCTAAACCCTGTGCTACTCCCACCTATTCTGTTCCTTTGCTTTCATACTAACTAGCAATACGTCCTTTCATGTTCCCATTGAGCCTGGCCAAGTGGCAATTGCTCGCTCTCTCATGCATATTAACTTTTCTCATTGTCCTTAGCTGAAAAGGTGCAACTGTGCTGGCTCTTCAGGATGGTTTGTTTTAGATGGGATTTTTCAGGGTGATGAATCAGATTCATTTTGTTCTTCAGTCACTGCACTGCAGCTTTGATGTTTCTGTTCTTCCCAGTAACACGTCAATGACGGTATCTTTTCTGCAATATAACACCATACCAGGCAGTCTGATGGAGGGATAAGTTCATGGCATTTTAGTACCCAACTACTACCAAGTGTTAATGCTGTTTTGACAGTAGTAAAATCTGTGTCTGTCACTCCATCTGTAATAAACAGGAGATGAAGTCACACCGTTTCTATGCAGGGGCACAGCGAGGACTAGAGAATGTGATGCTAAGCATATGTGTGGCACTAAACATCATGGAACTACACCATTACTTGAGCTTCATCTGATTCATCTTATGATAAAAAATGAGCATGCAATGATGGAATAAGTGTTTGCAAATATTTTGCCACTGAATTTAAATCACAGATTTATTTCAATAATAAACATGGGAGTGCATTTTGATAGGTTGTTAGTTGAGCTGTGTGGGTGGTTAGTCTTTTATTTTTATTCAGAAGATTCGGTGAAATCACATGGTTTAGTTATTTTGTCTGTAGTAAGAATACTGAACTCAGCCATCAGCTATACCAAGTGATCTTCACTTTTATTGAAATCATAGGACAATAACATGAGAATTATTATGTGGAGTTTTGTTTGTTCAATCTGAATATGCATGAGAAGCTGTCCAGAGAATGCTAGGCAAGACAGCACTTTTGTTAAAATGTTAAGAAAAAAGGAACCTGCAGAGTTAGAAGCAATCTTTAAGTATTGTAACAGACTAAAATTTGGTGCTGAGTTAGTTTATGAAAATACCGTTCATACTTTATCATTCAGGAGTCAATATGAAAACCTGGAAGCTAGATCTCCTTGCAGACTGTAAGAAGTCTCTTCAGGGTGGCAGAACAAAAAGGGGAGCTGTGCTGAGGAATGATTACTTTGTCAGGATTACAGGCTGCAGTCAAGGCTGGAGGAGCTGCCTGAGTGTCACTTGTATTTTGGAGAATGGTCACCATTCTGCTCCCAGGGTTGTTTCTGTTCCAGTGCCAGAACGCATGGCCCATTTCTGATTTTTATCTCATTTCCAGCCGACACAACTGGCATAGGACAAAAGTCCTTTTTTGATATGTGAGATCAGAAACAGATATTGGGTATATTAGCTTGATGATTTGGGGACAGGATTTACAGGCCTGGCTCCAGCAGCCAGATCCAGGCACCCCCTGATCTCATGGGGAAACCTGAAAGGTCATGACATCATGCCTGTGTCACAGGCTGTGGGACCATCTGTTTAAGGCACCTTTATTTATATGTGATAGATTTTTTTTAACCAAGCAGCAAGGGAGAAACTCATTCTATGACTCTTTTGTAAAAGACGACTATTCACCTGTGGGTTTTTTTTTAAAAGAAGACCATTCACCAGCTGTGCCCTCAGCAAAGTCCTCTGTACCTCACCACGTGACTGACTTACAAACTCAGGAAGCAGACAGGCAGACAGCAGATGTAAAGGTTCAGGTCAGGGTTAAGACACCCAAGTACTGATATCTATATGTGCGCTGTCTCAGTTCCCTCTAGAGTCAGTGGAGATCTAGTCAATGCCAACAGTGGAGCCCAGCATGCAACTGAAGTTGCATGGACCATGCTCAAGCAGACACAAGGGGTGGGATTCAGTTGCCCAAACACAGACATCTAGTATCGGTTCAGGTGCTGTGAAGCACCTTTCTTGGCCTCTCGCAGGCACTTCAGAAAGGTTCATGTGTCCCCTAGGGTATATTTGCCATCCCTTGCAGGTGTCTCAGACACCTTATCCTGTCTGGACGTGGTTCTGGACAACCTGCTCCAACTGACCATTCTTGAGCAGAGGGATTGGACTAGGTGATTTCAAAAGGTCTCTTCCAACCTAAATGATACTGTGGTCTCAGCTGGCAACAGATGCCAGTGCATTGGGCACCTGAAAGTTGCTGCTCTGCTGAAATGCCTGTAGGCTCCAATGACAGTGCTGACTCCAGCTCGATTCATTTGAGGATGCTTAGGAGTCTAGTACCCCATGAGATGCCCTACATCGGCTTGGGACTGGCAGATACAGAACAACACTTATGGGAAATATGCACCCTTTCTGTGCCAGGCCAGGCGGGACACCCTCATCATCTCAGGTACACTGGATACTAATGTTTGAGTGACTGACTTCTCGATGGTCATGTCTTTTGGAATATCATGTAGCCAAGAGTCCAGATGGCAAAGTCTGCCCATCCAAAATGAGTTGCTTCTGTGGTAAGATAACTCCTTGCTATTACATTATGCATCTACTTTGAGTGTGCTACACTTCTGCATTTTATGTTTTTGTCTGTTACATTAACAAGCCCTCAGCTACCTGGAGCTTCCTTGCTATGCTGCTATGTGATCAAGCCATCTCTAAACCATTTCTTGGGCAAACTAAAAAAAGACTGTTAATTTTTTTTTTAATTTAAGGCAGATTTTTCAGACCTTATTTCATTCCTGCAGCCCTTACCGTGACAGTTGTTGAGTCTCTAAAACAACGCATGGTGGTACACCTCCTCTTCTCCACCCTACTACTTAATAACTGTAGCATTGCAGCAGCCATCACATACCACATTGTGTGGGAATTGTCCTGCTTCAATTGTCCTGCCCGGTAACTCATCTCAACTCTAAGTGTCTTTCACCATCACATATCCAGGCTCTCATTCTGTAAGCATAAAGAGCCTGCGTGCAAACCTTGCATTCAAATGTGCTCAAATGGATGATGGTTAAATGAGACCAATTTACCACACATTTGTTTATTGCTCTGCCTTTATCAGTTTTCACCAGAAAATAATTTACTTTGATTTGTGTTTGCATTTGTGTTGCAGTCTCTGCCAGGAACAGTGGGTTTTTTTTTCCATCTCATTGGTAGACACTGATTAGCAAAACAGGACAGTGAAAAGTCTTAAAGTGTTTTAGTAGCATTTTGTGATGAAAAAAAACCCCAAAACTCAAACAGGTTTAAGTTGCTTTTCATTCATCTTGGAGTTACATTAAGGGATGCTTCATTAAGTACTAAAGCTTTGGAAGATCCCTCTCATGCCAGAGGACGTGGCCTACTGGGATGGTGTGTGCCTTTTGTTACCTGGATCAGAATGAGGCAGATGAGCCAGCAATTGAACGCTGGTGATCCTTCACTGAAGTAATTACCGTTTCCCATTAAATTATAGCAGTGCTATTGTCTGAACAGGAGAGAAAGCAGTAAAATCAAATGAAGGATGAAAAGAGCTGTTTTCATTTTAGTGTCTGTTTAAAATTGAGGCTGTACCCAGAGACACTCATTCCAAATATCCATCACTCTCTCTATTTGGCTATTCAGTGGGAACCAATCTCATTTTCTTGTGCAAAACATTTTCTCACACACCCATAGTGCAGCTCAGAGAAGTCCCTCATACGTTCCCTGAGCAGAAGAGAAGCTGCAGCACTGGGCTGCAGGTGCGGGTCCTCGTGTAAAACCTGGCTGTAAGGCACGTTTCCAGTCCCGCAGCCTACTGCCAAGGTCCTTTCCTTCCCACCACAGCTGGAAGTGGCCTCTTCCCATCACAGGACTGATGTCCAGACAGATCCTTCACGTTTTGTTGCAGCTGCTGTTATTACAGAGCATCACGAGTCTTGGATTGATATAACAGTGAATTAGGTTGAAATCTGGGATTTTAGATTAGTTTGTTGCACTCCACTTCTAATTGCAGACTGCCCAAGAATCCGCAGTGTTGGATTGCTCCATAATCTCTTTGCCTTGCTACTTGAAATCCAATTATTTAGTCTACAAAATGTACCAATTTGGATGAGTAAGCTAAGCCCGGAAACATCAGAAGGGAGCGTACCAGCAAATTATCTCCCTCTCTCCCACCTCTCTGTCATCGCTATAATCTCATTTACCCTGGAACAGTAAAATATGTAGAGGAATCCAGTTAGCTTGCTTTATTTCCCTTGATGGATGTGACAGAGCTGCTTGTGACCTATTGAGCTGCTCTAACCTACGTTGGGATTTCAGCAAACAGCCAGTTTACTTGCAAATAGTTGCAACTTCTTTAGTCATGTTGAATAAGACTTTATTATTTTCCCTCTAAAAATCCTGAAAATTGAGAGCCATGAGCTTTTCAGGGTGGCACATGTTATTATATGACAGGCTTAGCCAGCACAGCCAAGTGTTACTGTTACATGCACTGACACTTGCAAGTCTCAGTCATGGACCCAAACGTTGTCACACTGGGGCTATCTACAACCCCATGATTAAAAAAGTAYTCCCCTCCAAAAATCCCTTTGGCATCCCTTGGGTTTAGCTGAGGGAAGGACATTGTTGTCTTCTAGGCTGGTCTATTCACCTCTTACAATGTCTCTTGTACTCAGAGCCTCATGGTATTTGGGCAATGGTGGTTTTCTGTATAGGGAGTAGGAAGGGACAGACCTCTTTTGGGGGAATGTCAGACACAACAGCCCTTTGCCACCACCTGTTCACTGCAAACCGATGCTTAGAGGGCAGCCAGATGAGTGGAGGGAAGAAGAGAGACTTGGGTGCCTCACCTGGTCGCCCTTGGGTGGCTGAGCCAAGAACTGCTCCAGCAGCCTGCATACACTGCCCCCAGCCWGCTCCTAGCTGCCCATTGAGGACCCTTATACTCTCTTTACAATTTTTTTCCAACTCAGAAACATTTTGCAGTCACTTTGTGCAKACAAGTCACATCAGATATGGGAGCAGCTCACTTTAATGTATCTTTGAGTTGCTCAGGTCTCATGTGAACAGTCTTGACGGTGAGAGCCCCAGCATGAGGCAGACAATAACAACTCCAGTGTGCAAGGATGAAGTCCAGCTGGCAACTGATGTTCACTCCTCCAGCCAAGGCAGTACGAATGTGCCCTATGTGAGTCACAGCAGGGATGATGTCGTACAGCAGCAATTAATTTGCTCCTAAGGCAAAAGGATCCAAATGGTAAAGGCTTTTGCAAATGGAATTTACTGTTCCAATGCAAATAACTAACTGGCAAACAATAACCGCTCCAGCCTGAAAGCCCGGCCAGCAATTGGTTGACATTTGTGCTGCAGAGAGTTTACAGATTCCCCACAACTTGGATAGGAGCTGTGTTTTGCAGCAACAATTGATTTATTACTGTGACAACCAGTAGAAATAGAAGGACCTGCTGGCAGGCAAGGGTGTGATTCGTTCCTCTGCAAACAAGCAAGAGGTGTCCAGCTGGCCAGTGGCCATTCCCAAGCAAAAGCCCAGGGGAGGATGCAGGTTTTACCTCCTCTCTGCTTGAGTTTTGCCTGCTAAATAGTGAAGGAATTAGTTTTCTTTGTATTGTACCAAAACACATTTGTATTTAGTAATGTTTCTACAAAGTGAGTAAGGCAGGGGGATGCAAAGATCAGGCTGTCTTCTAGATATTTCACTTCTCAAGCAATAGGACTGCACTTCATCTGTTATTTGTGAACAGAAAATCATTCTCATTTATATTGCAGCAGCCCCTGTAGGGACCAATCAAGGTCCCATTGTGCTGATGCCTGATTGGTGGCCGTGAGCAGAAAATTGCTGGTGCCTGCTTGGATGCAGTTCAGAAACATCCATTTTTTGCCATGTAAGGTTTAACATGAGCACATTCTGATCAGCAAAGCACGTAAGCGCACGTTTAAAGCAATCTCTGTCCAGCAAAATGTTTCAGAGTGTTTCAGTCCTCTCAAAGAGAGGGGAATTTAAACATGTGTGAAAATGTTTGGCTAAATCAGACAAGGCTGCTGCACATGGACCTCGCATCTTTTGAGCGTTCCATGTATGAGAGAGTTTTCTTCTGATGCATAGAGGGGTTTTGGGGGGTGGTTGGCCAACATGTCGAAATGAAGTCTTGAGCCAGTGTTTCCTCTCCTAGGCATGTTCTAAGCCTGCCCCAGTGAACTGACACAGTGCAGAGAGCTGCGACTTGTGGGAGTGCACTAGTCATCTGCAAGTGTATTGGGGTGTGAGCAGCAAGAGAGATGAATCATTTCCATTTTCTGAAACAAAATAATGAAGTGTAATAGACTAAAATTAAGGTATGAAAAATGAGGCTGAATGAAAAGAAAAATATGCCAGTGACAAGAGCTGTCCGATTATGGAGTAATCTTGATGGAACAAGGGAAGAAACCAAAATGGCATGTAGTATTTCATGGTGGTTAATCTGGTATAGACTAAGACAGAAGGGTTAATTCTTCACTGGTTGATAATGGACAAGCTCAGACTTCAGGGATATGAGAAGTTAAAAAMAATGTATGGCAACGAATACGTCATTTATGTGAATATGGCAAAGAATATCTGTGGTGTATCATTTTTGCTGTAAAAATAACACAGAAAAAATCAACATTGACCAACAGTGTGATACAGCTACTTCATATTCTGGGTATTGTGTAAAATTGCCGTATCTTACTACGCTAGTAAGCCTGGAAAACACTGACTTTGTAAAGCTGGTAACTGTAATGCAGTGGAAACATTGTTTGGGATCAGTGGAGTGCATCATAGTGATAAAGAATTTCCCTGTAATGCTGTTATAGTAATTGAAGCTGCAGTGTGTCTCCTGCACAGCAAAGTAGGCTGAGGCTGCCAGAAGGTTTTCTAAAACTTCCCTTTGCAGTGCCGAGCAATTTGCTGCCTTCGTCCAGTGGTTGCTCACCTGAGTTTCCACCACTTTGTGAGCTCTAACACAGAATTTGGGAGCTCTAGCACAGACTCTAATGAATGCAGATCATTTTCATTTTTTAAGATGTTTAACTGCTGCGGAGTGTACAGGTTGCTTCCTTTTAGAATAGGGAATCACAACATTTCATGCTTAAACCAAAAAACAAAGCACTAGCATCAGCCTTTGGGTGCCTCATTTTCATTGAAATCAATAGAGTGATGCACTGAAAATAACAGTTTTTTTGTAGGCATATACAACATAGCGTTCAGTCTTCCTTTCCATTTTGAGATTTTATTTTTCAAGAGAGTCCTCTACTTAGATTCCATTTAAGATTTCCCTTCCTTTCTGCTTCTGTTGTATATCTTTAACTGACCAGGATGATTTAGCGGTACTTGACTCTCAGCATGTTAAAAAGATATTCAAGGCTCCCCTTACACGGGAAGACAAAAAGCAGCTTTAAGACACCGGCAGCTTTCTCATCTACATGTGAAAGCAACAAGAAAAGAAACAATTAAATGGCACTGCTTCTCCTGGAGCTCTCAGACTTTTCTATCATCTTCATTTTCCTCTTAGCGATTTACGTGAGCCTGCCTCGTGCATTAGCCTGGCTCACTTGGCTGCATCATTCCCCCCAACACTCGTAAGGCAAGCAAAGCGCCCTCTGAATTCAAGCCTAATAGGGTTCATTGCAGGAAGAGAAACCAACTTCGGTTTTAGTGGGGTATCTACGGCTGAAGCAAGTAAAGTTAATATACATTGCCCTGAGTTGACTTTCACACTAGTGCTATGTTGYTGCAACCCTTGGTGAAGCTTGATTTACACCAGGCAGTGCAGAACTTATTCCTCACATCACTGAGGACCATTTGTCTCAAAGGGAAAGTGTCTCATGAAAGCTGGTGGTGGAAGGAAACGTTGGTATTCGTGAATGGACAGTCTAGGCAAAATGCAATAATATTTGAATGGACAGCGAGCCAGATCCTCAGAAACCTGGTTGGGTAGCAAGTGCGTTCTCCTGTGCGTGTGCCTGGTAACTAACTGCCCTACCTGTGTGAGTAAGAAATTGTGAGGTTTGTCGGTGGATATAGGACTGATGGCTGTGTTGACAGRGAGGAGGGAGGAAGCACTTCTGCCTAGTATAATTCACAAGGGACACCGTTCTATTTGTTTTAGCACATCTGGCAATGCAGATGTGGCTGGAAGGGGGTTGTGTGGGTTTTTGTATCTTTCAGTATGGTTAATTCAGTATGGTAATTAATATCTCTTAACCCTACTTTTATGGACATTTGAATGCTCTGTTTCAACAAACACCTGTTTGTCACTCTTTCATCCAGTCTCAGGTGAGCGTTTGGGGTAGTTATTTGAAAAATCAGTATAGATTAAGAGAATACCTGAGACTGAAAACAACGTGGTCTTGGTTTCTCCTCTTAAGCGTTTTTATCAGGTAGATTTAAATAGCAGATTAGGCAAAAAGAAAGCTGCCTAAAGGGTTACTGAAACAGCATCACTGTCAGCTTCAGCTGCAAAAAGGACCTTAGCAATGAGTGCCCTTAGCACAGCCAGGGACAGGTGGGCTGTACTGCATGGTCCTCAGCCCTCCTTCTGTTCGATAGGAGCTGGCTCTGCCTCCACATGTTCACATTCCCCCCGATCCATGCACAGACCAGAGAAGACATTTGAATTAACCCTGTGTGGCAGATGCCATACCTGCAGCAAGGGGCAGCTCTCCTGCACGCATGACAGCAGACAATAGCRGTATTCTAGTATTTCCCACAATTTAAATTTTTTTTTAAGTGTCTTCAAATCATATATATATGGCAGCCCAGCAATAAAAAACTAGCTGTAGATGGCTGTTTCTGCCTGAACCTGAAGCTGTCTCCAAAGCCAAGGTGGCTGTGACACGCCAGCCAGAGCATGGCATGAGTTGACGTGTTACATGCCTATCACCTCCCTGAGACTAATGCTGTGTGTCACTAACTACTGCAGCCGTCTCCCACACTTCTAAAAGCAATTTCCACCCTATTAAGTTCTACCCTTTATGGTGTCCAGGAAGCTAGAAACAGGCTTCTTTTTACCTACAGTCTTAGCAATTGCCACCAATCTACCCTTGGGTGGGTTATTAATTTAAAGCTATTGAATCAGATCCTGCTGGCAGCTATTCAATGTCAAACCTGGTCTAATCCCAAATTTACAGCTGACGTTGATGTTAGTTAGGAACTAAAAGTTGGTCCCTTTAAGTTTTAACTCTGTACTTTGCAGGCTGTATTAAAGATTCAAAGTTTTCTAGAAGCAGCCAGGGCTGGCTGCATGGGGCAGATGTCCTACGGGATAACTTCTGAAGAGGACAGTTTGACCTGCTCACTGTGCTCTGAAATTTCCTGCACAGTGATCTGAGGAGCTTCTGTATGAGAAGGGATATCAACTAAAATTATAGTAGCTCTGTTTTTTCCTCCATAATTCTGCCCAATGGGTTTTCTATAGAAGAGTACTACATTTTCTTCCCAGACCTCCCAATTTCTTATGGGAAGGGTGACCCGTTTCCTTCATACACATGGGAGTCCAAAGAGGAGTATTTGGGTGGCAGGGGTATCAGGAGAGATCCAGGTGGTTTATGCAGATTTTTCTGCACTTGGATATTTTCAGGCTGTTCAATCCTGGTTCCCAGGTGAAGGGTATTAAATACCAGGGGCAGGGCTCCCCAGAGAGACAGTTGTGTTACAGAGCTTCCCACGTGCTGCAGACGTTGGGGAAGCTCAGTGCAGTGGCTGATCCTGTTTCTGTGAGTCTGGAGACGGGCTCACTGGGAATGCCTTGCATTCATTAATTTAATTGTACAGACTCAGCCAAAGTGTCCACGAAGTGCTGAAGAAGAGCTGGACGTGGGGAAGTYGCTGGTGGATTGGGTGGGTGCAGCCTGTGCCCACCTCACCCAGAGTGCAGGAATGAGACCTGCACCAAACACGGTGCAGTTTCCCCCTTGAAAAGTCTTCAGGGCTTGTCCTAAATTTGGACTTGAGAAAGTCATGTGTCTAAGAGCGGGGGACCCTGACTCAGCCAGAGCCTTTGGATGGTGTCACTTCCTCTCTGCGAAGGAGGGACTGCACTAACATTCCCCTCCTACCCCAAGCCTTCCAGTCTTTTAACTCCTTTTTTTTTTTTAGATTAACTTGTAATAAAAGGAAAATCAGCTCTGCTGGGTTGTGCAGAGTATTAAAAAAATTGAAAACAAACATCCCCTAGCTCACTCCATCCTTTAAGGGGCAGAGCCTTCCCTCCAGCCCTGATTTCAAAGCCAGTGGTTTATGGTAGCTTCTTGGTCTGCGAGAGGTGTCTCCCCTGGGGCCCCAGGAAGCCTCTTGCTTTCTACCATCAGGGTTGTGGCTGTGTAAGACCCCCCTGCTCCTCTCCAGTCCCGCCATGGGCTGCAGGCTGCCAGCCTGCCCTGTCCCTCCATCACTGCCCACATCTCCCCTTACTCCTGCAGGGTTCCCACACCACGGGCAAGGCAAACAGGCAGGAATCCGTCCTTCCTACCCACAGCCTTTTAAGAACATATAACTTACAGCAATGAATTCAACAAATACAGTCCCTAGTGCAGCAAACCACATGGAGCCTGGCTTGAGACCAGCCTGGGCTGGAGTGGCACCAAGGTTGTCTCAAAGCTCTTTCCATACTGACATAGCATAGGCAGACCCCTGTGCTCAAAGGCATAACTCATTGGAGAAATTAGCCCATAAAATTATTTCTGATAAAAGAGCCTTATTTTTTATTTAATGTCACATTAAATAAATTGCAAGGCGCAGCAGTGAGGATTTAGTACTTGTGGTGCTAACCATATTACTTAGCTTTTATACAGTGCTTTACACATTCAGGAAAGCACTTTTGCTAACTCAATTCATCCTCAGCCACCCTCTGCATGTCATGCGGGAAGTCAGGAACATTTAATATCCCCGCTGATAGATAAGGCGTATGGCTGGGACTAGCACAGCTTTGTTAATTTTCCTCTTCTCCCACCCTCAGCATCCCACCCGAGTCGATTTTTGATGGCTGCAGCCCATACTTGTGTCCTGGAAGTCCTCAGCAGTGCAAGGGGCAGGATCCTGTCTCTTTGGTGAGAGCCAGCTGTGGTCCTGGCCAGGCAGCCAGCAGGAGCAGAGCTGGGACTGGTGGCAAGCAAGGAACAGATCTCAGCAGACGAAAAGGATCAAGAGAGCAGGTCTAGAGGCTGAGAGCTGGGAGCTGGGWTGTGGAGAGGAGGATGGGGGTGAAGGGATGTTTGGGCTGAGGACGTCACTTGGATGGGCTCTTGGCCTTAGGCAGGAGAGAATTTGGGACAAAGGCTGGTGGAAGKATTCTGGTACAGAAAGGTTTAGAGGTTGCTTTGAATTATCTTACTTAATGGGGGTATGTAAGGCAGGACATGGTAATGGGGTTGGGGAAGAGGACGGTAGGTCTGGCACGGAGCTGGGGCAGGGGGATACAGAGTAGGTGTAGCAACCTGGGGTGTGAGGGGTAGTGCTGGGAAAGGGCTTCAGTCTTGGGGAGCCAGGGGTTGATTTCCATGTCAGGAGACCTGCAAAACGGGCAGTGTTCCTGCGGAGCGGCTGCCCATCTCCTCACACCTGCCCGGCACCTACACACCACCACTGCTCCCTGCTCCCAGCAGGACAGGGCTCTTCCCACCAGCGGACACATATGCCTTTGCCAGGGGCCAGGGGCAAACAAGGTGCCAGGAGAGAGCATAGAGCCCGCCCTGCGGCTCTGTGTCCCTCCAGTCACTGCTCCTGTGGGGTGGGTGCCACAGCCCCATCGCTTGCCCATGTCCCAGGAAAAAAGTCCCAAGGGCCTGCATGGGGGTCTCGGGGACAAGGTGCCTGGGGACAGGTCATGGCTCATGCTGCTGCATTTCATCTGGGCGAGGGGCTGCTCAGCACAAAAGGGAACAAATAAGGACAGCTACTCTAGCCCTTTAATCATTTGGGATCCTACTTTTAACGTATGTAAATACATCTGTATGCCAGTTCTCCCCTCCCCTTTGAGCTGGCGTAAGTTCTAGTTTCAATGGATTTCTCTGGTAGAGACCAGACCCATATATTGCAGTCGTTATGCGAGCCAAATTAATGCTCATGTAGATGGCACTTGCTTTTGGAAAGGATAGTAGCTACACACTGGTGTTGATTAATATGCTGATTAATGAATAAGATACTGATTAGTGCCTACCACCTCTGTAAACTAACATTTACAAAACCATGCAGTTATTGTATGGGTGGGATGTGCTTTTTTAAAAAAAAAACCCTAGTAATATGTTCATATTCATTCAGATAGATATTTTTACCATAAATCAATTGGAGATTATACTATTTTTACTGAAACTTTCTCTACACTTACTTTCAAAGAGTTAAAGTTTCTTACTTAGAAACTTCTATAAACTTCTCCTGCTTTAAGAGCGAATTCAAAATACTGTGAGTTAATTTACAGTTTTAAAAATTACTTGATAATAAATCTTCCTGAAAGATCCCTGCATATATAAATTGTTATGTTGTAATTAAAAGCTAGAATAAATATTTTTTTAATTTGCTCCTTAAAATATATTGATTCTGTTCTACATCTCTGCCCAAAAAATAGCTTCATGTCCCATTGCAAATTATATTTTTTCTGGAAAGAGCAACAGATACCTATCCAAAAAGTTGACCCCAAATTACATTTTACAAAAACAAAACCATTCATTGACTCTAATATTCTGCACACAGTATATGCTCATACTTTCAGTATCTCTAGGCTGAAACTGCTCGTAACGTTTTGCTGTAAACTTGAATCTAATACGAGTGAGAGGCTGCTTTAATTTTTTAGGGAGCAGTTCTCCTAGCTGCAAAGGCATTGAAGACAGCCTGGAAGACACAATCTGTGCGATGCTGCTCTTTATTGTCACAGGTACAGAGTTCTGATGTGGCAATGCTGCACATTCAGGTCATCAAACATTTACCGATCAGGAAGCACTTTTCAGTCTCTAAAATTGTTACAAACAGTTTTTTGTTGGAACGCACTCATTATAAGCAGTCTGATCTCAATGGAGCCCTACTATTTTATTTTGGGTAATAATGGCAAAGTCTTACCAACTGTTGATGGAGATACCATGGGGTTAATTTATATTCACGTTGGAAAAGCAAAGCAGTGCTCCCTCCCAACTCTGACAGATCCCGCGAGTCTTTTCAATAGTTGATTGTCAGATTGTCCCGATCTATAGCTTAGTGCTGACAGCAGCTCACAGTTTATTTGCAGCTTTGAAGCCTGGTCCTATAGTGTTTCTCTTCTGACAGGAGATGAATAAAGGTGTCACTGTGGGAGACTTTTAGCCGGCTGCTATAAAAAGGACCCTCCTTGCCTTCCCTTGCAAGATCCTCTAGTTCACTTTTGGAGCTTGCGGCTTTCCCCTCAGCTGAATTTAGCTCCATCAGCTCCAACTCGTGCTTGGCAGCTGTTTCTAAAACTCTCTGTTTGTTATAATACCTGACAAAGTTGTTAATGATGGGATGGATGGGAAGGGCAATCGCTATCACCCCGCAAAGAAAACTGATGGCAGCATTCAGTTTTCCTAGTGTTGTTTTAGGGTATATGTCTCCATATCCAACTGTGGTCATGGTAATGATTGCCCACCAAAATGACTGAGGGATGCTTTTAAATAAAGTTTCAGGGTGACTTTGCTCCATGGTATAACCCAGGGCAGAAAAGACAAAGATTCCAACAGCTAAGTACATGAGGAGCAGCCCGAGCTCCTTAAAGCTGCGTTTCAGGGCATACGTTAGAGTCTGGAGCCCCGAGGAGTGACGTGCAAGCTTGAAAATCCTCGCGATCCTCATGATGCGCAGCGCCTGGACAGCCTGCTGGACATTGCTCAGCTCCATGAGCTTGGCTCCCAAGTGGGTCAAGGTCAGGCTGACATAGAAGGGAAGTATTGCTAGCACATCAACGATGTTCATGAAAGACAGGGCGAAGTGGAGTTTGTTGGGAGAGGAGATTAGCCTCAGCACATACTCCATGGTAAACCAGCCTATACAGGCTGTCTCTATGCTGTCCAGGGTCGGGTGCTCCATACGGTTCCCCTCTGCATCTACGACCTGCAGGTCTGGGATGGTCCCCACACACATCACGACGGAGGAGATCAAAATAAACAGGAAGGACAGAACAGCAATCACTCGAGCTGGGTAGGACGATTCTGGCTTCTCCAGAAATTTCCAGATGTATTTTTGGCACCTTTTCCAGCGACTTTCTGAGGCATCTACTCCCAAGTCATCCAGAATCAGTTGCACCCTTCGGGCTATTTCTTCCAGTTCCTCCTTTTTTTCACTTAGATGAGTTTTGCAGCAGTCATCCAAAAATTTCAGATCTACTTTCCAAAATTCCATTTCATTCTTGAAACATATGGGGCATATTCCTTTCTTCATGTGAATTTCCCCAAAGTAGTACACGTCAATAATGCATTTGAAAGCATCTGGATCTCTGTCAAAGTAAAACTCTCTTTTTCCAGGATCATAGTCATCACAGAGGGAGAATATGCTATCGTATCCCCCTGCTAAGCAGTTGATCAGCTCTGCCAGCCGTGTTTCTGGGTATTGATTCAGGTTATCCCCGTAGAACACCTGCCTTACCCCACCGACATTGACTACAATCTCCGTTTCTTCATTTTTTTCTGATCCATCAGTGTCCACATCTGGAAACCTAGAGTCACCTGCCATTTTAATTGTGTTGGATTTTATTTGATTCTTAGCCTGTTGTTTGGTTTCAAAGCTTTGTGGTTTTAATTTCTCATGAAAGCAAATCAGCACCAAGTCAGCTCTATTACAAATGTTACCAACCTGACCCCGAGTCGTGGTGGGAAAGGTTACAGAAATAAACCTGCGGTCAGGAAAGCCTCGTGAGGTATGCAACAAGCTGCAGGGAAAAGACAAGTCATCCGGCTGCTGTGCCTGCAAGCAGGATGTTAGAAAGCTCCAGCAGATTTGAAAGAGAAGAAACCATTTAATAAAACTCACCCCTCTGTTCAGTGCTCGAGAGTCTTTTCAGGTCCCATTCTCTCTCTAAAAGTGATATTTATTCAGAGGTTGGAAGTCACAGCAGAGAAATAAATCCTGTGCTCTGATTAATGCAACGTGCAGTGAGTGACAGTTCTCAGAGAGACAATCAGCAGGGTGAGCCCACAGAAAACTGTTGCGGTTTCTCTCTTCGATTCCACAGATTTCCCTAGAAAGCTGCTTTTGAATTTTGTTTCTCTTTCCGTTTTCTTTTTACTTTAAGGTCTTCCAGAGTTTATCTGCTGACTCTTGCACATAGTCAGTCGGTGCAAGCGTGCAGAGGAGAAACTTGTGCTTGTTTTCCCTTTGCTGTTTCCCAACACAATAGGGAGCCCAGGCTGCGCSGAGTCCTTTCCAAACTCTACCCTCTTCTGGTGAAACCCAGCAAAGCACCAGCTACACAGAAAACACAGCTCAGCTATTTATACGCCTACCTAGCTGTAAAATAATGTGTTTCTATACCACCATGCACTTTAACGATTTTTAAAAACATTTTTTTTAATCAAATACAAAACATAATCGTGTATAAAGCCATTCAGAACTGCAGAAAGACACCCAAACATTTTCTTCTGATGGCAGAAGCCAGAGGAAAAAATACTGTGTTGTGGAATAAATGCATGACATAAATCTTGCTCTCAGCGGGACTGGAGCAAGCCTAGAGTAATTCTGTCAGGACACTGAGTTACTGTAGATTTGTACTGGTGTCATTGAGAACCAAGCAGAGACTATAAAGTTTTTGTTGCAGCTGTGGAGCAAAACTTTCCCTGCACTCTGCGCACGTTTCCCTCTGTGTCCTCAGTTTTAGCTGTGTTTTCTTGATCTGCGGTCGACTGACCCTGATGAGGGTTTGAGTAATTTATGTCTATGATGATTTCTCGGTGAATGCTACTTACCAGCAGTAGTGCTTTGTACTACATCCAGCACTTAACAAGTAGAAGTAGAATAACAAGCATTTCCTTTTAGCTTTGTTTTCTCCAAATTCCAGGATTTGATGGACATTTGTTCCCCAGCTGTGCTGAACATGCAGGAAGGCCTATCACCATGCTCTTAAATTCTTAAATCTGACTATACAGTTCATTTTAGTGGGTCCTGAGGGCTCTGATCCAGCAAAACACACAGTTAATACATTAACTGTTTCTAGCCACAGCAGAATGATCTACACCAGCAGGTTTTGATCTTTTCCAGTTTACTGGCTTCTGAAAAGCTTCTAAGTGGAGGGGAATAGAGAGGTGCAATTCCAACCGATAGTTTGCTTCTCTAGGCTTGTGTCCGTCCTGGGAGAAAGGTGAGAGCTGTGATGTGCCCGCTGTCCTCGTGCTTGTGTCACCCAGTGAGGGGGACCCTGGTGAGTACACTGTGCTCCATTTCCACTCCCTTGCTGGAAACTTATGGGGGATTAGTAAGAGGTTGTGCACCAGACCTCATCTTGGCATGGAGTATGCACATAGCCTCACATACCTTATGAATACCCCTTGGAGGTAGTTCATGACGCTTGGGGGTACACAAGCCATGAGCTAAAATCACTGAGCCAGCCCCTTCCCACACCTTCCAATGACCTTCCTTGTCCCTGAGCTCTTGTGTGATTGAGGAGAGTGAAAATATGAGAGGGAAGAGGTGAAATCATAATAGAGGAAGACTTGCAAGAAACCTATGAAACAGAGGAACACAACCCTTTCTCTTTGTCTGTCACACACATCCATGCACAAATTTATAATGCAAAAACTGAAGCCAAGGGAAGTGGTTTCTTGCTGCTCTGTTATAATCACCCAGTAAATGTAACACCCAGTCACCCAGTCTCACAGGGAGGAATAAGCTGTGCATGAACCATAGCTCTATAATCTTCTTCAAATGCCTGGGTTGTGTCACCTATATCCTTGCTGCAGAACAGTACGGAGGGCAAGGAATGATAACTGCAGGGGCTGGTCACCTTATTCAAGTGACAGTCCCAGGAAAAGGGTAATATCTGTTAGTCTACACCTGAGTCACACTGTTAATCTCTGGAGGCCAGCGTCACCTTCATGTGTTCCTGAGGGTACTGCATAGTGTGGGTGTAATACAAGATGTCCCTTGAATTTTTTTCCAGGCACATGTAAATTTACTGAGACTTGCAAGCTTCTTGGGACAAAAGAAATACCTTGGAGATCTGGAAAAAGACTAGGTTTTGTGGGTTCAGCGATAAATATTTACCCACCTGGGACTTTTTTGCCCACTAACACAAATGGTTTATCTTTTTAAGATGCCAAAGCAGTGACATGCTTGCACAGGGGAAAAAGTGGATGGGATTACTGATTACCAGTTCTTGCAAAACAAAACTGAAATCTGGGAAAGTTAGGTTTAAAATGTTGTCAGGCTGCATCAGGGAAACAGGTTCTTTAGGTTTAAATCCTCAGATTTAACCATCTCAGACACTTACTCTCTTTGATCAATGATTCATTCCAGTGACCTTTTGGCTTTTCTCCAGGTAACAATGAGAAATCAATGTATGGTCCAGCATGACCGACACAGAAAGCACCACCTTCATTTCCAAAAAGGCTCTTCTCGCCCCCATAATTTTACAGAACAAACACCTACAAAATAGGCACACAGTACATTGTTCAGTTTGAAAGGTGAAATCAGCTCCTCTCAAATGATAAAATCTCAGCATATTCTTGAAAGGTTGGGAAGAAACTATTTTTGAAATGCCAGATCAGTCCTTATAAAGACTTTACTTAGTGCGGCTGCTAAAATCCTTGTGCTTTATTCTCCCTCGTCTTGCACCTTTTCAGAGTTCTTTACACCTTTCAGTGTGCCTGTCAAATGTTAGAGATCTGGTAGCATTTTAAATCCACTTTGACAAATGTAAACGATCCAAAGAAGGGTCAGGGAAAATCATAATGAACTAAAACCTCATTTTTGTAGCTGAAAAGAGTGAGACAGGCTTACCTGACAAATGTTTTTTATCAGACATATCGCAGAGCAGCAAAAACAGGAGCAGAATGAATAATTTGCAGCAAATAATTTATTTCAGTAATTTAATTCATTTTTCATCCATGAAAAGAGAACTTCTCTAATCTAAAAATTTCAATAGATAATTGTTGCCCTGTAACTCATTTATGAGTAGTTTGCTGCAATGATTAGGGCTTCTAAATTCAACTTCTGTTGATATATCTGGACTGGGCAAACAGGTCAAGCCGTGCTCTGTGTCTGCTGGAAGCGATGCATGCTGGCAATTGAATTCCTGCAGACCRAATAAGAAACAGGGAGGGGGTTTCTTTCTGTGTTGGTGCTTTGGGTCAGAGAACAACATGTGGATTTGAGCTGACAGATGTGTTAAGTTTTGGCTGTGGTTCAGACCGGCTGCTTCAGGGAGGAGGAGGCGGCTCAGCCCAACCTCAAGCCCTGCAGCCCGAGGGAAGGACTCCCGGGTTGTTGGGCACCCACCCAGCCCCAGCCCCAGCAGGGATGCCTGGGATCTCCCAGAGGGGGCTCGGACCCCCACAGGGCTTGGTCCACGAGGCATAGGTGGAGCTCGAATATGGCTTCCCAGCAGCACCAGGCCCCGCATGAGGGATGCAGGTGGCACAGAGCACCCACAGCCCAGCGCCTGGGGACTTGCAGTGACAGCAGTGCTCAGAGGATGCTGGAGCTGCAGGTTTGACTCCCTCGTTTGCCACTTTTTGGGAGAGGACCTTCACCACTGGGCAGCTTTGCGCCAGTCGGGGAAGAGAGATTTTTCTTCCTGAGCTGTAGTCTGGCTCACGCCGCACTCTTGAAGCCCAGCCAGCACCTCTGCCCTCCTGACTGATGCATCCAGGTGCTCCCCACGGAGCTATGGGCAGTAGTGGTGCATGAAGGGGCGTGAATGGGTTAGGAGCCAACCCTAGGGAGGAAAGATCGGAATCCATGTGGAGAGGGGTGTTTAATGCAGAGGCGGGAGTCAGGCAGCCTCTCGGCAAGCAGGCTGTGGTGTAGTCAGCTCCCTGCACTGAGCACAGCCCAGTGCCTGGGACCATGGTGGCACCTTTGGCCTCTCTCTTCTCCTGGACTCTACAAAGTGTTTAGTGCTGTGTCTACACGTGCAAGCTCAAGAAAGTTTAGGGACCTGACTATGACTGTCCAAGTAAGAAACAGTTAGAGCATGTCTGGCATGGATCCGGCCCACGCTGACCAGCTAACACGGACGTTTCCCAGCCATCGCGTGGCCATCAGAGACCATTCCTAACAGGAGTTTGCAGGCAGCCGCCTGTACTGGAGACTAAAAGGACTTCCTAGGCTAGATGGAGACCCGTTGCCAGTTGGCCTCAGTGCCCAGAAACATCCTTGGGCACATGTAAAACTGGTYTAGGCCGTACCGAGTTCTGCTGAGTCACCTGCTGCCACCGGGCACCTGCTTTTTAGGTACTATGATTTCTATGTTGGACACTGTTGTGTGGCCCTCAGAGGCCACAGAACTAACAGCAGGCTTGGAGAGGTGGTGGTTCCTAGCCAGTATAACCCCCCCMCACACTTCTCCTTCTGCTATGTCATATTTGGTTTTTAAATGACACTCGGAAGACTGGAACTGTGATGGATCCAGCAAGAGATCTCAGCATCTAACACGCAACTTATTTTCAGCTAGATGCAGACTATGGAGAGCCACTCAAGACAAGAACATGTGATGAAAATGTACAATAGAAAAGTCAATCAGAGACCTAAAGGAGGATGGGGAATGGAAATACCTTATTCCTCCTCCTTTCCTCAGGGTATTGTGGGGATAAAGCTTGTAGCCAGCTGCATGGGGACTGCTTCAGCAGCTGATGGCACAAGGTTCTGTGTGGAGGAAACACCATATAATTACTTCGTGCCAATCACAAGAAACGGGAGGCAGATAATCTGGAAGAAATAGAAGCAATGAATGACATCATTGTGGGCTTCAGAAAGAGCAGGTCATCCAGAGCAGCTACTCTGATTGCTTTAGCACAGCCAGCTTTAGTAAGAGGTGCAGGAAATACTTTGCTGTAAGAATTCTTCAGGGCTTCCAAATCTAAGGTGGCTTCTAGTGGTTAGTGAGACAACCTCACAACCCCACTGGAAGATCCAGCACACTCTCTTTGGCAAATTAATCCAGCCACTGCAACGTGCTGTTTTATCCTTTGTAGCTCAATATTGCAAATCCATTTTCAAATCATACTTTCTTTTATCCTTATAACTTGCTCTGCAATAAAGACAGCTGTTTTGACACTCTGCAAGAAAACATGGGATTGCATTCCATGGGCGCTGTGGTTCCCAGTATGGATGTGGGGCCACTGCCGTAGCACCAGCACCAACCCCATGCACTTCCCCAGTGCATCTGAAGGGCAACAGCACATGACTTGCTCTCATGGACTGTAGCACCAGGGTGTGTGTGGGAGAGGTGTGTTGTGGGCACTCATTGTCAACAGGAAACCTTCCTGACGCACATGGTAGCAGCTCATGGTCTCAGCACTGATGTATCTCTTGAGTATGTAGCCATGAGCTAATGGAGGGAGTCTGAGCCTCGGCATGAAACATGTTCATTGCCCACAGCTGTTATTTCTGGCAATGGGTGAGTCTTTCAAATCTCTTGATATGGGAAAAGAAGGGTCCATCAAATGCAAAGTGTGTGAAACAAAATCTCTACATTTTTTAATACATCTCCATGTTTTTTATGATGTTTTCTCAATACGTTAGTCTTTCTTCAGATTGGTATGTCAAAAGCAAGAGGTTATGAAATGTCTGAACTGAGATGGGTATCTGGACTGTACCAGATAACTTCTCCTTGCGAATCTGGTTTTATGTGTCTCTGTCTCCAGCGTATTTACATATTTCTCCACGACTATTATTTCAGATCAAACAAGTCCTTTCCCAGTTTATTTTCCCCTGTCTTAGTTACTTTGGTTCTTTTTTCAAGTTCAAAATTTATACATACTCAGTCAATTTATTTTAGCAGATCTTTTAATTAATTCCTTATTAAGAGACTGGTAATAGCTTGCTGTAAATTTTAACTGGCCTTGCTTTCCATTTGACATTAATGAGTCTATTTTCCCATACAATTAAACCTGCCTTAAGTGACCACTCAGGGGACCAGCCAAATCTCTGATTTAATGTAAATGGCTTTAAATAAATAAGATGCAGCCTCCACTGCAAGCAGCTAACAGCTGGGTTCAAATTAAGCATATCAGTGAGTCATGAATAGGATGGGAGTTGGAGATGCTGTAAAAGTTCTAAGGACCTTGTCTTGTTTACAGAGTCACTGTGTTTTGAGGAAGGACTGGAAGTCTGCTTCCTGCTCTTAAACACTGTCATCAAAAGCTTTCAGTTGATATTTCTCCCTTTGAATGTTGTTGCATGTACAAAGAAAAGAGAAAAACTAGGTGACAAAACTTCTTACAGTTGCAGAGACAATGACTTAAGAATTGCACAGCTAAGATTCTGCTGGCATTGAGTATGGCAACAGTCCAAAAAATTGCATGTGCACATGTAATTAGGGGCTGTATCATAATGAATACGCACAAGATGGTCGAATGCAGTTTGCATGGGTGACCTCAGCTCTGGCATTTCCCAGCTTCTGAGTGACTGCCTCTGCAGTCCCACTGGTGACTTTTATCGTGACTTGCAGTATATAATTTCTTGCAGGACCCCTGTTGCACTGGTGCTGCTGCTGCCCGGCAGCATCCCTGGAGCAGCCTCGCCACCTCGAGTGAGGGAGTGCGGGCAAAGAGATGTAAATGGTACTAGGGTGAGTGCAAGAGGGCTCTTGGTGGTGGCACTGGTGAAGTGACTGGGCTGGTCTTCCCAAAGGTGAACATTCCCATCGCTACCGAATCGTATTGTTACCAATAATTGACTCGAAGGAAAGACCAGGACCATGTCAGCAGAGAGGGAGGTGGCAACAGGAAGACCGTTTGCTAAGTTTCGGCAGCCAAGACATGAAGCCAGTTTCTAAGCCTGCCTGGGGAGAGATTTTTAAAGTGTTTTAATCTGTTTTAATGTGTTTTCTTTAAAAAAAATCCAACACTGCAGCTCTCTACTGTGCTTGGAGTTGGAATAGTGATTAATAATACTTTGTACAAGCTATCGTTCCTAATTCTTTGAAAGAAGAGCATGTGTAGCAATTTAGCGCGTACCGTTTCACAATAGAAGAGATTTTTATATGAACTAATATTTTTATTGTGGGCAATCAAAATAAGGAATATAAACAAATAATTCACAGTAAACATGGTCAAAAGCACTCCTATATGTGTGCTCAAAGAAGTGGAAAAAATATGAAATATTTTCTAGTGTGAAAAAGCTGTAAAGAAAACCAGTTGGAAAAAAAACACAGCAAACATTTCACCAGTGTGCTGAAAGAGTAATAAAAAATAAAATACTTTCATTGATCCTAGAAAATATTGCAACAATGAGGAAAATACAGGCTTCAGTGGAGCCTGCAATTCTTACAGGGTCTTGTAAGTATAGTTATAATTTTCCTTCTTTCAATGAGTAGTACAGGACAAAGGAGAGGAAGGTGTGCAGACTCAGCGGAGGCAGAGTTCATATCTTCACAAACATGAAATTACCCATGCCGTACCCACAGAGGAGTCCTGTGGACATTTGACTTCATTAAATCCTGCAGGGCTGAGGGTTGTGGCATGATGCCCTGGAGCACCTCGCTGTCGCCTGCCTCCCGCAGCCTGCGTGCGGGCTCTTCGGACTTACTCCCTCCATCTCCTGTGGAGAGGTGGTGGTCGCAGTCCTGCCTGTGGCCAGGAAGGCAGTTAGGGACTGGAGGAGGTGGTGATCCCTGGCCAGCATCCTGCTTGCACAGCCGGCATTGAGTCGAAGCATTAAACCATGCAAATTTGGGGTGATGAAAGTCATTTTTATCAGCAAACCTTTGCATTGTAGATCAGGCAAAGAGGAAAATCAAACTTGGTTTCCTACAGTTTCCAAATCACTGCTTTGAGAATTGATGAGGACCATGTTCTTGCTCTTGCTGCCTTTGGAAAAGAAGACCAAACCTCTGTGTGACCCTACCTTGAAAAACTGATTTCAGCATCTCCATTTTTTCCTGTGTTCTTTAGCTTTGCTTAGCAAAAATGTTTGCTAAATTCAAGTGGAATCTACAAAGAGTTTTAAGTCAATCAAAACTACATTTTCTGGAGGACAAATAATGTATCAGAAATAATTTCCTGGCCCTACTCTGGATCTGTCGGCTGCCATTGGGCAAGTTGTTTACCTTCTTGCTATTTTTCTTAAGCTGTCTGGCAACACATTGTATTTCTTAACAGCTTACAAACGAGTCAAATAAAAAACATTTTTAATTTGGCAAACAGATTACAAATAAGCTTTTACATTACCTCAATGGTTCTAAAGCCAACCCACATGTTTCTAAAAGTGATTTGTCTAGACAATGGGTGAGTCAAGCCTTTTATCCATTCTGTTTTATACAATAATCAGTTCTGCTCAGTTAAGATTTCATTTTACTTTACCAAATTGAATGCCTTTCATTACTATGTGCTGTTTAATTTAACATTGTATTGACATTTTGCATRCTAATTCATTTTGCTCAGGGTAGAGTCATAAGCCCGTTCGAACAACGTGATACGTACAACACAGACTTATTGTACGTACTAGTAGTATACTCAAAGACGAGATTACAGAATCCAAGATATCCCATTCAGCAAAAGAAAAAGGCTAAGAAGATGAAAGGAAGTTCAGTGATGAATGTGAAACGCCGCTGCCGAGATCTTTCTTTATTACCATTCTGTGGCATTTTCAATTGTTCTGTCCTGATGACTAACGAGGACTTCATCACTTTTGCAAAGCTTCACTGCAAATCGCTGCTGTGATTAACACAGGTTAATCTCAGGACAGGCAGTGGCTCCCGGTTCTGCTGATGGGAGGATTTCAACCAACCTCTGTAGTTGCAGGGAATTCTCTTGGGTGACCTTGAGAAAGGAGTCCCTGTGTATGCCAGCAATGATGTCAAAACTTCCCTTAATGGAAAACATCTCCCATGTGCTCTAGCCCCAGTTTTAACTCCTCAATCCTCTCTAATCTTTTCTTTAAGCTTCTGTGCACAGTTAGTGAGACTACACAGTAGCAGAGCATACAGCTGAAAGACTAACCACCCACCTGGTCAGGATATCCACAGTTACCTTTTGTCACAAATCACCAGGACATGTGCCATGAATGAGCATAAAAACTCCTATCCCGACAGAAAGTTTGTGATTACACTAAAGATCAGGGTACAAACCACAGTGCCTCCTGCTCTTCAAATCTAAAATCTTGCCCAGTCATGCTAAATACTCTAGTATTTATCTAGTCTTATGAAGAATAGCTAGTCTTATCAAAAATAGCTCAAATCTCTAAGCAATTTCTCCAGATTTCCTTTAGTTTGCAGCAAGCGTAGATACTATCATACATTTGGAGTCAGGTGCTAGTTGCAAACATCCCCATAAATGTGACCAGAATACATAATTATCAGTTCTTATGCATCCAAACGGTAGGGGAATTAATTACCTATATTTGGAAATGGGCTTTGCAGCTTACAGATGAGTTTTCAAAAGCAGTTGGCAATGTCTCATCATAGGCGGTTTACCTTTGGCTTATTTGAGAACAGAGCTGGATACAGTAACATCAGCACCATAAATATTCTAAATAATTTATTAATAATCAATACATGGCTAGATTCTTCTCTCGTATTGCTCTTACACTGGTGGTAAATCAGGCAAAATCAGGCTCTTCATGTTTTATACATTTTGCAATAAATTCCTGATGTATATGCATGAATAAATAAATGATCATGCCACATAGCTGGGGAACTACGACCCTGCTCCCAGCTTCACAGTCTGCTTGAGATTTCTGTTTCAGAGCTTGTGACAAACCCTAATCGACCCTTTACTGTTTGTTCTTCACTCATTGCTTGAAGTCTACTTTTTCCTTGACAGGATTGATTAATATTAATTAATTTTAACTGGACCTGTACAGAATACAGAATATTTTCTAGGAATTTCTAATATTCTGACATTTCATTGAGATACAGGAGGGAAAAAAAAGTAATCCATATTGTAAAATTTTCCTTGCAACAGCATGTCAATATAAGACATCCAAATCTTTAGTTTAGCAACACTGAAATTTTACATTGTGAAAATGTTTATATACTGTATACTAAATAAAACATTCTAATATTGTGTTATAAATACAATGCTGTTAGTGCAATACAAGGCCAAAATAAAAAGAAATGACCAATGACAATTAAACATTCTAGCTACAGAGATAAATATTTTTTGACACTATGAGAACAGTTTCTTTTAACATGAGGATATATCTCAATTAAGTGTTTTTATTGCAAATTTTGGCAACTTTAAATTTAACTGAACTGCATTTATCTGACATCAATCTTTTCTGTCAAAAAAATTATTGGTTCTATTTCCAGTGTACAACACCAGTAATTCTAACACTCACAAGATTCTTCATGTTTCTTTGCCAGACCCTTTCTTAGAAATTAGAAATGACAGATGGGATTTGTGAGAGAAAAGGATACTTTCTGTACATACAGCCCAAGGGCAAGAGAAAAAGTTAACATCCTCCACACAGATTTTTGCTAGCTATTGCCTTTGTTTTCTCTGTAGCCCCTCTCGTCTTATTAAGCCTGAACCCTCTTCAGTTGCTCTCCATGTGTACATTTTTCAAAAGGAAAGAATGTCCTTAATAAAAGCTTTGGGAAGCCCAGGGGTGTAATGAAAGTGCTCTTTACATTAATCAAACAGTAACAAAGCTGATCCATCCACCATGCCTGGACTCAGATCTCCAAAGCAGCCGGAAGTCTGTAAAACACCAATGAAAACAATTTATTTTGTGCCAGTATATGCATGTGATGAAAAATAGAATTAGGATCTTAGAAGGAAACCTTTTTCTGGTCCAACCACAACCAGTTTCTAACTGCAGCACTACAATATTAATATCTAATATTTAAAGTATGCAAATAATACAATTGCAAGCCCAGAGCAAAAACTGAGATACTTCACACATGACACAGCTCTATATGTTAAAACACCTTGTACATTAATTTGTTTTTCATGGGAACATCTGAATTTCATCTCCTGGAAACTGATTTCTTCTGTAGCACCATAGCAGAATGGTCCACCACCCTTGCATATCAGTTTAATGATGTGTATCAGGCTTGGAGTGTATTTAAAACTCTGTCTGCATTCATTCCTCAATGTACACTTTGACTATTAGCAATTTGAATACTGCTGTTAATTCCTCAGTTTTTTTCTTTTCCAAATTTGACTGTGAAGAAGTTGGCACTTGCTGGTTTTTTTGACTAAAATCTAACATTCCATCAAAATGGGTGATTTTTGACAAACTTATAAAATATGTAATTGGTGCACACACATGGTGGAAAATTTTGTTCTTTAACTGAGTCGTTACTTAAGTTAATAACAATCCTGCTGTATTGCACCAGAATTCTATATCGGGTTACTTGCTGATGATAGTAAACTGGTTTTCAAAGGATGCCAAAGCTTCCAAATCAGCATTTCAAAAAGCAGGTAAACATTCTGCAGACTGTAAGTGCAGAATATAAACACAAATGGGTCCCAACAGTGATTCACCTCGACTTGCTGCATATTTCAAACAACTAAGAAAGTGACATTCCCTTGTCTGTTTACCATAAACTCATTACAAAGACTTCTCTCAACTTAATTTAAATACAAGAAATTATTGCAGTCATTTCGCTCTTTTTCCTGCTCACAAATTGCTTGCCAGCTGATCCTGGTTTTCTTCAAATATATTCACTATCTCTACTCATTATCTATCGGTATTGTAATTATGCACACAGGTACCATTGAATCCTTTTTTTATGTAGTTGGGAAATTGTTCGAGCAATGAGCAAGAAGCAGCCACGAATGAATAGCGATCAAGAGCAGGGACAGGACGTTCATACGCTAATACCTTTTACCCACATGGTTACCTGTAATATTTTTTGCATGAGTAACAACCATTTCTTCAGCTCGTAAACAAAACCCATGTGAGTGTGTGTCTGCAAGTAGTAAAGTAAAGGGGAGATGTATTCCAGTGGCTCTTTGGAGTCAAACAAATGTGGATGAATAAATATCCCTAAGCCCAGCACTGACACTACACATTTTAGAGGAGTTGAGTCATTAGAAATTCCAGGTCATGAGGATGAATATGAAAATACCCATCTGAACTTGCCCCTGGMCAGCACAGTATCCCTGAGGATGCAGCCTGCTTCACACCTGTCGCTGGGGTTGTGATCCAGTTCTGCAGGGTCCAGCTCCACAAGGAGTCATGTTTTACCACTGTTCCCCATTTGAAAGGGATGTCTCATGTCACTACGGTGGGGAGATATTAGCATTGGGGCACATGTTCTGTGGCACAATGATGCTGTGTCTCAGATTGCCACATCTGCTCTGCACACTCATGGAACAAGTCAGCCTCTGCCCCAGAAGGAAACAGCAATCACTGTTCTCCTCTTGCAAGTAGGAAGGATGGAGGCAGAAAGGAGACTCAGCCCAGTATTGTGCAGGTCCTTTGACAGCACCTAGAGTCCAAACCAGGTCCGCTGCTGAACTCACCATCACCCTCCCCATCCATCACTCAGGTGAGCGTCTCCTTTCTCCCCAACCTTCCCTGGAGGCTCTCAGCAAAAGTCATCGCAGCTGCCTGAGGAAGGAAAAATCACCAAAATAAACACTGCTCCCACACATCTCTCATCTGTCTTCCCACATGCAGTAGGCATGAGGGAAAGGATTTTGTCGCATTTGGAAAGTTTTTTCTTTTTAAAAGTGTAAGGCTTGATATTTACTGTCAGCTGGGGGATGTTTCAGTTGAACAAAATAGTTTCTTTGTTGGGGATCTATAAATAACCTTAACAATTAAGTGAAAAACATGAAGTATATGTTTTATCCTTCCCAAAATATGTACACTTTCTACCATTAAGTGAACAACTTTATTCTGTCTGGAATTAGCAGTGCATTTCCTATTCTGTGTGTGGTGTCTGGTGTAGGAAAACAGAAAATAAAAGTTGGTTAGAATAGAAGAGATTTATTTTTCCAGATTAAGCTTGAAAAGTTTTTCTCCCCTAAGAATATAAAACCATTTATTTGGTAATTGCTTCATTTCTTTTTCTCAGGTTATATGTTCTAATCTTAGCAGTATTTTGGGAGGAAATCTGGTGGTTTGCAGACATGGGCATAATAATGTAGCTTTATTTCCTAAATCCTCTCTGAAAATTCAGGTGTTATAGCCTCAGCAGTTCTACAGCATTATAAATTCCCCAAACACACCACAGGGTTTCATATACCAACTCCTCACTAGAAAAAGGACATTGAGTGCCCGGTGCTAAGGGCCATCAGAAAGGTACAGTTAGGTGAGGCACTGAATGCTAAAACTCTTTTGGGAARGAAAAAAAAAATCAAAATCATTAATTTTGCTAAATAAAACTGTTGCTACTGTGACCAGTGCCTCTCTCATTCATTTAATTTCTTTATCAGATCATAAATGTTGATTATATTTCTTTTATCTTGCCTCGGACTGTGGGGCATGCTGTGAGTAAGAGGGAAAACGTTGACTGTTCTTTGCAATTGTTCACGGAGCTGCAGCTTTGAGTGTCCTGCCACTGCTAACACATCCATCTGTCCCTCTGCAGGGACTCAAATTCCTGCCAAAGTAGAAATTGAGAAGTGAAAATATTTTCCTTTTTCTGTTTCATGGTCTCTGTTTTGGCCCACTCAACCTGCTTTTCCTGGTCGAATGAACTTACACTGATTTGAAGCTGAGAGGATGCACTGAAGAAGAATCCAATTACCCAGCTGGACTACACTACATATTTTTACCACTATCCGTTCCAGTTAGGAATTTTTTAGCCACATTGATATACTACCACCACTCCAAGTTTGAGCAGAGATACTACGATATAAAGCTGCTTATTACCAGGATGACTTGACCTTCTCATACAGCAAATGTTCTTTTATACTAATACAATTGCAGAAGGGGAGCAGCAAAGTCATTGGTAGTACCAAGTTTTAATCCTGGAAAATGCTGCTTGATGACCTGTTATTAAATCTGTCAGTAATAAAGAAAAACTAATGCAATGGCACCTTAGTTTTTTACATGAATTGGAATTTGCTCCTAAGTGCAGCTACTTTGATCTCAAACTCAGCACTTGGGTAGAGCATCTGCCAGCTCCCCCTCCCCACCACCACGGCGCTTGCTCAGAGTCAAGCACAGTAACAGCTACTTAAAGGAGCACATAGGTTAAATACGCTGAGTTTTTCTGGCTCACTCATGGGAGAATGTCCTTTTGGTACTTCCCTARCTCTCATTCCAGGTGGACCCAAATAGTGGTGGATGTACCAGTTCTGCACTCAGGCTTGCTCTCATTGCCCTCCTGCATGCCAAGGACATCAGTTACCTAGGCAGGCCTTCACCTCTGGCTTCAGCATCCTGCTCCATATTGCACAAAGGTGCCAAATTTGCATGCACTGGCTTGAGGACCAAGCATTGCAAGTGATAGCAAAGTCTCCAAAGACAATAGTTGGGGCAGAGGATGGAAGGAAGAAGAAGAGTGAGGAGCTGACAGCTGTCTGCAACCTCACCATGCCATTAGCATACAAAAAAGCACCAATTCATTTTGTCTTATCTGCCAGCCCCAGCTTTACAGCTTTCTCTGGAAGCCAGAGGAAGGGATCAATAGACTTTTGCTGACAATTGAGATTCTGTTTTAATCCACCAACAAATGTCTATGTTTTAGCAGCAGAGATTTTTATACTGGTCTGAAATCATAAAGTAAGAGAAGGCCAGCTAGCCCTTTACAGGACTCATGGTTTAAATAGCAGAAATACCGCTTGCTGCATAGCAGACTTCCAGTTTCCAGTGGCAAAGTCCACCCTGGTGACCTAGACACAACTGTCATGTTCAGGCTAAAAGAAATTCATTCTGCAGGTAGGCTTGTAAACAGAGGTAGTGTCATTTATTAGCACAAATTACATGCCTGAAGAAAACAAATAAGCTTTCAAGGACATAAACTGCCTTCTAAACCTAGTAGCCAATGCATGACGAATTGTGTGTTTGTAAATACCACTTGGAGCCTGGATGTTGAAGTTGCTGTATAGAAATACYGGCTAGTTTTAATAAGTTTATGGTTAAGCAGTATCCAAAAGCCAATGAATTCACCTGAATTCATGTCTATGCTGTGTTCATTTGGTTCTCTTTAGGGGCAGGTACATAGCAAATTTCCATCAATCCTACATCAGGAGGAAAATGCTAATAACTAAAAGAAAACCTTAGCCCGACAGAATTGTTGGTTATGTGTGTCCAAAGCATCTGGCTATGTTCGTGATAAAGAGATGAGGTTCCAAGCAAGAATGAGCAGAAAAAATAAAAACTTTCTCAAGTCTTTAAACCAGTCCCTTAATGAACATATCTCATCTCTTCTGTACTCTGAAAACTTTGATTCTAGCCAAAATGGCAAGCAAACATAGTCAACTCAGATTCACAGTCAAGCTATGGACAACAATGTTTGATGAAACCTTTTGAGATGCTCACCCAAACTGCTGGACCTATTTCATTCAGCTGTTTCGTACAGCTGTGTTTTGTGCCTGTGTGTTTATAGGGCATCAGTCACTGTGATATTGTGGGCTGGCTGAAAACCAAAGACAAGGAGTATTTGAAATAGGTATTTTCATTAAAATGAAAAGTTGTTTTGTTTGTCCTCCCAGCTGACTCCGAGACTGCCTCAGCTGTAATACCTGTGCTTTACCTCCTGGGCTTCAGTTAGTTACATTATAGATTCTTTTTTTTTTTTGCTAGACTTTTCGGGTTTCCAGGCATATTGCCATTTTCTGTTACTTACACAAAAACGCCTCTATAAAAACCTTACTCTCCAATCTTAACACTCCTTCGGGCTGTATGAGAACTTTCATTCCAAATTTATAATTTCAGTAAAGGTACTACACAAAAGCTGTTGAATTATTCAGAACTATATTTAACCTGTATAAATTCTCTAGGCTCTGTCTAGTTTAATTAAAGGTAAATCCCAGCAGACATTGTGATTACAATGAGAGAGTAAACAGGAAGAGTTAAACAACCTGTAAATGGAAGATAAATTAAAAAAAAAACTTCTGTAGATAACGGTTCCCCTACATTTATATCAAAGCATTCACTGTCGGGTTACCTAAATTCTTGCTGTTAATTTAGAACAACCTATGCCATTACATGCAGGACCAATCTTTATGATGATACAGTAGGAGTAGATGGTTAATTCATGGCTAGCTTGTCAGAGTAAGAAATTCAGCAAGTTATTGTCTATCTGGTGCCTGATCTCCCTGTGGCATAAAAAAGCTGGAAGTACCTGCCTTAGGAAGCATTCTCAATTTGGCTGTGTTGCAACTGGGGAAGATAAACCTGYCCCAGGATTATAGCAGTGACCCTGCCAGGTCCAAGACATGTAGACATCTGAATTTGGGATGCTTTGTCTCAGGCTGAATCCCACCACCTTTGTCAGTGTCAAGAGGAACTGTGGGACTTTCCTGTGCTATTGGCCAGGCACTGGGGGGAATATTTATGTCCCAAAGCATAGAAGCCAGAGAACTGCGTGAGGCATGAAGAACAGCTACAAGTGTTACCATCAGAAAACTCAACTGAACAAATAAAACTTCTAACAACTGACATAAGCAGATGTTAGAAGCAGGACCTCTTGGAAAATATAAAGCAAATGTTACCTAGAGTATGCTGACTGAAATGAAATACCTATTCGCGAGCACTCTTTGGCTAAGTCCACCATAAGATAGTGTTGGGTTACCACTGAAAGCAGTTACTCAGGAACGCTCCCCTTTTACCTTTGATAATGTAACTTCTGATCCCATTTCCTGGCATGTTTGCATGTGTGATGGCTTATCCATTCAGCTCCTGTGCAAACGTAGAACGACAGAAAGAGTTGCCTTCTTCCAGTGTCATTCATGCAGGTGTCAATAGGATGGCAGAACTGAAAGAGCACTCAACCACGGGTAGAACCAGGCCACCTTCACAAAATGAAATTCATTTGGGGCTAGGCAGTGCCTTCTCACACTGCCTTGAGAAGATGGCATAGAGGCCTCATGATCCCAAAGTAGACTGGGAAAGCAATATTCGTACCCCGTTTCTCTGCTGGAGGGATGAGGGGATGGATTCTCTATTGATTTATGTCCACAACAAAGCACAGTGGCCTTCTTTTCCAAATCAGATGTCATACTCTGAGGGGAAGTTGGGTGAAGCTCTGCCAACTCAGCTGACCATCTCTCACTTGTATTGAGTTTCAGGCAGAAGTACGTGGTTCACTTGCCCACACATAGGCACCTGGAGCCAATAGATGCTCTGTTGTATCCTGCTTGACTTCCAGGTGCCAGAAAGGCACAGATCTCCCAATGGCCCTGTGTCATCTTAGGCAACCTCATGCTAATACCTCAGATGTCCTTGGGCTCCTCTGTGCTGGCAGCAGAAGTGGCCCCCAGTTTAGAAAGGTTAGGTAATCCCATAAGAGGACAGAAACCCTACTGAGTAGCTTAAGTGATCTTTTCTAAAGCTGCAATTCCAAATTCTTGATATTAGAAGCATTAAACAGCATTCAGACTAACCCATTGTTGAAAGCTCAGGAGCTAAAATATAAATGGATTTGCCCAAAATATTTATTAGATTATCTCAATTTCATAAAACATCTATAAAACGAACCTATTTATGAGCACTTCACAAGCAGAGTGAAGCATTCATTTCCTGATGCCTTGGAAAGAACAGTACTCAGAAAGAAGAGTGTAGAAGAGGAACAGAAACACTAGTCATGTCTCAGTGGTTTGTGAAAAAAAAATTGGGTGGAGTATTTCCTTCTTTTAAGGGTGCTATTGCCCTACAAGGTGCAAGATTTCATATGGCCTGAGATCTACAGACTCTACAGACTTGTAATGAAGGAGAGAATTCCCCACGCACTGAAATTTTGGATGTGTGTTTGTGGTAACTGAGTGACAATGGATGTAAGCAAGATTTGGAATACACTGAATAACTGAAATGAATGCAGAATGGATTGTTGCTGCCCATTGACAATTTAGTTATAATTTAAGCAACTGGGCAGGGATGAAGGGCAGGACTGGAACTCAAGACCCCCCTCCATAGTGGGGAAATGTACCCATCATTTTGGAGCAATATTTGACAATACAAAATACGTTTTTCACAGGCTTCCTTCTCCCCATCTGAAGAATGAAGTGAATGACATTTTCTTCATCTCAGCTGTTGCCTTGGGATGTATTAGATACAGGGTCCTTTGGACAAAGGTTAAAATTGTTGGGCTTATTTATTAGATACTGGTTTTAGTGGTTTCCAGTTAATTAGAGCTAAAAAAGCTATGCTTTTTGAAGTATGATTTTTTGGGAGTTAATGTTTTCTTTTGAAAGTCTGTAATTCTGCAAGAATAACTATTTTTACCTGAAATAATGCTACAAGTCAGTCCTATTGGCCAGAGCTATGAATATATTACTAGCATTGAAATTCTGGCTATCTATTATCACCCATACCAGTACTAGAATGGGCATGTGAATTCACATTCATTTGCATAGCAGTGACCCTTAACTGTACAGTGTCGCATCATTGTGTTGGACATCCAGTGTTTTCAAATACGTGTATTTAAAAGTAGAGATCTAAAATCCTTATCTAGACAGATAGAGCAATGATCCAATTCCGAGTGGTCTGCCATCGACAGTTCCTATTCTAATCAGAAGATCAGACTGCTTTTACCAGACTGCCAAAATAGAAGGTTAAATGTTCAGTTTCACATACTTGGGTATCAAGACTTTGGCTTCTGCAAGTCTGATTTCTTTCTATGGAAGTAAATAGCTTTTGTAACTTTATGTAAGCATTAAGAGGCACAAGGAAAATAAAGGTGCAAAGCTCATGTTTAAAGAGCTAGATGACTAGCATGTCTATCCTGATAGCTTTTGAAAATCACATGTAAACACTTCCCCATCCAATTTTCCTATCTGCATTGGTATATTTATGTTTAAACATAAGTATCTGCATTTGTAAATACACATGTTCTCTCATCTTGTACAAGTGCTGGAAATGCTCCCATACTTTGCAGAGGAATACGGTATGTGGGTGGCAATTTTCTCCAAACGTTTTATCAGGCAATTTTCAGACAGCTTGGATTACGGATTTTCTTACCTAGCTAAAGAAGAACAACAATAGTGCTATTAAAGCTATTAAAAGATAATAGCTGATACCTACAGAGCTAGAGAGGGCCGGGAAGGTGGGAGAAAAATGGTTCTGGTTTAGGCAACTGAGCCGAATCCTGTAATGCAGTGAACTACCCCAGCTCTTATTTCAGTAGTGGAAAGAGCTCAGCGCCTTGTAGCCCAGACTGGCTGCTGCAAATGAGCATAAATTTCAGTTATTGGCACCTGATCACTAAGACATGGCTGGCTGCAACAAGTCTAGGGAATGGCCCTGGGTTAGCCGTCTCAGAAACCCAGGCTTTATCTATACAAGGAAAGTAAGGGAGACCTGTTGGGTGCAGACAGGTTGGAGACGGCTGTCCCCACAAATCCACGTCCCTGCAAGGATAGGTACAGAGCAACTCAGCTGGCTGCATGGCTGAGACCATGCTGTGTTAACCTGAGCACGGAGCAGCTTTTGCATGAGCTGGTACATCTGCACGGCACAACACAGCATGGACTTACCCTTTCAGATTGTGGTTCTCCTTGACATTCCCCTCTCACATTGATCTACTGCCAGTAATTGAAATACAGATAAAAATGATTCACCCATGATCATAAAGGAAAGTAGTCGTGATCATACAAGAAAGTAATGAGAAGGACTAGATCCTGATCACCCAGACCTCTGGCTTAACCAAGAGGTGGCCCTATTTCTAACACGGTCTTGTTACTATTCATTTATATAGATATAGAAGATACCTAGTTATCAGATGTACTAGTGAAGAGTGAAGAAATCACAAATTTGCCAGTAAGGCTAGTATGAAAGAAACTGCCATTGTTGGTGATTTATGATAAAGGAATTATCGAACAGGTAAAAATAGTGTCCTGAATTTGGTTATTAAAATAAGAACGCCACAGGTCTGAGGAAGTGGGGGCATGGAGTGAAAATATTGACTGTGAATAGAACTTGATCAAGAAGGAAAGGAAAAAGCCCTGCTGTATTTTTCAGCTAATAAAGCCATTATACTCTTCAACCTAGAAACAGCTTATACATAGCTTCTCAAATTCTGCAGCTAAAACTAGGAGCTTAGTGCAGTTTCTTGCATAAAGGCATCTAGTGTTCTTTGAGATGACCAAGGGTACTCCTCTTCATTCAGTCCAGAACGACCTAGGTCTTGGGTCTCTGTCACACCTACAGCCCATGCATAGGTCTCAAGACATCCTCAGGCACCTCAAAGGGCACTAGATGYCAATGTCTGGCAAATGAGTGTAGCCCTAAGAATGGACCTGGCAGATCCTCCTTCCAGCTCCGCCACAAATTTCCTTCAGGACTCTTAAGCTAATTCCTATGAAGACACTCGATTTCCATTAACTTCTGTGGGAACATTGATTCTTAAAGAAGAGGTGCCTATGATGGGATTCAGCTAGCCTAATTTAGATACCTTATCCGTGCCTGCATTTTAGATGCCTAGTGAATAAGTTCTCCAGAAATCCAGGCAGACAGGATCTTCCTTTGAAGACATCTCACCACTGACTGTATAGGAAATATCAGATCTTTTTTTAGGATAACTGGTTTGCTTTGGTATTTAAAATGTAGCACATTAGATGTCTGCAGTTAGATAGGCTGGATTTCATAGTTTAGGTATGTGGATGTGAACTGTATAATTTAAGTTTTAAAAAAACAAGATGCACAGACTTTGTGGTTAACTTGTTCATGCATTTCTGAGCAGGCTGTACGTAACTGTGGAAGCTGTATGTCTAAACGTCCATTTGAGCAAACGCAGCCTTTTGGCGGTGCAGATACCCAGATTACAGGAAAAAGGGCAGTGAGTGGAATTTATGGCAGACCATTGAAGCTGTTGGCATTAAGTTACACAATCTGTTTAGCTGAGATTATAATATTCACATGATCTAATTGCAAGATAAACCAATGTTTAGGAAATATACAGATCTTAAGATGGAAAGTGAGCTATTAACTGCAAACTATTATTGTAATTTAAAAGCACCATCTGTGTTCATCGAACCAATTTTTTTTCTTCTATCATCCTAGTTCAGAAAAATGGAAACAACATGAAATTTTTAGTGTGCAAAATTATTTGTTCATGAGCAAACAGCAGTCTAAGAGAGTGCAGCAGAAATGATTCAGTGAATTAGACCAAATAACAAATACATCTGAGAGAACCATGGTCTTCTTCCTGGAACATACAGAAACAAGATGGGATTCAACAAATAAATTTCCCAGTGTGAACTGGTCTCCTAGCTGTACCTGAAAGTTCAAAAAAGAATAAAGTCTAAGCAATGCTACCTCACCAAAATTTTCTCAAACACTGCAGTAAACACAGATGAAAGATTTGGACATTTTATTCTCCATTCTCATATTAAAAGTCGTTGTTCAGTCCATGCAAATACACTACTCTTCAAAATTTGTGACTGGGATTCATCTCACCTAGCTTTAGACATTTGCAATTTTGACAGCTACATCTGAGCCCATCGCCTTTGGCTCACTTTGTACTCAAAGGAAAGCAATAGGTAATCTGGGGTGCAATTCAGCTGTCCTATTTAGGAGGCCTAAATTTAGGTTAAGATGAATCACATTCCAGAAGTGTCTACGTTTCTCCATCGACTAGAAAGGGAGCTCAGATGTGAAATTTCTGCATCTTATTTTTTCTCACTGAACACCGCTTTAGAAACTCTGAATCTTAACGCTCACAGACTTGATTTTATGCTGTGTAAAAAGGGAGAAAAATAAAGTAAAAAAAAGAAATAAATCTTGAGGAGGCTGGAACAACTTCAGAAGACTGAAGGCAACTTTGAATCTGTCTGGATCAAAAGGTAAGCTGGTGTTTAGCATCACGCTGACAGAAAAGGGAATTCCACCTGAAGAGCCCTTGGAGGGGATTAGTTTATGCAAAGACTTCTCAGTCATCAGGGGAGCTCCCCCATCACCATGCCATTGCTTTCTGAGCTCCCAGCACTGCCGGAAGCAATTTTGGCTTCTTTCTGCATCAGCGTCTGCGACAGGCGTGTTTCAGATGAGGCATCAGCTGAACGGGAGAACAAAGGGCATAAACAATCAAAGCCCTTCAGGAACTCTCTTTACAAGTTTCCCATAAATCTTTTAAAATTCTTCAGTCTAATTGCATCAGCCCAATTTTTGCCCCTGAGTTGCTCCTACCTTAAACAGATGTAAATATGAGAACTGAGCCTGTTCTGCTTAAGATTTTTCATGGATGAGTTTTGCACTGTATATGGTAAAAAAATCCTGCCTTTTTCCCTTCTTCAGGTACACCCTACAGAGGAAAATTCTCAATAGAAGAAAAGGGGTGACTATGCTCCTACAGCTGCTGCACGCTGTACCCACCTCTGGGCATGGAAGGTGGGGGAGACAGATGATGCTCCATAGCTGGAACTGAGGGAGAACTAAGCACAGCAGAAGTACTGAGCATAGGCTCTCCTGTGGCCAAAAACTGTTGAAATGGCAACAGATCCTAATCAAATCCTTTTCTGCGTGGAAATGAGGCTAAAGAACAGATTACTGTCCGTGAGAAAAAAACCAAAAACCCAGAAATTGCATAATTAGGAGTACTCTTAGGCTACAAGTAAGGAGCACTACTGTCCTGTTGATTTGTTTCTAAGTGGCAGCTCTGCTCCTGTCTTTACCAGACTATGTCCTTTTTATGAGAAATGGGCAAATATGATTGAGTTCACAAACAAAGGCGTGTATGTGCATTGGCTGTCAGTGCTGTAGTTCTAGCTTTTCTGCCTGTAGCTGTTGAATGCATGGCCTGAGGTGAAAAATGGATACTGCAACCCCACCAAAGTCAGGGGAACTGAGTCCCTTCCAGTAATAAGCCCAGCCCAAGGAACAGCAAAGAAACCCTTGGCCATCTCAGCAAGGAAAAAGTTGTCCTTGTGCTTTTCATTCTTCTTCAGCCAAAACATACAAAACTTAGTTCTTCTGATACATAAAGTACAAGTATCAGTGATAAATGGCATTCCACCCATCTTCTTTCTGTCTTATCTTCTAAATGGTCTATTCTATTTTACGACCCCCAATTACAAGTTCCTGTTATTCTTTGAATTGCTGTAAAACTGAACAGTCTCCATATGTTCAGAGCAGCTTGTAATTAGCATACCCTGAACTTAGAAATTGCAGTCTATTAAAAATACGGACATATTAAAGCGTAGCATCTGAAAACCTGCATATGTTCATCGCACACAGTGGGCTTCAGATGCCAAGGTCACACAGAGACTCCTAGCTATCCCAGAAAAGAGCTGATATGTGTCACCACTCAGCTGCAGAACTTCAGAGAATCTGTATACTTTCTTGGAAAATATTATATTATTTCACACTTACCTTTTACACTATTTTCACATTAAAAAGATAAAGAAAAAATAAAGAAATTAAAAAAAAAAAAAGCTAAGGTTTGCTATGTTATAACTACTCAGTTGGATTTCTCAATTAGGTTTATAGCCACAGCACCAATAAAACTATGAAGATATGAATATGAAAGTTTTAATCCAAACTCAGATGTATTTTGCTATGCCAGTTGTCTCATTTTGTGAAATTTCCTTCAAACCAAGGGCCTGCTGAAGAGCCATTTCTGCCTAAATGCATTTTTGTTCTATCCCATGAAAAGTGTAAGGAGTAATGCTTTCACAGGAATATGAAGTAGAGATGAAGATTGGGCTTACATCTCTTCCAAAAGTGAAAAGTCCTGAAACGGACCCCATAGTTTTCCTCTTTATATAGCTGTCAAGGCAAAGACAGCTCTCTGTTTTGTCCAGATTGCCATTTGAACAAATACGCTGCACTAGCTGAGGGCTGTTTTCCATTTTAATAGCAAATATTCTGTCGATAACAACCTTGTACATGAAACAGGAGCTTTTCGATATATGTTATATTAATCAAAGTAACAGAAGCACAAAAATTGCTGCTAACAAGTAGACACAGGGCAATAGATTCTAGCAGATCTGAAGTGCTTTTTGGAAGTGGCACTACTGAAGTAAAAATTTTAAATGATTCATGTTGCTTTGTACAAGACTTAAAAGCCATATTAGGTAACACAACAAATTCAGCTCAGTGCCTTCACTTGACTATCTGAGGGATTAATTTGGCCCAAAGGCTCCACATTTAGACACCTCTACTGTAAGCGCAGGTGTTCACAGGTGGGGCAGGTGGCTAAACACTGTAGTCAGTAGAGATTTAGGATAGCTGCATCATGCCCATGGCCCAAGCAGGTACAAAAAATCAGCTAAGAATGATCTGCTCCTTTCTGCATATAGCTGCTGAGGCCGGGAGGGTATCTCAGGGCATCTCAAACAGCTCCCAAAACCTATGTTTAGGCAAACGAATATAGTTTCTTAGTCAAAAGAGTCAGTGATGCTTGACTGAGTGGATGCACGTGTCCACTTTAGGATGGGATGAGTCACCCTCTAGATTCCTTTGAAGGCTTTGAGTAGATCCTCATTGGTGATAGTGGGATCTTAAACACCTAGCATATAGGAAGATATCTACATTAAAGATGCCTACATGTATGCATCTGAAGTTGGTTAAATTAGTCCAGAGATGCATATTTCTTTCCTCTAAATACAGAGAAAGCTTACCTCATTAGCTTAAACTGGATACCTGATACATGAACAGCCAATATGGTGAGTTGAACCCTACACTCCCGTATACTTTCCAGTTTAACATAACTATCCTTTATATCACACGCTCTTCATGTAGAAATGAGAAATAACAACATTATTATGCTATTCTCTAGTGAAAATATAATGAAAATATTGTCTCCTACCAGGTACCAGAGCAAGCTCAGTTTAAAAATCCAGAGGTTGGTTCAACCCTCGTGTCTGTGTTGGTACCAGGAGGCTGAATTTTTGGCTTAGAGATAAAACTGGAAAAAACCTGTCCAAATGCCATTAATATATTTGCTAGTAGTAAGTTGATTTTCTAGATGTTATTCTATAATAATCATGGTTCCATTGTGCTAGACAAAACATAGATGTGTAATCAAACGGTCTTTTGATCATAATATAGCTATTACCACACCTTTTATTATTATGAAATACCTTCAGGAGAGCAGGCTGCTTCATGTGATTTTCACCACTGAAGATAATCAGGAAAACCCAGAAGATCTGTTGTCTGACATCTTGACTTGAATTACTCCCCACGTACTGCATTTGCTCTCTCATGGACCTGACCGACTAAGACTATTTTTATCTGGATGTTAAAAACTTGATGGAGTGCTGAAGAAGGTCTGTTTTCTCAGAGGGTTTGGCAGCTGCAATTAGTTGGACCCCAATGACTCTGCAATCTGCTGTTTACAAACAAGCAGTCTGAGTGGCAACATGTATTCTCCATACCCCACATATCTTGGTAAAATCTCCCCAGTCTTTCTTCGCAATCTTCAGCAAGACTTCTCTGATGCTTCAGCTCGACTTCTCTGATGCTTCAGCTCGACTTCTCTGATGCTTCAGCTCGGCTCTTTCCTTGTCATAAATATTTTGACAACATCCTTTAGAGTATCTCAATCTCAAATCTCAGTCAGATTCATCTGTCATTTACAGGCATGTTTGGCTCATTTGCTTATAATGGGTAGATTGTGTGCTTTCAGTAACAGGTGTCATTAGAAAATACCAATATGACCAGAAAACAGAGAGAAGACAAAGAAGGAACACAAAAGACAGGAGGAAAGTAAATCATATAAAGAGAGTTATGGAGATCTCTTCACCCTTTCTTAGAAAAATGAAGTCAGGAGAAAAGTGATGAAATTGAGAGGTAGAAAATTTAAACCTAGAGCTGTTTTTTCCTGCAGTGTGTAATTGCCAAATGATGCTTTTTACATGGTTTTCCATGTTATCTTTGTTATGTGTCTGGTCCTCAATGCAGGGGTTGTTTCTTATTCTTTTGGAAAGTGGATTGCATCCTGCAGGCACCCGTTGCAAAAGATACTGAAAAATTGGGTTAGTTTGGCTTAGATATCCATATGTTTAGTAAAATATTACGTGTAGTTCAGGAAAAGAATCAGCAATACTAATTAAGAATATGCTTCATCAGCAAACAGGAGAAAAAGCAGTAAGGACATCTTTACAAGTGCCTAGTCCTGACTGATGTGAGAGATGGTTCATACTGCTGTATAAATAAAGTTTTTGCTTCTTATTCCTGTTCACTGGCAGAACAGCCAGCGGCATGCCAAAGAAAGGAAAGAAAAACCCACTTAGAAATGATTCTCTGGAGTCCGCAGCCATCCATTTCACTAAGGAATAACTCATCTGAGAGTACAAAACATTCCTGCTCCTTGCGGCATTACTGCAGATACTAATGGAGTTATAAGTCTTTGCTATCTATCCATTTTCCAGTATGGGGTTGTTGGTCCTTCTGGAGAGTGACAATGTGTTTTGAAATAAAAAAAAAACCAACACTTTCTTTTTTGACTGCTTGCTGAAAACGTAACAGAAGGCTAGATTTTGAGCTCACTTCTGCAGGGAAGTAAGTAAAAACAAAGTGCTCCTCCCCTGTATTTTCTGCGCCAGCGATCAAGCTCCTGGGCAATGAAACACAAAAATTTGCAAGGTTTCCTATTGCTTACCCATTCTTAGAATAGGAAAGAGGGCACAATACAGAACAGACAGAGCACTGGATCCATGCTTTGACTCGTCGCCCTAAGTCATGCACCAGCAAAAGCCAGATTTATTTGCTGTGCACTATATTTATTCCCTCTGCCTCCTGTAACAAGGAGGAATTATGACTTCATGCATCAAAGGGAATGACAATAGCTCCAGGGCCACAGATCTGATGTTTTGCCCCTGCTCTGTGCTACGCCTAAAGTCTGAATCTAGCTCATTGTGATGGGTTTGCCATTGCCAGATATGCTGAACATGCAGTGTCTCCATCTTCTGCCCACTTATAGGAGCCATGTTTAAGCGATAACAATATTAAGAAGAAAAAATTTATCCAAATAAATTAAGGGCTAAATATATGTACATATGAATCAGTGATGCTGGGTGTCATGTGCTGTCAGTAACTTTTTACCTCAATTGGAAAATGATTGATTGCACTAACCCAGTTGTGGAATTGCATTAATATCCCCAAGAAAAAAACAGATATATTCAGGAAATTGTAACTGTGAGACTTTTGAAACTGGAATAAATGAAACTAAAGGAATTTACAAAATTTTTGAGAGAGGGACAAGCCTATAAGTTGACCTGAGCTGCCTAAATTTTAGACATATATTTACATTCACATATAGATACAGATGTAGAGCAAATTACCTGTGAGTATAAAATCTTTCCTATCTCCAGTATGATGATGGGACAGATAATGATAGATTCATACTCATGAAGTGGGAAGGCAAAAAGAGGTGATGAAACTGAGCACACAGAGTAAATACGTTATACTTGTAATTAATATACAATACTAAAACATGAAGTGGTATTTTATATCTCATTCTGAATGAAAACAATGCTGATGGGTAGCAAAAAAAACCCCAACCATAGGTTTACTAAAAGACATGAACACCATGTCCTAAGAAATTAAGCAAGAAATGAAAAAAAAAATGTTTAAAAAAATGCCCTGACTTGTTCTCATTTCCTTATTCTGTATGGTTAAACCAGTCACAAATAAGCATTAACCCACTGCTAACACAGATCAAAGCCAATGACTGCCATGTATTGGATGCATCATACATACATGTTATACAGACTGCGACAACCAAATGCACACTGTAACACAACCTAGAGAAAAAAACATCTTATTTAGCAGTGATGCTAGGAAAGGTTTCTGCAAGCAAACTAAGACTATCAAAATGATCTACCTCATCACAATCAATATTTCTATATTTAGATCTCTGAATCAATTTAATTTGTGCATTTGTTTAGCAAATCAATACAGAGAATTATATATTTTGAATCATAACAAAAAGTTCAGCACTGGAGACAGTAGCCTAATCTTTAGGATAGAAAAATATCTCTGTTCATCTGAAAATCTGAATGAACTATGTGGAACTAGTGTCCTGTGAGCCTGAACTCTTCTCTTCTTAAATGAGTCAAACAGCAACAGTGCAGCTTCCCATAGTTACCATATTATTATTATGATTCGTTTTGCTATTGCAGCTGAAGATGTGTTTCAGCTGTACAAGCTACAACAAAGACACAGTTCTGCTCCAGAAAGCTTGCAACGTCTAACACAAAGACACAAAGACATGGGGAAGACGTGATTTCCTGGAACTAATAAATGAGGAAGACGGCTTGACTTTTATTAAATCACTTACTGGGGTGAAACAATAATTCACTGATCAGCCCCCTCCTGACCTCTGCCTGTGGGACCACCAGAGCATGGGTCTCCATAGTAGTCTTCTCTACTGTCATGCCAATATCAGTCTGCTGGAAAAAGGAGGGAGCTGGTGAGGGAGCTTCAGTGAAAGAACTGTACAGAGAGAGGGCTAAAATCAGTGACCACCCCTCCCAGCCCAGCGTGAAACTCTCATGTCCGTGTTTCTTCTCCAGGTTTCCAAGTTTCCACCACCCACCGCTCTCCAACAGGGGTAAAGCTGAGCAGCTGCGACCTGCTGCGGATCCCCACCCAGCAGTGTTGCACTGTCCTGCCCTCCGCTCCTCAGTGCACTCCTGGCTCATCCATGCACGCTGGGGAAGGAGAATTTCCCACAACAGAGTTTTGCTCGGTGGGAATGATCTGATGGGACTGATCCCTCCAAAGTCATGAAGGAAACATTTACTGGTGGCATTCTGAAATGTAGCCAGGGAATATAGGGGAAGGTACCAGAAACTACTGAGACTGATTCAAGGATTAGGGATTTTTTAATGTGTTTTCCAGTATTTTGGCCCTTAGGACTCATATTTTGAACTCTTCTCTGGAATCAATTGGCCTAGAAATTTCTTTTTTTCCCCTCTCTCTCTCTCTATTTCATATAAAAGCAAACATCTCTCACAATCCCCTAGCTCCTGAAACCAGGATTGAAAAATGCCACTTCTGAGGGTCATGTGGAAAAGCAGTAGCCATGTCAAAGCAGCTCTGGAGAGCTATTGATCCATCCTAAAATAAATGTCCCAGGTAGACTCATGAGATCATCTCCTAAAGGAACCTCCACTTACTCTGCAGAGAACTCTGTAGCTACCTGGGCTAGACCCCTATGTTTTAAAAGGGCAAAGTTGTGTTGGAGGAATCCCACCTCCAATTTCACTAGAAAATACAAAAAATTCTCAGAGTTTACACAAATGGCAAGACCAGGTAAATGCTACACCTTTGTGCAATATTAACATGCAATTTTTTGACTTTTGCTTAAAACCAAAACTATTGCTTAAACCTTGCATCTGCCCACCACAGGCAGGGAAACGCTCAGTCTCTAGAGTGCCATGACCACCACTATTGTTTTTAATGGGAGCACGTGGCAGGTCGGGAGGAACACAGCGCACAACAGTGGTTATTCAGCTTTCTCTTTTTCTAAACATGTGCGAAATAAGACATTCTTTTCACAAGCCTATGCTGCGCCCTAATAAATACTACGTGATTTGAAATTTTAACACTTACGCATACGAAGGTTGGTTGAAGGAGATAGTCACATGTGGGGCTTGATTATAGTGTTTTATCACTCAGCCGAACATCTAATGTTTAGCACAGTAGTTGGAGTGCTTCTTTTCATATCATAACAAAGGTTGCCCTCAGATAGTAATTACAGCCTTCCTAATGAAAGGAAAGGCGGTTTGGAACTGCCTGAAAAGTTCAGAAGCGAGAGACAAGTTTGGAGAAAGAGTTTGCCATCACTTTGCATGTGGCAGGTAGTTTGCTGTCTGAGCTGCTGTGCAGCAAAGTGGCAGATTTGCCTTGAGAACATTTCCTCAAAGCTGGAGACATTAAAAAAAACCTAGCTGGGAAAAAAGAAAGTCTCCAGGATTACAAAAAATCACAGCAAAGTTAATGTCTCTGTAAAAAATGTACAAAACCAGTTTGAAGAATCATTAGATGATCTTTTAAAAGCAGAAAGGTGTAGTGAAATGGAGATGCAGAGGAGACCATATTCAGCAGAGTATATTCAGAGCAAAGCTGCCCCTACTGAGTACGGTGGTTAAGCATTCATAGCTTTGCCCAGGAGCAATATGTGCCAATATGGGTTATATTTTCTAGTAACATTTCTGAATGCATTTTACTGGGGCTAGCATGAACTGCTGATGGTGTATGTCTCTGCTTTTGTACTTACAGCATAGCAATCAGTTTGATCAAAACAATTTGGGTTTTTTTTATGCAGTTAAGGGCACTAAATCACAGATCTGCATCTCTCTCTTCTGTCTTTGAAAATTCCAGGTGGATTTTATTTCTGATCTTTTGGATTTCTCTTTTTCTGTTCTGACTTTCAAAACTATTTATCAGTGGTCAGCAACCTCATTAGCAAATGTCTTACAAATTGCAGTGTATGGATCTACTAGTTTTACCTTTGTAGCTTCCCAGGGATTCTCTTTTATTTTTAAATTAACAGTGGAATTAACATCTCTAAGGCCCCAAATTTTACCATCTGCTTCCTTTTTTTACTTTATTAATATGTGTGGTCACAGAAATATTTTGACACGCTTCAGGAAATCTGATGGTTGGTTGCTTTTTGCTGTGGAGGCTGAAATATCAATCCTTCTGTGGTTAGATAGCAGATGAAAGGTACTTTCAGATGCTTTGAACCAGTCAAGAAYGTACCATAGGAAACATCCACAGGAGAGGAATGAAGGGAGGAATATAGGCTGCCCCATCAGAAACAGCATAAGATGAAGCCTGCTAGTGAGCAATGCACAACATTTTTCTTGTACATCCTTGAGCCAACAACACCTCTTGTGTGTCTCCACATCCATGCTGATGGCATGTTCCCAGCTGCAAGACCGGGAGGGAGGGAGAGAAGAACAGCCGATACATTGAATTTGTGCCAACTGGGAGAATAGGGCTAAGCAGGGGAAGCAGAGCCTTCCTCCCAACTTTGCAGCACCTGCTTTCAGGTGTTATCGGTATTATTGTTTGGGAAGCTCTGGCCTTCAGATATGAACACATGCATATATGTATGCATGTCTGCGTGTGTAAAGTCCTGGACATACTCAGTTCAGCTGGTGATTGCTGGGCAGTTTGGGGCTAGTGCCACTGTGTTCTTGCAGTCTCCAGATGTGGGGTGGCACGCTTATGGGGAAGAAAATGAGAACAGACTATGCAGCAGGTTGCTGCTTGCAGCCTATAAAGTTATAGATCTGTGGTCTAGCAGAGGCTTTGGTTTTGCTGCACTGCGGTGAGATCATTTCTGGGTTTCAAGCTGGTTGCTGCTGTGGTACCCTCTGTGCCTTGCTTGGTATCTGGTCCTGGTGGCTGTCCCTGCCAGCATCTCACTGGCTGAAAAGCAGCTGTCTGCTTGGTAGAGGTGGCCCATACCTGCCCAGGTGACACACAGGCTGACACGGTACAGCCACAGCCCACTGTGCACTCCCTACCCAACCACTGGCATTGTCCGAAGTACTGCTCTGCAGTACTTTGCATTTTTACAAAGATTTTATTTTATTTGCAGTCCAGGAAAGACATGGACCTGTTGGAACGGGTCCAGAGGAGGGCCACAAAAGCGATCAGAGGGATGGAACACCGCTCCTATGAGGAAAGGCTGAGGGAGTTGGGGTTGTTCAGCCTGGAGAAGAGAAGGCTCTGGGGAGACCTTATTGCAGCCTTTCAGTACTTAAAGGGGGCTTATAAGAAAGATGGGGACAAACTTTTTAGCAGGGCCTGTTGTGACAGGACAAGGGGGAATGGCTTTAAACTAAAAGAGGGTAGGTTTAGACTAGATATAAGGAAGAAATTTTTTATGCTGAGAGTGGTGAAACACTGGACCAGGTTGCCCAGAGAGGTGGTAGATGCCCCATCCCTGGTAACATTCAAGGTCAGGTTGGATGGGGCTCTGAGCAACCTGATCTAGTTGAAGATGTCCCTGCCCATGGCAGGGGGGTTGGACTAGATGACCTTTAAAGGTCCCTTCCAACCCAAACTATTCTATGATTCTATGGTATTACTCCATGTGCTTCCCAGTAATCAATCACGTTTCTTGACAATTTCAAAATACGTATATATGCGTGCATACACATATAAGTTTGTATATACCAGGCCTTGAGATGCTGCTGGGAGGTTTCTTCACAGATACTTCTTTACCACCTCTGCAGATCTTCTGCCTCACAGCTGATGAAGGCACGTGGCTGTATGACAGGGTACCTGCATTCCTGCTGCTGTGTTGTTTTTTCTTGCCTGTGCCTGCACATCAATTCCCAGTGGGCCCCCAGGACCTCAGGCAGTGCAGAGTGTTGCTCACACTGGAGGTGGCACCTAGCAGTGTCACACACATCTGGAGTGAATCTATCCATCTCATGCCAAGGTGGAGTGTGCTTATTTTATGTGGAGATGGGCTGACAYGATGCGGTGTCTGGAGTAGTTGGTGACATAGAATCATAGAATCATAGAATCATTAAGGTTGGAAAAGACCTCTAAGATCATCAAGTCCAACCGTCAACCCAACACCACCATGCCCCACTAAACCACTAAACCATGTCCCTAAGCGCCTCATCTACACGTCTTTTAAATACCTCCAGGGATGGTGACTCCACCACTTCCCTGGGCAGCCTCTTCCAATGTTTAACCACTCTTTCAGTAAAGAAATTTTTCCTAATGTCCAATCTAAACCTCCCCTGGCACAACTTGAGGCCATTTCCCCTCGTCCTATCGCTAGTTGCTTGGCAGAAGAGACCAACACACACCTCGCTGCAACCTTTCAGGTAGTTGTAGAGGGCAATAAGGTCTCCCCTSAGCCTCCTCTTCTCCAGACTGAACAGTCCCAGTTCCCTCAGCCGTTCCTCATAAGACTTGCTCTCCAGACCCTTCACCAGCTTCGTTGCCCTCCTCTGGACACGCTCCAGCACCTCAACGTCCTTCTTGTAGTGAGGGGCCCAA